>OZ022242.1:5258590-5606090 GCA_963978895.1 Erpobdella octoculata
AAAACATGGGGCTAACAGTTTCTGTTTTCAGCACTAGTTTGCTAAACATGGGCTAACAGTTCTGTTTCAGCACTAGTTGCCATTAAACTTGGAGCGTTAAATATTTAAAATAAACAAACAATCAATGATTAAATGGTAAAAGATACAGTTACTTGAAAACTAGTAAAGTAAAATTTAAATAATACTTAAATTCATTAAGTGTAATTGTAATAACACACAAACAAAGTTAATTAAGTTAATAGTAATAATAACTAAATAAATAAAAATCAGTTAACAAAGCCTTTAAAAACGGAATTGCTGTCAACTTCTTTTTGAAGCTGTTTCATTCAAGAAATTTTTGAATGTTGAAAATGGCAAAGTGTGGGTGATTAAAAAAATTTTCAAATCCCATATGAATAAAGAATATCTGGTGCCTCTGAAAGATGTGCTTTACAAGAGACATTAAATATTTGAAAGGCTAAAGTTATTTATTTATTTATTCATTTATTATAACGTATTTATAGACAAGTAGAATACACGTTTTCATCATTTGGAAGTTATAAAAAATTATTTAAATTATTTTCTTCAGATGGATCATGTCTCGAATGTCCTGATGCTGTGTTCAGTCTTCAAGATGAACTTCTCGATGCTTTCTTCAACTACCAACAAGAATGTTAGCTTACATTAACTGTAAATAGAAAATTCAATAAAGAATGTTACAAGATTTAATAAAAATGTTAGCTTACATTAACTGTAACTAGAACATTTAAAAAACTTTGTTAGCTTACATTAACTGTAACTAGAACATTTGAAAAAGTTTGTTAGCTTATATCAACTTTAACTAGAAGGTTTAATAAAGGATGTTAGCTTACATTGATTGTAACTAGAAGATTTAATAAGGGATGTTAAGTTTAATAAAAGAATGTTAGCTTACATTAACTGTAATTAAATGATTTGATGAAGAATATAAGTTTACATTAACGATAAATAAAAGATTTAATATAGAATGTTAGCTTACAGTAATCGTAACTAAATTATTTATTAAAAAATTGAGCTGATTATATCCATGTTGATTTGACATTTAATTTACCCGAAATTATTTTTTAAATCTGTTCATTAAATTTCTTCTTGACCTATTAAGCATTCAGGTGTGGGCAGGGCATCCATGAATCTACTTTGTAGCCCTTATCTGAAGCCTTCAACTGTGCTTCCCGCCCTGTATCTTCCACCCCCATTATTTTCTAGAATTTCTCCTTCTGAATTTAAATTACACTGACTTCTTTTGAAGTAAAAAATAAGTTTTGAAACATGCTTATTGGCATTTAAAACCATTAATTCTACTTCTTCATCTTAGCTCTATTCTTAAATGTTTTAAGCTTAGATTGATCTTTTTTTGATACTATTTATCTTGTTACTATTAAATACTCTATTTCTAAACATTTCTGCTTCATTCTGGTATCCATGTTTATAAACAGTAGTTTTTCTTCTTTTACAACATTTGTCTCGCTCGGTGCTTTCTGGCAAGATCAAAAGACTTGTCTATATCATTGCTTTAGAACGGGGCACTTTTGCGCTTCAACGTTTTTTTTTGTGATTTTATTTCGACATCATCATCATCATCATCATCATCATCATCATCATCATTCTTCATATTTATTTTCAGTTATCAGCTACAACAAAGACGGCAGTGAAACAGAAGCAGACTCTTCTTCTTCTTCGACTACGAGAACGTCAACGCGATTGGCCGTCATGCTCGCGAGACTGGCCGAGCTGAAAAGGGCCAACATCGAGCACTGTAACGTAGCCAATCAGATCATTAGATCATATCCAAGCATCGAGACGGGTGCCCTATGGAAGGAGGTTTTCTTGGGAGAAGCCTTGCCGTTGCATCCTGATTCGTTGACTTCTGACATCAACAGCACAGACGCTCATCCTTCTACCTCCTAATTGGCCAGAGATGTTGTTTATTTTCTGCACGCTGGCCGGAGTCATCGTTTATTTTAGAATCGAACACGAGACGCGTTTACCTCTTTATGTTATCGTTATCTTCCGTTGCTATTTCGATCCCTTCCGCTACGATTCATAACCTTGCCAGATAATCCTCTAATCGATCGGTCGATTTGATTAATCAAATTAATCGATCGCTAAATCATGTGACTGATTAAAAACCTTGTTGATTGATGAATTACCTGATTAATTTGATCACTACATGAGGTTGACTGACTACTCTGGTTTGTTTTGAATCCCTTTGTTATTCCCATCCTACAGCTCGTTTGTTTGTTTGTTTGTTGTTGAATCATCATCGTCTCTTACAGCCACCACCGCCATTTTATTTCTTCAACTTCTTATGATGTTGACTTTTACAGATTGTTTTTTTTTAAATTGCAGTTTGTTTTCCAATAATGAACTTGCTTCGCACGTTTCAAGCATTAACAGTTTGTTTAGCTTTTAATTCTTTATAGTTTTTTTTTCCTATCTGCTCTTAACTTGATTCTATCACGTGTTAGCGACAGTGCTGAGTTAGACGAAATCAAGCACTGTTTGGTCTGAAGGAACGCGACTGAGTTAGTCCTAGTACTTAAACGTGTAAGCCTCTTGTTTCCTGTATGTACTTCCATCGTACTTGTACGTATCTCTGTTTAAATGTCTCTCTGTACTTGTGCCGTACAACTCCTTCATCTCTGCATGTCCATCGACTGTGCCTCACCGTCCTTAACATTTTTCTCTCCTCGGAAAGGTCAAGGAATGAGAATCTTCTTCTTCCATTCAAGTTTTGTTCTCGTCTTCGGCAGCTGTCCAACTTTCGGGTCGTGGGTTGATCGGTGTTTATTAATTAATTAATTAACTAGGCATTAACAGTTCATTCGAAGTAAACGATAATCGATGATGATGATGATGATAATATAAGTTTTTATTTATACGGAGCGGAGTTTTTGCTGTGGTGCATCTGCTACTGTGGCCTTTCATGATCCTCGTTTTGTGCTATGAAGATGAAATTCCTGAAAGAATTCATTCGTTTACTGCTTGTTCTTCTTCCATCCTCTCTTTACATCGGCTGCCTTAACAGAAGACCGTATAACTTCCCCGCACTTAATCGACGCACGCGTCTCGGTAAATGGACGGTAACAAGTCGCCGGTTTTGTTTGCTCGTTTGAGTTACTCGGCTGGCGTTCGAGACGGGAAGAGATTTTCTGTAACTCTGGCTCTTTGTGGTGCTACGATGTCATTGCAGTTTGAAGATTGTGAATTCAGTCGAACGCATCTGTGCGTGCTAACTCACACGTGCACGCACACGACACAACCCTTTGTGGCCTTTAAACTTTCCTTGTGGTCATCTTTATAGAGCAGTAGTGTGGTGTCGTTTTATTATTTGTTCTTTTGACTGAAAAGAAGAGTTGTTGATGTGTTGTTGTGGTTTGTAGTTGTTGTTTGGAATTGTTTCAACTGATGTCTGTGATGCAGGCTTCCAATTTGTTTTGTTTTCCTTTTTTATTCGTCATTCATTGGTCGTCTTTGTTTTTCGGTTTCATTCGGTTTGTGTTTCTCTCTGTATGTGGTGGTTAGGAGTCCGTGTGAATTCAAGTTTTCGCAAAAAAAAAATTTTTTTTTCAATTTTAGTTTGTTTCTTGAGATCATGAAAAATCAACAAATTTGTTTAGAATTTTTTGTTGTAAAAGTAAATTTTGTTTTAGACAGTTTAATTATTCTTTTATTGGCTTTTTCATTAAATCAGGAAAGTTTTCATTTCTTTGAAAATTAAATGCACGCACACTTTATTTAGATTTCTGTGTGCATTTGTGCCGAGAGAGTAGATGTCTATTTCTGATCCTGCGTCTTGCGAGTGTACAAATCGTTTTGTATTTATGCATATGTATACTAACATTTACATACGTTCACACACACACATACATACGTACACTAGCATTCACGTATATAAGCAGTATCATGTGTTAGTCGGAGATGACATTTTTCTAAGTTGCTATCATCCTGTTGCCTTGTCTCATCAATCTATGCTTATCGACTGTCTTGTGACACTGTCCCTCTTCTCTTTTCATTGATGCAGTTTGGCATTAAGAAGTTCCTACTAGCAAGATGTGAGAGGTTATTATTGGTCGAAATGATTGGATGAATATATATATATACATATATATAAAGATGTACACTTGTGTGCTTGTGATAGACTTTCTGTTGTGTCTCAATTACGAATATTATTAATGTTTTTTCATTATTATTATTATTATTATTATTATTATTATTATTATTATTATTATTATTATTATTATTATTATTATTATTATTATTATTATTATTTTCACATTGTTATTACCACCATCATCATCATCTTGATGACTTGCACGATTTTTAATTTAGGTAAATTACTGTTTGATTAAATAAAGACAACAACACTGTTAATTTCATCTTTTTTTTATACATAAGCATAAATTCTTGAGTTGGGACAGGTCTTCAATGATAACTACCTCACTGACTTTGTTATTCTTTTTCATAACATAAATTGTTTCCACGCATACACATACGTACATATAAATATGCATACATATATTTATTTTATATATATATATATATATATATATATATATATATATATATATATATATATATATATATATATATATATATATGCTAACAATGTACAGGTTTCGCTTGTGTTTTTATATATCTTTATTATACATATGCATCCATACAATATATACTTTGTTGCCATTAGGTTTTCCAGCTTCTCAACTATAAACTTTTCAAGTCAGGTTCATTTAGATTATTTAAACAGTACAGACAACAATACAGACATGCATTCATACATTCAGTGTCATCATTGATGTAAAACAACAACAACATATAGACAGTTCAATGATATTTTTTAACGAAAATGAATTTTAAAATGTTAATTAAATACTTCAATGAATTTTTGATGAGTCAGGGAATTAATTGCACAGAAATCTTCACAACTAAATCAAAGTGTGCATGATTAAATCATTGCTATTGTTTTTATTTTTATTATTATTATTATGCTTTCAGGTTTATTATAATTTGCCTTACGACAAATATTTTATTCTCTTAAACGTACTGATTCATGCGAAAGAAATAAAATCATAATATAGCAGTTTATCCTTCAGATCGAACTCTTTTCTTTTCTTCTCCCACGTGTCGGCACTTGTTGAACGTTTTCCCCATTTCTTTGTTGGTTTCCATTCATTTTGTTTAATTGTATAAAATATATAAATTGCTGAAATTCGGAGCCGAAACACGTTTTTTGGGA
Source organism: Erpobdella octoculata (assembly GCA_963978895.1). Taxonomy (NCBI): domain Eukaryota; kingdom Metazoa; phylum Annelida; class Clitellata; order Hirudinida; family Erpobdellidae; genus Erpobdella; species Erpobdella octoculata. Next base: position 5,263,845 of record OZ022242.1, read on the forward strand.
TTTCAACTCTTTGTTTTTAATTTACTCGGTTTCAATTTTATTTTGATTTTTATTTTAAAATTTCTTTTCAAGCCAGTTTACCTCTTTTTGCAAAGATTATTGCATTCAACTGTCAACATTTCTTCCATGTTTAGCATTTTTTAGCCTTTTATATTACAAATGAAATTTTCAGGGCTCGCCTGTTTTTTCGTTTCAATGGGTCGTGATATATATATATATATATATATATATATATATATATATATATATATATATATATATATATATATATATATACATATATATATATATATATGTATAGTTTGTATGTTTATATACAAGAGAGAGATAGAGTGGTAATTTACTATTATTAAAACAATGATGTAAGTAAAAAAAAAGTATGTTGATCTTCGAGACATATTCACACAATGATTGTTTGTTTGTAATTAAACAGAAACTTCAAAAGTGCTTTGTTTTACATTTTCTGGGTTCGTAAATTGGTCGGATAATAATGTAAAGGTGGAAGCACCCGAACAAAAAAATAGAACAATCAAGCTGGGCTCTTTTTCGCTTCCAAGTTGTCCAACTGGTTTAGCTGTCAATTTTTTTTGAAAACTTTTAGTCACCCATTTTTTTTAATTAGTAAAATGCTTATTTTTATTAAAAATATGGGCCAGCAAATCTGTTATGACATTAATAAATTTTTATTAAAAAATATTAATTTGCACGAAGTTTTATCACCCGATTATCGAAAATAAATTGGGACTGAATTTAATTTAATATATAGACTGAATTTAATTTATTATAGAGGAGAGCTTCAGCAAGAGTTCTTTTGTTAAAAGCATCAATTGCCAATCGAAGTGTGAACATGCTAAAGTTGCACAAGAAATTTGATTGAGCAACTAAATTGCTCAATTTTGTTGCTCATGTTGCAAAACTGCACTGCTTCAAAATTATAAAGATTTTTATGATCTAAAAGTTGAGAGGTGATAGCCAATCTTTATATACATATAGAGGTAACAGTAGCCAGGGCAGTTATATTCAGTTTAACTCCATACTAATGTGTGATAGTGTTCATTCAATGTACACTAATATAGATCAAAATCATTAGAATGAGGATAGTTTGTGAGCAGAAAGACAAACACATAATATCGATAGAGCCATAATTTATCATTTGTGTTGAGGCAGACTACTTGAGTACTTAAGCACCTGAATAGCTCAATCACAACAGCAACAGAGCTAACAGCTAGATCGCACTACTAGTATGACTTCTTACCTCTGCAAATCCAATGATATAAGCAGAAAATAAACAACTCGTAGTTTAACTCCGCCTCACTAACTGCAAGCCAGTCCTAAGCCTAGATGAAGGAGGAGGGACAGTTAAAAGGACCAAACTTTGATCAACGACAGGAAGTACTTAGTTGCTTTTAACATACAGCCATTTTTTCAGTCTTAAAACACCTGGTTGAAAAAACTATAAACTATTATAAGAAAAAACTCGTAGGTTCAGCATTTTATATTTTCATTTGGTCAGTGAACATGTACAAAAAATGCTTTCTATCCATGTAAGAACTGTACCAACAAACATGCTTATCATAAACACATATGCTTCACATACAAAAATGGAGGGAAAATGGAAAAAAGAGAAAGAAAAGTGCAACAAACTGTCCACTAATAAACATGAATAGATATACAATGACTTCGCTCGAGTATACATCATCCCTCCGATATTACTGAACTTTATAACTTTCATGAGTAATGCTGTCTCAGGAGTGAAGATGAATTGAAAAGTGAGTTTTATAAAAAAAATTCAAATCTGGCCCTTAAAAAGATATTTATATTATAAGTCTTTTCAAATAAGCAAAGAAATAAAAAATAAACAAAACAAAAAAATCTAATCAAGCCTGAATATGAATAAATGAAGCCAATACTAAAATCCAGCAGCAAAGTTGTTGTCAACTACAAGCAGATGCAACAACAAAATATAACAACTAAATTATTTCTTGTTTAAAAAAAACAGAATTTCATAACAAGATAAACACGAAGAGCGAAAACAGTTAAAATATACAATTATTGTTGTCATTAGAACCCAACAATATATTTATGTGTATGTGTGTGTGTGTTTATAGAATATCAATGGAGTCACAGTAACATTCATGGAAATATATAAACGGCCTGTAATTGACAAAGTAAAAAATAAACAATCCGTTGAATATTTTAATAAATTTACAGACGGATGGCTTCTCCGATTGTTTATCAAGTAAAGTAAAAGTATACCTGTCGTAATCCCGAATGTTTGTCAACTAACTAAAGTAAGAGAGTGTACCTGTTGCAAACACAAAAATAGCAATGCACATTCTCGTTCACACAACAATTCAGACAAATTTGAATGATTGTGTGAATTACAAAAACTGAAAAAGAAAAGAAACGAGCGATCATGATTATGATTATATCTACGACTAGTTCACGCTCATGTATGTGAATACGTGTGACACACAGGTTCTATCCATTGTCATCAAAACCAATGTAGAATTCAGAACAGGGTAATAACTAGATACTGGCTCGATGATAACTATGTCGAAATTAAATAAACATATTTATAATATATAAATATATTACGAACAATATATATGACACGCAAATTCATATTTATAAGATTCAACCATTATGCTATTTATTGAATTATGACCAACACTTGTAACCAAAGAAATTTTCTAAAATTAATAAACAGAAAAAAAAAATAAATTGAGCCACGATGGGTGAAAAAATTAACAGGAAATATTCCATCATAGAACATTCTAGAAGTTAGAAACCATGAACCAACCGAACAAGATGACGCATCTCTTTCACGTGCAAACCAGATTGTTTCGTCAATACCAATACATTGGAGAAAAATAAAACTTAATATAACATCAGATGAACATTCAAACAATATTTTAAAATTTTAAATGAACAAAAAAATTTAGCAGCTTCAGAAGGCATTTTAGTGATGAGGAAGACAAAAAAACTTGTGACATTATCACGGGACACAGAGTAGTTTGAATATATGAATATTAATTATGTAATAAATATTCAACAAGTTTGCTATTGGTTGAAATGAAAAAATCACATGATCTTCAATCCAAACAAAAATGCATTATGGATATATAAACTAAATATTTCATAGTTTCAATGAAACTGGCTTCATTGAGACTAGCATCACAAGTGGCAACACTAACCACTGCACAATTTAATAGCAAGATTTTCAAAGTTAATGTGCTAAAACTTGCAAAACTGTGGATGGTAATGCGAGACAAAATTAAACAATTGGACAAAAATTGTGAACCCTCATAAGCATTTGTTTGATCGGCTTGATCAAAGAATAAGTCACACACTTTTTGGCAATCAATGCTGATCACGATGATGATGAATTAATTTAAATTAATAAGAATTGAAAAATGAAATAAACGATTGATACAAATAAAACCATCTGTCAATAACACTGTTACTACACAACTTCTACTGTCTCATCATTATAATCATCATCACCAGCATCAACATCATCATTACAAATTATAAATAGTATTTATCCAATGTTGTTCAGTTGATGATTGAATATAAAAACACAAAAAAAACAGAAGAAAAAAACAACAAATGAAATAAGAATATTATGTGACAGGCACGCACAGGTGAACATAGAAGAGAATGAAAAAGAGAGACAGAGAGAGAGAGAGAAAGAAAGAGAGAGAGAGAGAAAGAAAGAGAGAGAAAGAGAGAAAAAAACAAGGCAGGTATGAAAATAAAATCACAAACAGGTCACTTCGTATGTGGTAATGTTATCTCATCCAAAATTATTCTAATGATGTTTAATATAATCTGCATCATCATCATCATCATCATCATCATCATCATCATCATCATCATCATCATCATTTCTTCTTGTACATGAATGGACGTCTTACTTACAACAACATCATTCAACAGGTTGTAAGAAAATCAACAAGATGAAAGCAATATCACTGACATTTTGTTTATGTGACAGCAGATTATGATAATGGTTTCTTACAAGCTTGAAAAACTATTCCCCGACAAAAAAAAGTTTGTTAAAAATAAACTAAACAATTTTTAAAAAATGATTCATACAAAGAGTGTCATGTCTGATATTAGCATACATAAAACAATACAACTTTTTACTTAAATTTGACTTCTAGCACAGTTACAAATCACATCCATTCATTACCCCTAACCACTACATTGAACAGAGCATTCCTCTAAGCCCCATAACCTCCCCCCTCCGACCACAAAACCGGTCATTCACAACCACAAAGCAGACCATCCATACAACCACAAACCGACCCTCCACAACCCTAAAACAAATTAAAATGTTCACACATGCGGAACAGATATAAAAAGCTGAGATTCAGAAATTCAAGAAGAGCGCTAATGAAATTCTGCAAGTAACAATTTTGAAGATAGATTAAACCAATTCTAAAATAAAAATAATTAACTACAAAATAAGCTTGTCATATCAACATAACAACAACAACAACAATAATACTTATAACAATTAATAAGGATAACAATTATAATAATAATAAAAGCTACTGAGCAAAACTAAAACACAATAAAAACCTTCAACTGCCAACAAAGAAGAACACCGTTATAACAACGCATAATGCAAGACATTGATTTGAATTTCATTGATGGCAACAACATTCACTAATGAGAATTTACTTCTAAAAATAATAATAATAATAATAATAATGATAATAAATATGATAATAATAATGACTTGTGTGACACAAAATTAAGAGACTTTTCCATCGTTGTAGCAGTAGTAGCTTCACAGAAGAGCGACGACCAATCAGGACGGATCCTTCTTGTTTGATTTCTTCTTCGGACGAGGTTTGATAATTTCTGAAATCTGCCACAAAGAGTCCTCACTGAGGTAGCTGTCGAAGTTGTTGAAATAGGAGAGGATCTTCTCGTTCTTCTTAATGTTGTACTTTGTACTAATGTACAAAAAAAAAAGAATTGCACATAACAGCTTATCTCATATCATCATCACGAGACCAACCAATATGACATTCAACCAATATAACATTCAACCAATATAACATTCAACCACTCCATAAGATCAACTTCACAGCACAGGCGAGTATATATTAACGAAAGGCTTTAATATAACAGAAATATAAACAGAGATCGGATACAAGCAAATAAATGAGAACAGGAAAAACAGAAAAACATTTTCAAAACCTCCGTTTGAAGCGACACATGGTGTTGATGACGGAAAAAAGCTGCCAGCATTTTCCAAAGTTGATTCTTCCTTCAAAGTCGAGATCGGGATTCCCGATGTGTATGAACGTGAGATCTTGTAAGACCAGCCCACTTTCAAAGTTTTAATCATACAATAATTATAATAATTATGTTTTTAGAACGGGTTTATGTCTGATCATAATGATAGAACGCAATAGAAAGTGATTACATTGATTATAAATTGTGACTATAATGATGATAACATGTGACTTTAACAACAGCAACAAAGTTTTATGATAATAATGATGATAAAAATGTGACGATAATAACGATAAAATTATCATGATGACAAAATGTGATGATAAAGATGAATAAAATGTGATAATGATGACAAAAATGTGTTGAAAATGATGACAGCATGTGAGGATATAAATGATGACAGCATGTGAGGATATAAATGATCAGATCTGTCATGATAATATAATGTTGAAACCCTTACATGTAGGGAATGCAAGGAGGTTCAGTCTCAGCAAGAGCTTGCCTGTAAGCTCGGAAAGACGAGGAACTGTCAATCAGTTGGCAGAATTCTTTAAGAGCCTGCATTATGAATTTAATGTTTGAGTGTCTGCATCATGATTTTAATATCGATCACAACGCCAATCCAAACAATTGCATTAACATCAGCACGTGAAATATCATCATCGACACAGAATATTATTCCCGAAATTATACGAGAGTATAATTAAACGTCATAACAACGAACTTCGACATTCTGCTTCTGCCAGTCGAGCCTGCGGACAGGGGCGGAATCGAGGGCGGATAGTATGGCTAAGTAGGAGTTGAAATTGTTCAGTTGTCTCAGGTGCTAAATTGGAGAGGAAAAAAAAACTATATACATTTACATGTATTACACAACCCTACACAATGCAACACAACCCTACACAATGCAGCACATTGCAACTCAACACAACCCAACACTACACAATGCAACACAACACAACCTTCATAATTTTGATGAACTTCATCAGATGCTTTTCCCGATCTTTCGGGTCTTCGATTTCCAAGATACGAGTTCGGCACCTGCAGTCGGAACAAAAAGCAGAAATTCAATTACAATTAAAACCGGTCAACGAAAGTTAATCATTTACAACTAAAACCCAATTTAATACAATGAGCACTCTTTCCTCCATGTATTACAAGATGAGAAATGATGCAGTAACAATTAAAAAATCTTATTTAAAAAATAATTTAAACTCAACTTAATTTGATAGTTTATTTAAATTGTATTCTAACAACCAGCCAGTCATGCATCAATTTCTAGCCCTATGAACAGACAATTTCAGCCCATGATCAAAACTGCATTAAAATTGACTCAATGGATATTTATCAACAAAAAAGAAATCGTAAAGAATAGAAGAAGTTTCATAAGAAACTGTTTAGAAGTTGCTCAACTCCTTGGAGTTGCAAAGAAAACAACAAAGAGTGATGCTGTGGACTGGACTCAATGTCAATTGGTCAATGATTGCCTCATTATAACCAAACTCAAATTTTAACAGATTAAAAAATACATGCAGCAGAAAATTATGATGAAGAGCACCTTGCAGACCACTCAACATGGCGCTAAATATATTGCTGACTGAACACAAAATGATCAATCAATCAATCAATCATCAATCAATCAGTATTTATACAGCACTATTTGCAAGGCAAACAATAGCACTTAGATATGAACTTAATAAAAAGTCTTCCAAGTCTTCAGCCCACGACATAAAAGAGTGAGTGACAAAAATTTTGTCAGAGAAAGAGGAAGAGAAATCCAGAGAAAAGGACCAGAGTAGAAAAAAGAGATAGAGAAAAGACCATCAACCACCATAACGCTGTAGATACTGACTCTCTAACATCTATCAGAACCACAAATTCCTAATTAAACTTTCACAGACAATGTTAATCAACAAACCAATAAGACATCCGATTGAAATGTTCCGTGAACTTGGTCAGGTTGGGACTGAGCTCTTCCTTCTGCTGCCTCGACCACAGTAAAACTTCGGAGATCTGAAGTTTGAAAAGATAATCATCAAAATCATTTCACCGTTTTTATTTGGAGAAAACCGGCAAAACAAAACTAAATAAAAATTTGTAAAACACGAAAAAACTATTCAAAGGTAGGAAATTTTTTCTGACTTATGTTATCATGATGCACTGATAAGAAAGAACATAGAAATTGTTAGAATAACAATACTTCCTATGCAAAAGTCTAAGATATAAGAAATGACAAGAACAATAAAATTAACTGCATTATTTATGTCAAACAACGGAAATAATTGTTTCTTTCAATATAAATACAATCATAAAACTATTTCTTGCATAATTATAGTACTCTTTTGTAAAAAAAATTATAGAAAAAGATTTCAAAATGAAAAAAAAAACGCACATCGATTTTTTGAAAGAGTTGAAAGTCAAGTAGCGTCATCTGCTGAGCAATATGTTCGGATTTGAAGTCGACTACACTGTGGCTTCTGTGAGTTGTACAAATATAAAATAAATAGTCTTTGAAATTCCAATTTAATGATAACTGAAAACAACTAGTAATATATATATATATATATATATATATAAGGCAATGTGTGTGTGTGTGTTCGCTTATCACATCCGAATCGAAGCGCTGGAGCAATCTCAATTTAATTTGTCATGGAAGAAGTCTTCACTGAAAAGAAGGTTTTAAGAAATTAAAAAAAAAATCAACTCTTTATTTTTACGCTTTATAGGCAAAAACAAGAGAAAACTAAACAAAAAACCCAGGCAACGCTGTGTAACCTTGCTGGTATTATAATAAATTAAAATCAATTATATTTCTTAGCAATTAATTAAATTTCTTCACAATCAATTAAAGCAATTATATTTTTTTATAATCAATTAAATTTCTTCACAACCAATAAAATCAATTATATTTTTTCATAATCAATTATATTTCTTCCCAAACTATTAAAACAGATATAGACCTCAAAACAACAACAACAACATTCCACACAGGACTTCCAATCTCTTACTACAAAAGGAAACAACCAGCAATATATCAAAGCCTAACTACAGCCATGCAGCCCCCACCCCCTCACCCCTCTATTGGAAACTTTCTTCCTTGTGGAGTCAGAGACTCTATTATAAGCTTCATTACTTTCATACCCAAACTCAAAACTATTTACTTGAAAATGTTTACAAGAACCAGCAACAGTAAGTGCCTCAGATCCTATATAGATATAGGACTATATACATATAGATATAAATAGACTATCATTATTTTTAGTATTATCAGGTACATAATTGTTGTTTATGATTATTTTGCTGCAATTAAAGTTAATGATGCCCAGGTGTTTTAGTGTCAATTAAACATAATAGCAATTCGGTCAATACAGGTATCAGCTTATTAAAGTTAGAAGAATTAGAAGCAAGTTCTAATTGGTGCAACAAGGATATCATGTTATTTAATGTAAAACAATTTCGTGAATTTAGTAATGCCTATCATACCAATGACCCAAGTGCATGTAGATTAGAATACTAATTGGTTGTAGAGCAATGATTATGTTACTAGAAGGTTTGAACCCGTGCTGTGTCGGTGACTCTTGAAAGATGAATTACATAAATTAAACATCTTTAAACTGTTTTTTTAGAACAAAATAACTTGAGAATGAAAGATAAAAATAGAGAAAAGCAGAGAGAGAGAGAGAGAGAGAGAGAGAGAGAGAGAGAGAGAGAGAGAGAGAGAGAGAGTGAGAGTGAGTGAGAGAGATTGAATAAGAGGGAGATATAGAGACCTATTTCATTCAATTTTGAAACTTCCCTACCAATTCTAAAAAAAAACTCTCTGTTTGCAGTTAAAATTTTAAAAATAGAAATTAACATTTTTTTCAAAATATTTCAAAAACATCGCTGCAACTATATCAACTCAGCACCATAACTTGAAATACTAGAAATAACCTGTCACAAATGATGAATTTAAAAAAAATCAACATATATCATTTCAGTTGTTTTGCGATTGCAGCGCCACATAACATAACAGCATTATGCGAAGTTCCAACATACATACATACATTACATTACATTACATACACACATTGGACATTACGTGTGACTGGTTAAATATGAAAGGTAAATATTAATATAAAAAAATATTTTAATCGGCTGCAAATATTAATTCCTTAAAAAGTTCTTTTATTTGAACAGACTGTAACAATTAATTTCAGAATAACTATTTACTTGAAACATTAAATCTTAGTTTTTAATGCAAAACTATCTTTAATGGTTGTAACAATATTACGTCACATCGAACCAATCATATTTGTACACCTATTCTAATCGACCAATCCATGCCAATGGTGATTTAATAATTGAGAAAAATCTTTTTATACAATTTATTCTTTTATACTCCATCTAGCTACTTACACCAACCTGAACATTTAGAGTGGATGCTTCTAAAACTAATCAAAGAAAATGTTCCACGAAACATATTGCTCCAAAGTTTGGGAAGAACACTATGACAACCCGAGTATTTGTCATTTCTACTAAGTTTTAGATGCATTGAAAACGTTCAGTGCAAATAAGATTTATACTGTTTTGCGAAAATCCATTGTAGGTTTGTTTCTTTTTTTAGTTTTTTTAAATTCTTATTCGTATTTCCTTTTATGTTTTTTATACTCGATGGCTCTTAATTCATTTTGACATTTCAATGTTTTTTTACTTTATTTTGCATGGATTAATTAAATGTTTATAAACTTAGGTCATCAGCCAGTCAGGCTGGGAGCACATACTTGCTTGTAAGTAAGCCCACATACAAGCAGGAAGATCCATACAAAAAGACAACTCATTTTCCGGACCGACAAGTAATAAAGTATGTATGTATATATATATATATATATATATATATATATATATATATATATATATATATATATATATATATATATATATATATATATATATATATATATATATATATATATATATATATATGTATGAATAAATTATTTCTTATACTAAAATAAAATATAAATGGTATTCAAAATGAGTAGTACTTGGAGGTGACTTGGTATGAAGAGAGCGGAGTTTTGGCAGAGCACAGCCTCTGCTGTCTCGACTTGAGCTTTGTGACGCACCTCTCTCTCAGTTTTTGTGCCTGCTTCAATTCTCCGTTGCATGCTAACTGGTACACCAGGCTTGTCACCATATCCAGAACATCATAGTCTGTGTCAATGCTGGGAAATGAAATAGTGGCGATATGATGAAGATGATTATATCAACTTTAAAAACATGACAGATATTGCTCTGCACCCAATAAAAACAATCTTTAATAATAATAATGCAATTTTTATATAAGCTTCTAACTACAATAAGACAAGAATATCACATAATCACCATGACAACAACCTGAGGTCACAGGTGGTACTAACAACAATAAAAACAATAAAAAAAATATTATTATAAATATAAGAATTATTATTTTATGATAATGGTATAAATTAGAGACAGGTTATTATTATTATTAAAAGTTAACATCTATTTTCAAATTTTGAAAATAGAAAGAAAAATTTTCCGCATTTATATATGCTGAAGATAAACATCAGAAGATATAAATAAAACAACAGATGTGAACATATGTCACTAGCTACATCATCATCAGCAACACCATCATTACCATCATGGTGGATAACATCAATAAAATAACAACATAAATGCCATCGACACAATGTAATTTATCAGCATACATTCTTGGAATGACTGCAACACATTCAGGACACTTCAGTGGAATGAAAACATTTCCAAATTGAAGATCACATTACAACTCCTGATCCAACATTGCATACTGTCTTTGTTTTGGTGTTATGTGAGCTGAAAAGCTTATACGATAATTATACATATTGTATTATATATATTTTTTTTTGTAGTGATTCATTCTGTTTTACTTATCAACTAATTTTTTTATTTTTTACTAGCTTGTTTTTTTTCATACATGTTAATTTATTGATCGATTTATTAACTAATTTATTCATTCAGTTCCTCATTTTTTGAATTAAATATTCATTTTCTAACATATCAACTATTTTTGTTTACTTTCTTATAAACTCATTAACAAAGTATCTCATGACATGATGTTATGTGAGCATCTAGCTCAAAAATGTTAACCAGACGACTCACAACTGGGTCCAATAACAATTGGGGGCTATTGACAATTCGGGCCTTTGACAATTGGGGCTTATCGCAACTAGGGCGATTAGCAATTGGGACAATCAGGTCCATTCAAAATTGTCCTACAGCAGCAGTTGTCATGGATCCTTTAAAACACACCCAACCACATACATTTTCACACACACAGTTGTATATTAATTTCAACAATATCAAGTTATTATGAATTTAAATTATTGAGAATAGAAAAATGGTAACCCAACTGAGACCAGTGACAATTGCTATTATTATTGTACTATTACTATAATATATAAATGAAAAGACATGACAGGATCATTTGATGTCACAACCAAATTAGATTATTTTCCTGCTATTAACAAATAATTCCGCTAGAATAAATAAAGAGCAGTTATTTTTTTTTAATGAAAATGCACTTGAATCTGATGGTGACTTTTTTCAGTTTCCCTGACAAAATAAAATAATCCCTTAACAGATTTCTCAAGGACTTCCTAATGAAAGACATATTTCAAATAAATGGCTTGCTGCACTTTCTTATAGAATTTTACTTTAAAAAAGGTATCTTTAATATTACTTCTTCCTCAGATATATAATAATTTTTAGTCTAAAATTTTGGTAATTAAGTAAATAGTTTATCCTTCACATTATGTAAAATTAATTTATTATTATATATACCATGTACTACATTAAACCCAATATGTACAAATGTACATAATCTAAAGGACACTCATAAATTATGTAATATGTACAAATGTAAATTATCTAAAGTACACTCATACACTATGTAAAAGTATGACTGTAAATAGCATCTGGAGAGAAGAAGCATTTCTTTTCTTCATTAATAAATCTTTCGATAAATTTGAAAATCTGATTGTGCAAAAAACTTAGAACATTGGGAATTTCAAATCATTATATTTTAAGCATTTAAAATCCTTTATAACATTGTAATCATAGTGTTTACGCATGTTCAAGTAACACATCGGCTACTAATGTGCCTACCTACGTATTACATTAATGTACTATATCGAGTCTACTTATTAGAAATATAAAAAAAATCTCAAAAAATCACCAACAGTTTGGAGAACTATACTTTAAAAGAATGAAACAAACACCTATTTGGAAATGACTACATGTTTAAGAGATGATTTTGTGGATGCAGCATCATCATCTTCATTATCATCATCATCATCATCAGTATCACCATTATTATTATTCACTTCAACTAATACACCACTTGATGAAACATTACAAAGTAGATATGTATCAATCAAGACATTAGTTTTCCTATATACAAATTAAAATATAACAATACACATGATGTAATATCAAAATTTTAAGATACTTGTAAAGGGAACCTGTGAGTCTAAGAAATTTGAAATGGATAAAAACATTTTTAAAATTTAAATTATTTTTACTTCATTTAGGTTGGGTCTGACTACTGTTTATAAGCTAGTATAGCTAGTATATTAGCTAGTATAAACTGAAAAAAAAACTTTTATATATGCAAAAAATTCCATTAAATTTCTAAAAAGTATACTCTTTGACCCACGGGTTGACCTGACTCATGAACGACTCTGGGTTGAATAATAAAAAATATATTAAAATACATCAACTAACCACACATCATCAAGAACTCTAACAATAAGAGAAAAAGCATTCCTCGAATGTTTCTTCCTGGTGTTGTCGGTCATTTTGTTGAATTTGTTGTATCTGCGCACGAGTTTTTGTACGAGTTGTTGAGGGGGGAGGAAAGTTCGATAGGTCATAAGGAAGGCTTCTTGGAACATGAAGTCTGCTATAATATTATTAATTACATATAATAATTAAATAATTTCATATATTAATTACATATAATAATTAAATAATTTTATATATTAATTACATATAATAATTAAATAATTTTATATATTAATTACATATAATAATTAAATAATTTTATATATTAATTACATATAATAATTAAATAATTTTATATATTAATTACATACAATAATTAAATAATTTTTTCATTGGCTTAAAATTTTGAATCAAATTTATTTAAAACTAGCTGAACTACCCGGCGTTGCCCGGGGTTTTTAGAAGTTTATTTAATCTTTTCCCTCCCCGCTTGCTTCCCCACTCACGGTCGCTTTCCCGTTCCCGCTTGCTTCCCCGTTCCTGGTCGCTTTCCCGTTTCCGCTCGCTCTCCCATTCCCGCTCCCACTTACTCTCCAGTTCCCGCTCGTTCTATTATTCCCGCTCGCATTCATTTTTTTCCACTCTCTCCTAATTTATTTCAGCTCATAAAATGTAAAATAGATTTGCTAAAAGCTGTCCAGGGTTTTTAGAGGTTTTCCAATCGTTTTTCTCTTTCACTCTCGTTTCCTTCCCCGCTTGTTTTCTCGCTCCTGCTCTTTCTCCTGCTCATTTTTGCTCTCATGCTTGCTCTACCATTCCCAGTCTTTTTCCCGCTCCCGCTTGTTCTCTCGTTTCTCCGTTTCCAGTAACTTTACTATTCACGCTCGCTCTCCCATTAACATTTGCTCTGCCATTTCCATTCCTGCTTGCTATATATATATATATATATATATATATATATATATATATATATATATATATATATATATATATATATATATATACATATATATACTAGCGGGTTGCCCGGGCTTTTCAGAGGTTTTTCTATCGTTTTTCTCTCTCGCTCCCGTTTCCTTCCCCGCTTGCTGTCATGCTCCAGGTCGCTTTCCCACTTATATATATATATATATATATATATATATATATATATATATATATATATATATATATATGCATTTCTATCTGTTGCATTTTCCTATGAAAAAGACATAATTGCACCTCTTTGTTTTTCCATTATAACTTTTTAAAATAATTTTAAAAAAATATTCTAAATAGCCTACAACCTATCCCCAGACCTACCAAATGTAGATCAACAGGCGAACATCTTCCTGATCAACACCAATTGTTTAATTGTGCTTAAAATGTACCTTTAAGTCAGTGCTTAAAAAATGATGCACAAATATATTCACAAAGTTTTACGTTTCTATAATCATGCACTCTTAATGGGATCTTGATAAAAGCTAGTATGTCGATAATGCTCCTTTAATAGCATTTTATTTAATTGAATATATAATTATGGAGTGACCTTTTGATAAGTTATATTTGAGAAAGAGGCGCGATGGGGCAGCGGTAAAGTCTCTGACTTTTGAGCTTGTGGTCCTGGGCTCAATTCCCGGGTAAGTAAAATCCCACATCGCGTAGCTTTCTAAGTAAGGAGTTCCCTCTGAATGCTCAGGTCAACTCAGCCTTTTATCCTCCTGTGGTAGTCAAATGAGTACCGGTGGTTCAACTGGGGATAAATAAATCGATTGAGGCGCTGAATACGACTGCCTGCATCTTAGTGGTCTTGAAATCGATCCATTTCGGTATAACACCACTATAATCTGATCGGAATCTTTATCTTTTATTTAACTAATACAGATCAATTTGAAGCAGATCAATTCAAATAATAATAATATCATCAAGAGTGGTCTTCAAGTAACTCACCTGATACTGTTGCATGGACAATCAGGGCATCCACCGATCCAGCACGAACGTCTGGGCCGTCCTCTTCCTGAATTATTAAATCATCACAATCATAACCACCATCGACAGTATCATCATCACCGCTACCATCGCAATCATCATTATCGTCATAACAACAACCCTCAAATTTGTCTTTATTTAAAACAAACATTAACCCTGAATCATAACCACCATTTAATCATGTGCAAATAAAAAGTGTTTCATCAACACCTTTCACTTCCGGGTAAGACCCACCGGACAAAAATTCCCACCCCCACTCCGTTCAGAGATGGAGGTTCTCATTAATTAATTGCAAGCAAAGCTGCTCACAATTCTCTAGCATATAAAAAAATAAAAATGAAACAGTTCAGCCGTCCATTAACTCGACTAATCTGATCTATGCTTTTATGAAAATTAAAAAAGTTACGAGACAAGCAATTAAAAAAAAATTTCGATCAAATTGCTCCAGCGGTTCGAACGCGAGATAAGCGAACACACACCCACATCGACTATTATGCATATAGATTATAATTAATTAATTAATAATAAAATATTAAAAAAACATTTCCAATAAAAATTATATGATCAAAAACTGACTGGTTTCTTGAACACTAGATATCCAGATGCATCAGTGAGATCAATGATACTTGGCTCCCCGTTACTACCAACATCATCACCATCATCATCATCATCACCACCTCCACTTTCCACTGTATGCTCGTGTTGGCACGGTGCCAGAAGATTCTTAGAGAACTCGGGAGTGGGAGAGTCATCAATAATCGGTGATGATGGAGTGATGCTTAGCTGAAAGGAAGTTCATTAAAAAAAAATTGTTATCTTAGGAACAGTACCATGGGAGCAATGCCGTAACCAAGGAAACAAGACTGTGACCATGGGAGCAATGCTGTAACCATGGAAACAATGCTGTAACCATGGGAACAATACTGTAGCTGTGAGAACAATACTGTAGCTGTGAGAACAGCCACTGTAACAATAGTAACACAAATGTGGGGAAAAAGAATAAAAAATAACAAAAATAATAAAAAAACTTTTCATATTAAGCAACAAATGTGAAGATAAAAAAAATATATTGATGCCTTAAAAAACTTCTAAACAGTTTTATGTTTATAAAAGAAATTAACCGACACATTTCAATTCTTATTGGATGAAAATTGTAATTTCAATTAAACTTTAATAAAAGAATAATAAAAAGGTTACAACCAGAACATTAAAACATTTTTAACCAATCAATTGAGATGCTATAATTTAACAGGAGTCAACTCTGAATAACATTTCCTGAAGAAGAAAAAAATCGAACACATCTAGAAGACCAGCGAAAACAACCTTATAGCTTCCTGTTTTTGGCGGCAACGAAGGAGGTGTCGAATCCCCCCCGCTACCACTGACACTGCTCCCCGTCTCCAAGGAGAAGAGACCCGAACTGTGACTGGAAGCTGTCGTACCCGACTCCCTGTTCTGTCTGGACGAGTTCGCATAGAGGTCAACCTGGAAGAACTTATCCTGGGCGTAATTGACGGACGACGGAGCGTCGGCGGACTGCTTGTAGACGTGGTGGTGTTGACTGTGCCTCATGACGACCACGCTGGAGAAGTTGGCTGCGGTCAAGGAAGGTTGAGAGAATGGCGCCAGAGAACCAAACATGCTCATGTAGGCCTCCACTGAAATTAAATTAAATTAAATTAAAAATTATTCTGATGTATAAAAAAAATTCTTAAATAGAGGAGCTCCACGAGGTCATAAAACTTGCACTTGGACCATACCAACTAGCTGGTTGTCCTCTGGTTAACTTTAAAATTACTTTCATCAAAAATTTTAAATGTTCATTAGGCTTCTAGAAATATTGGATCCACATAAAACTAGTGTTTTCAAAACATTAATCATTAAAATAAACATTTATTTTAGTTAAAAAAAGCATGAAGTTTAGTATTTCATCATAATAAAAGTCCTACAAAACTAACAACCTATTTTTTTTTCTTTATATAACTCCGAACTACTGGACCAATCTGGTCGAAATTATGGAGGAAAACGTTTTTAGGGAGACTTCAACCTCATACTCCAACTTCCGAGGTCAGGGGGTCAAAATGGTTGGGGTTTACATTAAAGTTATAAAGTGTTGGTAGTAAAGAGATAGTGAGTGAGAGAGAGAGAAAAACCCCTAGCAATGCCAGGTACCCCAGCTAGTTTAGAATGAAAACAGAGAAGCAGACAAAATACATGTGGCAATCACACACACACAGACACACACACACACACACACACACACACGTTTTAAATTTAATTAAGCACAAGATGAAAAGCAAATGAGAAAAGAAATATCCTGAACTAAACAGAAAGAGAAAGTCCTGGGGAATATTAATTTATTAATTTTATTTATTTATTAACAAGGTACATAGCAACGTACTTAGTAACACACGTGTAACAACCCAGTATACACATTAACTGGTGTCTGCATGATGTTACTAACAGAGAAGAGCTATTTATAGAAAACATCATAAACGTCATAAACTTAATAGCAGAACAAGGCAAGACAGGCATGAAAAAGTTATCAGTCATCACTTAAATATTAGTGCTTAATTTAGAAGAACAGGTCAGGAGCCGGGTCAACCAGGCAATAAGTAAGTAGCAGTAGCAAGTCACCATAGAAAAACCCATAAAATAAATCAAACAATTTAATATAATAATAATAATAAATTCATTTATTAAAAAGGAAAATAATCAAAATACTGATTATGTTGAAACTTTAATAACTGTGTTGAAATTTTAATAATGATGTTGACATTTCAATATTCTTAAAGCATTTTTTAAGTTAATAAATATAATTTTCGTAATTTGTAAATTATATTTATTAACTTAAAAAAATGTTTCAAGGTTATTTAAATGTCAACATCATTATTGAAATTTCAACAGAAAGAAAATATAAAAGAAATAAATAAAAACACGCTTTTATAAAATGCTCTAAAAAGTACAAAATAAATTTATACGCTGCTGCAGTCGTAGGAGTGCAAAAGAAAGCGCCTCGTGCTTTTTTGTTTATAATTTATTTGTTCTTTTTAGAGCCTTTTTATAAAAACAAGTTTTTTTAACATTATTTATTTTATATTTTATAGTCTTTTTTTGTTGCAAATCTGTTATTAATCTTTTGCTTCTTTAATGTCTTAAATTTTAATCTTTAAAAATTATTTTAAAACTTAATAATGTTTCATTATCCATAAAACGCCTATATTCCAAATTTCAGATAGAAACCATACCGGCCACTGGCTCAAAATGTGATTAAAAAAATGTTTGCGGAATTCAACGAAATCAGCGGACATGTGAAGCTAAAGAAAAATGTGTACAAATAAATAAATTAATAAATAAAAAAATTAGAATAAAATCAAATAAGCTTGATATTTTAAGAGACGTGCTGAAATTTGTATTTTAGTAGGAAAAAACCAGCTTGAAGAGCATAAAAAAGATCTTCATTACTTCTATCATCATCATTGTCAGTCTATTCATCATCTTCATCACTTTTATCAAAGTCACCCTATATCATCATCCCTTATACTCATCATCATCATCATCATCATTATCATTATCATCATCATCATCACCTTCAACTATGTCATCATAACTCCATAAAACCCACTCATAAGAGAGATAAAAAGTGACTGTACATGAGATATTTACAATGTTTAGATGATGCAGCTGTCTGAAACTTTGTATACGTGTGTGTGTGTGCACATGTAAGAAAAATTACATTAACTTTTTACATATTAAAAAAAAAAACATTCATCATAATGTATGCATGTATATTATTATTGTACATGTCTAATGTCTATACATGGATTGTATATTGTATATTCCAAATTATTGATACAACAGGATAGAGACAAATACTAAAAGATCTCCAAAGAAAGCAAACCTGGCTTTTGTTTCGGAGGAAGAGGAGGGGGCTGAGAAGAGTCGTTGTCTTCGCTTTTGTCGGTTTCTTCTTCGACTTTCTTCACTCCGTCGTTGGACGCGGACGACGTTCTATTTGAGGAGAGCGAAGAACGAGCGGAAAACTTCCCGGCGGAAAGAGATTCGAAGTGAGACGACGACGAAGAAGAGAGAGCCTGACTTAGGACGGTCGTGTTGGACTTGCTGTCCGACGTCACGGAGTTGAAACTGTGGACGCTGAACGAGGCCGATGTCATTTCTTTGACTAGAGATTGCAAGTTTTCTCCCGTCATGGTTACGGATCTCGAAGTAAAGTTCGTCGTGAGGGTTTTTTGTACTAAAGAGGTTTTCGAGCTTCCGATGAACGAACTCCCGTTGGTCAGCAGGGAGGCGGCCGATTGGACGGAAGGAGAGTTCTGACCAATCATTAGTCTCTGATCTGGAGAACGGGGTGGCTTTGGAGGTGGGTCGTCCAATAGAAATTCTTCTGAGGATGCACTCAGAATGGAATTGACGCTATTGGTCGGCGAGCGATGCATAGACTCGGAAGAACGAAAGTTACTCAGGTAAGCATTCGACTGATTGTCCGAATCTGACAGGTGTGACCCGGCGCGTGCATGGATAGGGGGAGGTAAGTTGCCCTTGTTTCTTATGATGTCACAGTCATCAGTGTTGCTGATGTAACTGTAATGTCAACAAGACACATCCATGCAGAAGATGTTTGAATATTTGATTTTTTTTAATTTAAAATTCTTTATATAAATAGATTTGATGTTTTGAAGTTGCCAAACTCTAAACTAACATGTACTAGAAAAATAGTCCACCAGACTATTTGAAAAATGTTCTAAACTATGGCATGAAATAATACACATTACAATAAGTCACAGAGAATGCTGGAATGAAAAAGATTCTAAATATGCTTGATGCACATAATACTGTTGATGCTGACTTAAAAAATTAATTCAAAGTTTTTAATGAAACACACTCACACATCCGACAGACGAACTTCACAGACCGGTCTCTCACGGACATACATCATTTTGTAATTTTAAAACAACATTACATTACAGAATTCAAATAGCTAATTGCGAATTATCTTAAAGTCAGCCATATTGAATTGAAAAGTAATATTAACCCATTGATGAGTTTGAGAGAAGGAATGACAAGTTGCTGGGGTATCGGTGGTTTGGGTGGCGGAAGATCCCTCCTATCCTCGAGAATATCGTCTGCTGAGTATGAGAGGGCGTTGTTCATAGAGGTCTGTTGGGGTTTCGAACATGGCGAATCTACATCCAGTGTTCTGTACCTTTGATTTGGAATGGAAATTTAAACAGAAAATGTAATAAGCAAAACTTGAAAGCTTGGTTTTAAAATGTGAATGAACTCCAATTAAGATGAAATTACACTTAATATGAACAACACTTATTATTAAAGAAACTATATATGAGCAACATTAATATGAATGCATTAATTATGAATGACACTTAATGAGTGACATTAAATAGAAATGACATTAAATATGAATAGCATTAAATATGAATAACATTTTATATGAATGATGTTATACATAAGTGACATTAAAATTAAATTTTACTGACATTAAATATGAATGACATTAAATATGATTAACATCAAATATGAATGACAATAAATATAGATTACATTAAATATGAATGATATTAAATATATATGACATTAAATATAAATGACATTAAATATAAATGACATTAAATATGAATGACAATAAATGTAGATTACATTATCTATGTTTGACTGTTTGACACTAAATATGTTCGACATTAAAGGTAAAGGTTCTAACACTAGGGCACCACTTTGTGGAATACACCTCAACAACATCAGGAACAGCTTGTGCATATGGAATTACACGTTTTACCTGCCAACCACACGTGTGTCCAAAATGGGGATGAGTCGAGCCCTATTACCCGATCTTGACTGAGTTTTGAACCCGCGACGACAGAATTAAAGCGTATTTATAAATACCAAATGCTAATTAAGTTGGAAAAAAACTATGAACAACCTGCTACCCAAAACACCAGCACTTTTTGGAGCGGAATCAATGAAAGTGGAAGTGACACTGTCTGTTGGAGTAGAGGACTTTGAACTTTCACAGGCAAGTAGCAATAATTCCTTTATAAGATACAAATCAATTTATTAATTTAATGCGAGAAAATATTTGTGAAAATGTAAAGTCTAAATTAGATCGTCATAACATAACAGTATAACTTCAATGAAAGTTAATAATAACACGACTAAAATAAACATAAGATATATAAAATATAAATAATATAAACATAAGATATATAAAATATAAATAATATAAACATAAGATATATAAAATATAAATAATATAAACATTACATCTATATAAAATATACATACATAACAAAAACAAAAAATGTAAATGTACACCCATACATGTACATACACACATACATAGATATATACACACATAATATATGTGAGCGTGCATATAAGAAAACAGTTTTGAACATTATCTATGAAAAATGAAAGAAAGACCACAAGTGAAACAAATTAGAAACAGATGATGACACAAACACAGCAGTATATGGGTATGGTGTAGGTGTGGTACACAGAAGCCCTCACCTTCACACAGTTCCTTAAGCATGCCACGACCTCTCTGCCTTCATTCCTGTCGTTGAACGCCATGCTCGGGTCCTCCAATTTCAGTTTATCGTCAGACCATTTCATGAGGGTGGTCAGATGTCGAAGGACTTGTGTGTGACAAGATCTTATTTTTTCGCTGGCATTGGAAATAATTAACTGATCAATAATTTTAATCAACATAAAACAATTAAACTGCAATTTGTATAAATTATCTTTACCTATTGTTGAAATTAAATAATTAATTACTCTCAATTGCGTGTAATTATCACACCACATAATCATTCAAACAAATTCATCACTTGGACTAAAAGAAAACATTAGAAAATAAATGCTTCTTTGAAAAACTCTAAAACCAACTGAGTTTTCTAATAAGCTTTAAGCACTTAAAAATAGAAATATATCACAGACAAATAAGCTTCATTTGTCAGTCCATCACACAATCATCATACAATTAAAATATTTGCCAAGTTTAAAAATTATATAAAAATAACCAACCCTTCTGCTTTAGAGAAACACGAAGAAATTATTTGCTCAAGTTCGATAAGAATTTCAAGGACAATGGAAATCGATCCAGAAAGCATGTCGAGGATCCCCTTGTTTATGACATCATCGACGTATCCGATGGCTTGACATATTTTCTTGTTGCCTTCTTCCAGCCTTTGGGAGTCCTGGTGACCAAGTATTGATTTTAAAATAGAATAATATAGAGCACACAATGCCTACTTATACCACAATAATTTAAAATTTAACTCATGATTGATTACTCACGTAACATTTACATTTATTTTATAAATAAGATTAAAAGTTACAATTCAATTAACCAATAAATACTTTAAAATTTTACAACCATTCATATAACACAGTTAACAATTATTCACTAAAAATTAAAAATTTATAAATATAAAAAAACATACTGTTTTAATTTCATGGTTTTCTTTCTTGCGATTGTTATTAAAACTACCAGCTCTTTTAAAAGATTTTCGTTTTTCATTTTTGTCAATTTTATCTCCAGATCCAACTGATTTTTTTCTGGTTAACTTTAATTTAACCTCGTTCTTAAACGACATGGTTTTTGAAAGAGACTTCGATCCGTGTTCTGCTAAATTTAAATAAAATCCACAACAAACGCTAACTAACCGATGTTTAGAGAATCAAAAAATTAAAAATAAAATAAATATATAAGTATAGTACACATACAGCATAAAACAAAAAACAATAACTAATAAACAAAAGTACACAAAAAGAGAAGACGACGTACGTACCGGCTGCTGACAATCTATCCGTCATTGTGCAGTATGTACCCAGCAATTAAAGCATTTCAGGCACTTTACCTAATTGTTATAAATACTAAAATGTAAATAAAATTGCATATAAATAACGTGAAAACAAAAAATAAGAGCCGATCTCCCTATCTATTACTACGACACGCACAGCAACACATAATGACTTGGGATAAATTTAGACGTAAATATTTAGTTCCGACAGCAAAGCTAGTTTCTGACAGCAGTACAAGTTTTTTTTAATTTAAAAATATAACTTTCTCACAGAATTTTAGAAATATGAATTAATTTTAAATTTTTTAAAAATAACCATTTAATCATTAAACAAGTATTAAATTCAAATAAATACGAACTAACTGACTTTATGATATCTTATTTGAAAGACTCAAATTGATATAAAAAGCTTTTCCTGCATTGTTCACTTTCAAGTTTCATTGAGTCATTAGCAACATTTGCTTGGCTGGTGGCTGGTTGGATAGATACTTCGGATACTTCTTTCCGACAAAAAGACTGCAAATAGCAGAAATCTGGTAGTGTTTTTTAAAATACATAAAAATGTGTTATTCTCTAGTAAGTCTAGTATTTAGTATAGCGTACTGAGTGGATTTTAATTTTGAAGGAAAGAGAAAGAAGCATTATCTCTCTAGTTAGTTCTAGTCTCTAGTCAGTCTAGTCCTAGTCTAGTCTAGTCTCTACGGTTGATTATTTCACCGGTAGAAACAGTTGTCAGTGGTAACTACTGAGTAGTTGCAGTACAGTGAGTACAGTAGTCAATGTCACTAGTACTAGTGAGTGCAGTCATTGTAGTAGTTTAAGTAGTCATTTCATTTATAATACAAATTAGTTCCTAAATCATCTCGGGACAGACTCAAATTATTTGTTGGAAAATAATTGGCTACATTCAGAAATCAGAGAGCTCAAAACACCATACTACTACTATACTACTATTACTAACTATACTTACTTATTATAGTTATAGAACAGACCTAAAGCCCTAACTTAGCTATACCAAAAGATAACCCAAAAATGATGAAGTCCATGAGTGTGCTTTTTGAAGAACTAAAAAACGAGCAACGTTCTGAAAAAAAATCAGATCCTGAAAGTTACTTTGGTATGTACCTACCACCGAATTTGTTTGTTGCTTTTTTTCTAATTTAACTTGGTTTTTTGTTTCATAAAATCCTTCTTGTATTGACTAAACAAGCCAGAACAAAAGCATTGGTGTATCTTGAAGATGCCATTTCTCAATTGCTTCTTCAGAAGGATGACTCTGGAAAGATCAATCCAAACAAGTTTTTCTTCAGCTAGTAATATTATAATACACTGTTTAAGTTTTTAAATTTGGTACAAATGAAAACCTAATAGACTAATATTTTAAAAGTTTCTCAAGTGTCAAAAGGGGAAGTCATATTCTATTCCGAGAATTCAGTTTTGTATCAGCCTCTTTGCACAATCGTCTCGCTTTCATAAAACATTATTGGAAATGTTTTTGCAACATGGGCAAAAAAGGAGGTCAATTTGTGTTTTAATTTTATTAAGAATTGACGATCTTAAATGTAAATAATACATTTGGTATTACAGCCTTTATTAAAGTTTCTTTACATAAACATCTTTTTTTTTTATTTATTACAGAACTCATTTCTGCTCAAGAATATTATTCATTTGCTCTTCTTCTTTGTCCAGATTTCCCTTGGTCAATAATTCAGAAAAGTTCCACGTATATATTATATTATATGTTATATTTGTTTTTTTTAATTACATTTATAACATTTTTATGCTGTCTGCTTATTTTCATTGTAGAATCATAATGATGGATGAGTCAGCTGAATGCAAATTATCCTTCTCCGATTTTCTTTATTCCTTCCACCTTCAATTTGCTTTCAATGGTGAACATCTATTTCTATATATGTTATTGTTCACTCGGGTTACTGGTATCAATTTAATTTTTTAAATAAGACAAAATACAAATACAACAACAAAATAGGCATTAAAATATGAATCTTTGTTAAATGACTTTTTAAAATGTTTCCCTGTCTAACACAATAACTTCTAACAATTATTATCTAGACTAAAACCGAGTTTGTTTGGTTATTTTTTTAAACACCCAGTACATGTACAATTCAACGGAACTTAAAAATTTATATTTTCAAATTCACGTTCACCTCTTGTTTATTCGATATTCTGGTTGAGTGAGACAGACCTCGATGTCATGCCTTGCAAGCATGCGATAATTACAACCTGTAAAATTAATCACATTTAATTTTCAGATTTCCTCACCAGATGTCATAAAATATTAATTTCTCTCATGAACCCGACATCAAGTTCTGTCGACAGTTCATCAAAAGGTTCTTCCGCAGTTAAAGAAAGCAAGAAGAGAAATAACGGAGTTGCTGCTAAATTATTTCTGTCGCAAGTTAAAGCCTTGTACCAGGATACGTCAATGGAATGGTTGTCTTTCAGTTTTACAGCCATTTAAATTAGTTGGAATCTTATATTTTGGCCGTTGTATGATAAATCAATCGCAAACTTACTGAAAATAAATAGGCAGACATGTAAAATTTAAAAATCTATAACTTACTGATAAGTCTAAAATTAGTATATGATTACAATACAATACAATACAATACAAAATAATACAATACCGTAAACAATTAACTCTAAAGGTAAGCAGTTTAAAATAATATATGTTTGAATATATTAGATGGTATTGTTAAAATAAGTTGACTATTTTAGATGGTATTTTTCAAATTAGTATATGATTATTGAGTATATAAGTATTGTTTAAATAAGCATATGAGTATTGAGTATATTAGATGGTAATTTTTAAATTAGTGTATGAGTATACCAGGTGGTATTGTTTAAATTAGTATATTGGTATATTAGATGGTATTGTTTCAATTAGTATGTGATTATATCAGGTGCTATTGTTTAAATTAGCATATGTATACCAGATGGTATTGTTTAAACTAGTTCAGGTGTATATTAAATATTAGATGATATTGTTTGGATTAATAGACATCTTGTGATCAAATAATGATTTTCCACATCCAGCCCACCTGTGCAATTGATAGAGACAATATTGTCAGAACGAGATCATATCTCATTTTTCGAGTTTCTCTCCACACTCTCTCAGCACGAGAAACTGATCAAATACACAAGTGCGTATTTGATATTTTTTCTGCGTAAAACTAGCTTCTTTTGTAATTCAATATACTTTAATATTAAATGAATTAAATTTTAAACATTTTTGTTTAGTTTTCGGTTTTATTTGTATATAGAGATAAAACATAATCATTTACTGTTTCATAATGATTAGCATTGAAATAGAGTAAAAAAATTTGCTATGCTTTACTTTTTTTCAGAAACACTACCACTCAAATCAGAGCTATTTACAAATTCAAATGAGAAAGATTCAGTTGTGTAAGTAACAGTGTTATTTCCATTAATGGTAATTGAATTAGGAATTGAAATAGGAATTTTTTTTTCTTGAGAATGGAAATTAGAAATAGGAATTAAATTTGGAATGGAATTAGAAATAGGAATGGAAATCACGTGATAAAAATGGAATTAGAATTAGAAGTAGAAATTATTTTTCAATCCAAAATGGAATTAGAATGAGAATTAGAAATTATTTCTTTAATAAAAATGGAATTAGAATGGGAAGTAGGAATTATTTTTTAAAATAAAATGGAATTAAAATGAGAAGTAGGAATTATTTTTAAATTTAAAATGAAAGTAGAATAAAGGATCTACGAAATTGCCCCGTTCCCATGATATATAAATAAAAGTCCCCTTTTCAATGAACTGTTTTTCTCTTAGTTGGTCTAAATATTGTGTCGTGTGTTGTGTGCTCATATTCATTTTTGTGACTTTAAAATTACAATGAGTTTATCAAAATCTTAAAGTGGTAGAAAAAGAGATAGTGTATTCTGGAAATTCTTTTCGTATGACGAAGATTCAGACAAATAAACTTGTCAGGTGACGGATGAAACTACAAAAGTGGCCTGCGGAACACAAATTACTGGCAAGAACACTAGCAACTTCGCCGCCCATTTGAAGCGTTTTCACAAACAAGCATATGCTAACTGCATGAGCAAAGAAAAAGAAAGAAATGTTGTGAAAAGTCAAGCTGTAAAACGAGACAGTTCAAATGCAGTAAAGTTGCAAACTATTGGGGAATGTTTACAGCGTCGTATGATGTCATCTGCAGCAGCACACATCTGCAAAAGCACTAACATCAAAAATGCTGGATGATCTCCGTTACCGGTTCGCCACACTTCTAGACCCGAATACGGAAAACTTTAATCCAATTCCAGCGGCCGCATGTCTGCTTGATCCGACGATGGCACAAGCAATTATGTCCCCTGAATATGTAGAGCTGCTGCGTGCTGCTAAAGCTTACATAATCACCGTTTGTGAAAACGAGGAAAGTTCAGTGCAGGAAGTTTATGTGTCGGATTCTGCATCTGCATCCCCTATGGTGTTAACTCCAACATCATTAAAAAAGTTTAAATTTTTAAACAATAAAATTCAGTCTAATCGACTTAGAACTTGTGCTGGCATTAGCAGTATAAGTGAAAAAGATGCCGTGCATTATCAGCTGAACAACTACATAGCTGATATTGTAGAAGATGAGCGTAATGATGCACTGGATGTTTGGAAGCAAAAAACATCACATTACAGCAAACTGTATGAGCTAGCCCAAGATTTATTGTCAGCTCCAGCTTCTCAAGCATACGTGGAGCGGATGTTTTCTCTTTGTGGCATCTTGACTGCAGGGTGACGCAACATAATGCAACAGTCCTTAGAGATGAGAGCCTTTCTGAAACTTAATTCATTTTGACCGATTAATTATTTGCATTTTGCTCTGGTTATTTTTGAATGTTTGGTTTAGTTATAACAATAAATGTTTGATAAGCTTGTTGTTGTTACTATGTATTATTATCTCTAAAGGTTTTTTTTAAAGGAACGAATATAGTGACTGTTATTTTTAATAATGGAATTAGAAAATAATTTTTGAAATGATAATGGAAATAGAATAGAAATAGAAATCATTTTAGCAATGGTAATTAGAATTGAATGGAAATTATTGAAATTAAAATGGAATTAGAATTGAAATAGGAATTATTTGAAAAAAAATAATGGAATTAGAATTGGAATGGAAATTATTTTGAAAAAAATAATGGAATTAGAATTGGAATGGAAATTATTTGTAAAAAAATAATGGAATTAGAATTGGAATGAAAATTATTTGAAAAAAAATAATGGAATTAGAATTGGAATGGAAATTATTTAGTGAATGGAAATAACACTGGTAAGTAATATGAATGATGAATATACTTTAATTTTGATTGGACAGTTTCTTGCACAGAATTGTTTAAATATTGATACAACTGAATTCAATTGGATGGTTTCTTATCCAGTAACAATAGCATATTTCGTTTATTTAACTGTTAATTGTTAAAAAATTGAAAATTAACATAGTGATTCTTGAATAAATGAAGAAAAATTGCATTACGAAATGAATTTTACCTCAAACATAAATTGAGTATGCATTATTTGTACGGGTTTGAGAACATTTTACTTCTAATAAATAATATTATCATGATAAACATAATTTTAATTGATTAACTTATTTTATTTTATTTTATTACTTGCTTTTACAGGAGCCCAGCCGATGATGCTTGGGATTAGATTGTAGTATTCATTTAATTGTTTCATTCACACCTATTTATTTAGTAGTTAAAAACAAGTCACTTGCATGCTTTAAACAGAAATTAGTCATTTCAATTTATTTTTCCAAAATCTTTCATTTTTTAGATCTGTAGAACATGTGCACATATGTTATTACATAGTGAGCACTAAATGTGCACAAATGACATTATAACATAGTGAACACATTATGTGCTGCAAGGGTGATGTCATGGCATGGCACATGTTAAAGATCAATGAATGTGACAACACCAAGGCCTCAGTATACTAACTATTTAACATGTCAGATAACAAAAATTCAGAGTATGAAAATATTGCTTTTAAAGTACTGAATTTTTTCATCAGATTTGGTCTTCATCATTTAGATTTTCATGCATGTGTTGTTCAGATTATGTCCAGTTTGTATAAGATACGTTCTTCTATTCACAATCACAAAGCATCTCCTTCAGGGAAAATCAGAGTAGTAAGGATATAAATTACAGGAAGTAAAAATTATAAATCAGATAATTAGTTTACAAGCTAATGAATTTGTCTAAAGCAAGCTGTATGTCACATCACTGAAATAATTCAATGAGATAAGTCGTATTTTAAAGCAATTTCTGCTGCCAGCTTGTTCATTTCATTTTGTGATCCATCTGCTGAAGGAATGTCAGCCTGGCAAGCAGTGAATATGAGTTTGTAGATATGTTCATCTCTTTTTTTATTTAAAGCTTCTGTTTTAATATCATCCCAAGATCTGACTGGTCCATGCATGTCGACTTTCACTTCTGACATGGGTCTAAGTTCCGGTGCTCCTTGCACTAAAATAAACGGCGGCAATACCGAAGATCCTGCCGTTGTTGAATATTCAGCTCCGCCCCCAGGTGGAGATTATTTTATTAAAAATATTTAGCTCCGCCTATTTTATTAATAATATTTAGCTCCGCCTATTTTATTAATAATATTTAGCTCCGCCTAAAAGTTTATTTGGCGCTTATTACATAATGTAATACAAGTACCTTCAAAACTGTTTTAAGAGCATCAACTTTTTTGCCAATTTAAAGAATAAATACTTCCAAAAACAAAGACTGATTTTGGGCAAGCCTAATTAAAATAGTATCTTATCGATGTTAACAGTTTCTTCATACAGACCTCCACCTATATCGTCCTAAAACATATCTACTTCAAGATTATCAGTATATGAAGAGATTTATTACAAATTTAAAGAATAAATACTTCCAAAAACAAAGACTGATTTTGGGCAAGCCTAATTAAAATAGTATCTCATCGATGTTAACAGTTTCTTCATACAGACCTCCACCTATATCGTCCTAAAACATATCTACTTCAAGATTATCAGTATATGAAGAGATTTATTACAAACTTTACCATAGCAATGTTTACACAGTTTACAGGCAGATACAATGTAGCTCATATTTAAAACATGAACAATTTTTAGAAGAGCATGCCTTTTTTAATAATTCCACATTTACAACTTATACAATAATAATTAAGCTATCTGGGCTATCAGGTGCTGCCTCTATATCAGTATTAATGAGACACAACTTAAAATCTATTTTTCCCAGCTCCATCTATCATTGTCTAAGAAATACTTCAATTTTAGCTGCGCAGCTGGATCCCCGTACTATGGTGCAAAAAAAGTTCGTGCATTAGGGTTGTGCTATAGATCGTTAGAAAGGTATTTTAAAAAAATATATAATGGTGTAAAAATAAATTTAATATTGCAAAAAATAAAAAAGTTATAGGCGAAAAACCGTCGCCGTCCCTATATAAATGTATATAGTGGTTTTTCACTTGCGTTTGGAGCCATGTAGATTAAAATTTTCGACTGCATTTTATTTTTTTAATTTAAATTAATTTATATTATTATTAATTATATTGAAATTAAAATTATTAATATTAAAAACAAAATTTGGATCCGTATCCAGTGCGTTGCTATAAATAAAACACGGTTTATCTATCTACGGTTTGTTTATCTACGTTATCGAAGTACACTGGCAGCTGAAATATTCTAAAAAATACTTTAAAATCATAAACAAACAATGTCGTTAAGAGTGGGTGATAGTTTCAGTTCCTACAGAGAATTAGAGAACAAAATTGCTAATTAAAAAAAAATAAAAATTGCTTGCCCTGGGGCTGTGCTATACATTGTTGGATGGGGTATAAAAAATAAAATCGAATGGTATATTTGGATTGTCTTCGGTTCAACAAATAAAAAAGTTATAAGCGAAAAACGACGATTTTCCGCCGAAAATTGCATAAAATCAACATTGGCTCTACTTTGAGAAAATCGATCTTGTTTTAAACTTCTGCCCTGGGTATATCCGAGACGCTTGTTTTTAGATAATTCAATATCAAATTCAACAATATAACTTTCGCTTCTCAAAGTTAATAAATAAAAAAGTTATCGAATAAAACGTCGGACCGTATACCAAAGAAATCGAGAAACCGAAACATAAACAGACGCTGCGATTGGACAATCGAGTCTAGCTCACTTTGGCTAATTATGCAAAATATTCAAATATGCAAAGTGGCTACTCGTTAACACGTTAAACTTTTATTTTTAAGAAACCTCTATTGAACTTAAATAATAAATATATATAGTAGCAAAATTTTTTTATTGTTTTTCTCGCTCCCGTTTCTTTGCTCTCACGATCCCGGTCGCTCTCACGATCCCGGTCGCTTTCCCGATTTATTGCTACGGTGCAATTAGGTCCTTTATATATATATATATATATATAACGAACTTTAGGACAAATTTTATTTTTAAGAAAATATATTGAAGTTTACGATTAAAAAACGTGCATTTTTGGTGAACCCACCTTCTACATTTTTCACACTCCATGACAAATTATTGTTTGTATTGCAGGACCGGTGAAGAGGGTGCAGGTGGGGACTGGTGGAGTGTGAAAAATGTAGAAGGTGGGTTCACCAAAAATGCACGTTTTTAATGTATTCAAAGGAAGAGTTTAAAACGAAACGTTTCACTTGCGTGCTATGCTTAGATTTTATTAAATAGTTAATTTTTTTTACAAAAATTTTCATTAATAAAAATTCTTAATCGTAAACTTCAATATATTTTCTTAAAAATAAAATTTGCCCTAAAGATCGTTATATATATATATATATATATATATATATATATATATATATATATATATATATATATATATATATATATATATATATATATATATATATATCATCATATATATATATATATCATCATATATATATATATATATATATATATATATATATATATATATATATATATATATATATATATCATATATATATATATATATATATATATATATATATATATATATATATATATATATATCATATATATATATATATATATCATCATATATATATATATATATATCATCATATATATATATATTCATCCGAAGTTTCTATTTGAAGTAAGAGAGGAAATTGGTGAAGTAATGGCAGAGTTAATGAATAAGTCAATGCAAACAGGTGAAATACCACAGGACTGGAGGGATGCAATTGTTGTTCCACTATTTAAAAAGGGCAATAGAAGTGAAGCAAGTAACTATAGACCTGTCAGCCTGACCTGCATTATCTGCAAAGTTATGGAAAGAATTATCAAGGATGATATGATGAGACATATGGAAGAGCATAAGATAATTAAAGATAGTCAGCATGGGTTTATGAACAATAAATCATGTTTGACTAATTTATTAGAATTTTTTGAAGATACTTATGATTTTTTGGATGCAGTACCATCAGTTGATGTAGTTTATTTAGACTTTGCCAAAGCTTTTGACAAAGTGCCTCATCAGAGACTGCGTAAGAAACTTGAGGCAATAGGCATAGAAGGAAAGCTATTAGAATGGATAGGAGGTTGGTTGCTTGATAGAAGACAAAGAGTTGCAATAAATGGGATGAAATCAAAATGGATTAGTGTCACAAGTGGTGTTCCACAAGGATCAGTTTTGGGACCAACCTTATTCTTAGTTTACATCAACGACTTAGACGATGGGATTAAGTCAAGAATTTATAAGTTTGCTGATGACACGAAGCTGTGCAGAGCAATAAAGACTGAGGAGGATGCTGAAGTGCTCAGAGATGACTTGAAAAAATTATATAAATGGTCACAGGACTGGCAGATGTTATTTAATGTAGAAAAGTGCTCTGTCATGCATATGGGCAAGCGAAATCAAAAATGTAGGTATGAGATGAACGGCAAAACATTGAAAGAAACAACGGAAGAAAGAGACTTGGGTATTCTGGTGCATAATAGTGCCAAACCATCAATACAATGTGCTAAGGCAGCCAATAGAGGGAATCAGGTGCTAGGCATAATTAAAAGAACTATGGTGAGCAGAGACAAGGACTTAATTCTAAAACTATATAAGACACTAGTAAGACCGCATTTGGAATATTGTGTGCAGGTGTGGAGTCCTTCACTTAAACAAGACATTAATATTCTAGAAAGGGTACAGAGGAGAGCTACGAAAATAATTAATGGAATGCATGGTTTAAGATATGAAGAGAGATTGTTGAGGTGTAGGCTGACGACCCTTGAGAGAAGGAGAATAAGAGGAGACTTAATACTAGTATATAATATATTGAATAATGGTCTTAATCTTGATCCAGACAAGTTCTTTACTAGAGTTTCCAACAGAAATACAAGAGGTCATCCGATGAAGCTTTACAAAGACAGGACAGGACCTTTGAAGCGGACGTTTTTCAGCGCAAGAATCATCAACGAGTGGAACAAACTAAAAGAAGATGTTGCAAATGCTCAGACTTTGAATGAATTCAAATCGAAACTTTCGTTATGTAACTTTTAGTTTTTAAAAAAGTAGTGAATATTATACAGTCATTTTTGATTCCTTATTCACTATAATAAAGTTATGTTATGTTATATATAACATATATATATATATATATATATATATATATATATATATATATATATATATATATATATATATATATAAAGAACCTAATTGCACCGTAGCAATAAATCGGGAAAGCGACCGGGATCGTGAGAGCGACCGGGATCGTGAGAACGACCGGGATCGTGAGAGCAAAGAAACGGGAGCGAGAAAAACAATAAAAAAATTTTGCCACTATATATTTATTATTTAAATTCAATAGAGGTTTCTTAAAAATAAAATTTTAACGTGTTAACGAGTAGCCACTTTGCATATTTGAATATTTTGCATAATTAGCCACAGTGAGCTAGACTCGATTGTCCAATCGCAGCGTCTGTTTATGTTTCGGTTTCTCGGTTTCTTTGGTATGCGGTCCGACGTTTTATTCGATAACTTTTTTATTTATTAACTTTGAGAAGCGAAAGTTATATTGTTGGATTTGATATTGAATTATCTAAAAACAAGCGTCTCGGATATACCCAGGGCAGAAGTTTAAAACAAGATCGATTTTCTCAAAGTAGAGCCAATGTTGATTTTATGCAATTTTCGGCGGAAAATCGTCGTTTTTCGCTTATAACTTTTTTATTTGTTGAACCGAAGACAATCCAAATATACCATTCGATTTCATTTTTTATACCCCATCCAACAATGTATAGCACAGCCCCAGGGCAAGCAATTTATTTTATTTTTTAATTAGCATTGCCAGCCTCGAGGCTAACTTCACACACGTCAGTATCGAGAACCAGTACCTAGTACATGGAGATACTTACACCTTTTTACCAATGCTTTTATTAACTCGTCGGCTCTGTTTCTCTGTCTGTTTCAAATCTTGCAATCAATTTTTGAGTCACTTCCTGATGATAGATTTTTTTCAAATTTTGCATACATGCTCAAGATAGAAGACAATGCAATATTCAATTATTAGTTTTACAATAAGTCAATTAATTTACTTAATTTTCTTGAGGATTTCATCGAGGGGTTTTTTGAGGGTTTTCTTGACCACAAAACGCTAACCGACTGGCAGACTATTTTACCAAGTTAACACGAACCACACTCACTGACCGCGATTCTCAAACGTGTACGAAATTTTCATGAAAATAGTTGAGATATTTAAATTCGATGCTTTTTGATGATATTTTTATTATTATTACCAATGTTTTTATTAACTCGTCGTCTCTGTTTCTCTGTCTGTCTGTTTGTTTCTCTGTCTGTTTCAAATCTTGCAATCAATTTTTGAGTCACTTCCTGATGATAGATTTTTTCAAATTTTGCATACATGCCTAAAATAGAAGACAATGCAATATTCAATTATTGGTTTTACAATAAGTCAATTAATTTAGATAATTTTAATAAATTTCGATATTTTGATATAATTAAGATATTTCGACTTTAACATAAAATAAAAGAGTAATATAAGAAAAAATTGATTGCAAAATTTGTGTTTTAATTACATATAAGAGCATTGGTTTTAAAAATTCGTTTTTAATTTACTTGTTCATTTTCATTTGTGAAAACCCAATCAAGAATCTTTGAGGTGCAAGTTGAATTGGAAACATTTAAAGGAAATATTGGGGGGAATATTTGCCAAAACAATGAATCTACCATGCAAACACATGTTTGCAAGTAGAAGAGCAAAAGGGATACCAATTTTCTCTCTTATTGGAATTGGTGATAGATGACAACAACAGCAAATTCAGCAATCACATCGAATTTTTCAGGGCTCAAACAAAAAAGGCAGTCATCTGGGAGTGGGTGTTATAAGTAATAGACCACTGTCAAATGTGGAAAAGTTTCGGCGTGCAGATCGGCAACTCAAACATTTAGCTGAGCTTACAGCAGAAGGGGGGATGGCTCAGTTTGACTTCAGAATGAAAGTTCTTGAAGATCTAGCAAAAATATGGAGTACCAACCGTGAAGCAATGGTTGTACCAGTTGAAAGTGATAAAAATTTTAATGAAGGGCCAACCAATGTGCTAGTAAACACTATTAATCAAGTCCAAAACGAAGAGGTTCTAGTAGAAAAAACAGATGAACATTTTAACCAAATTAACCAGGTTTCTAATAACGCCAATGATGAACGAGTAGACATTCTGCCTGAACCTGTACATTTACATAGGGACGGAATCTCATTGGGTTAATCACTGTATTTTTAACTGGTTTGAGACTGAGTTTGACTATCTTCAGTTTGCAGTCTTTCTTTTCTTTCATTACTAAATTATTAAAGATACCAAAAAAATACTGCAGATTAAAAATAGTCAAAAAAATTTTTCGTCTGCGTCGGGCTTTCTTTTTTCTTTCTTCTTTTTTCAGACTATGTTTTTGCTGCATGGAGTTTAAACTATATTATAGTGGTTATTCTTAAACATTCTATATAGTTTGATGACGATTCAATGTTTTTTGATGATAGTTCACTGTTTTTTTTACAGTTAAGTACTTTATGATATTATTGAATAATAATTTTATTAGCTTCGTTCGTTTTCTGAACTCTTACTTCGTGTTAGTTGAATAAATTTTAATTTTTGAAAAAACTAGTAATAACAACAAATATTTTTACATTTTTATTTGAACTTTGCTTTGCCATAACAAACCTAGATAAACTAGAGAAAAAGAGGACTAAATTGTGATCTGCTAGTGTAAATACTTCAGTATTTATTTCTTACATAGTTCTATTTCAGTTTTTTTAAAAATGAGCAAAGGACTATATATATATATATATATATATATATATATATATATATATATATATATATATATATATATATATATATATATATATATATATTACTTCAACTTGTCTTTGGACATTTTGGACCCCCCCAGAACAAAATTCCTGGCGCCGCCCCTGGAAATCAGTGAGGCAGCCCATGGACGTCTATATAATAGCAACTGGACAATGAGCCAAATCATTTTGAGCTGTTGTGTTGTACCCAGTTGGTCCCATATCTATTTAGCTGTTCGTATTCGAGTTGTTCGGTCTGCGTTTGGATTTATAGTTATAAAGCCTGTACTGGTTACTTTTAACATTGAAAATGTTTATAACATTGAAATATAATAATATTTATTGTTGAAATTACGCTTTAGTTTAGTGACTGCGCTCAACACTTGTTTATTTAAATATAGCTATTTTTAGCTTTACGCTATCGTAAGTTTGACTTGATTGACGTTTGGAAACAGTTGGGATTGCTACTATTTTGAACAATTGGATTTATTTCTGTATTATAAAAGTTTTTATTGCTAAAAATGCCACACAAGGGCCACTGGAGTGAAGCTAGCAGGCGTTCGTAGTATGGGATAACGTGTATGTAAATTATTGTAAATGCATGTGTGAAGCTAGCAGGCGTTCAATTAAATTTCAAAATATTAAAAAAAAAAGTATCGGTATTAGTAAAACAACTAAAAATAAATTATATCATCAAAAAATTATTGTCGCAACATCAACAGATTTTTTTTAAAACGAATTTTTCTAATATTCTAAATGTAAACAAAATCATCAGGTTTATGGCGTTTGGTAAAAGCCTTATATCTTTCATAGTAATTAAATTTTTGTATTGATTAAGGCTTTATTTTGAAGATATTATGTGTCTATATAAACATATATAAAATTTATTTCATTAATCCATGACAACCTGGTAGAAAAACTCTCACGACATTGACTGATATTTCGTTTCAGGGGTACACTAAAACGTATATATCTCTGATTATTTTCAAAAATTGATAGCAACAAATATAGCATTTTAAAGATGATATGGGCTTCTATATCATATATAAAATCCATAACATCAACCCATCCCAAATGTTGACCAGACATTAACAAAAATGACTGATATTTCTCGAATCGATTAATATTTCTCTAATATCAGCGTCTACGACTCATGTATGGTGAAGCGTTAAAACTCAAATATCTCTGCTTATTTTCAAAAGTTGATGACAATCATGGTGTCATTTTAAAGATAATATGTTGATGTATAACATATATAAAACTCGTACAATCAACCCATCACAAAAAGGTTAGCAGGCGTTGACAAAATCGATTAATATTTCTCTAATATCAGCAGTCTACGACTCATGGATGGTGAAGCGTTAAAACTCAAATATCTCTGCTTATTTTCAAAAGTTGATGACAATCATGGTGTCATTTTAAAGATAATATGTTGATGTATAACATATATAAAATTCATACAATCAACCCATCACAAAAAGGTTAGCAGGCGTTGACAAAATCGATTAATATTTCTCTAATATCAGCAGTCTTCGACTCATGGATGGTGAAGCGTTAAAACTCAAATATCTCTGCTTATTTTCAAAAGTTGATGACAATCATGGTGTCATTTTAAAGATAATATGTTGATGTATAACATATATAAAACTCGTACAATCAACCCATCACAAAAAGGTTAGCAGGCGTTGACAAAATCAATTAATATTTCTCTAATATCAGCCGTCTACGACTCATGGATGGTGAAGCGTTAAAACTCAAATCACGAAGGATAACCGAACGCAAGGTATAATGGAGAAAAGTCAGTGGGATCTCAAACATTTGAGAGTGAAAAAACAAGTTTTGAGACTAGATGACTTTGTCTTCTTATATCATGAAAAATATGTAGGACTTTTTCGAGAGTTTGAAAGCGCTCTGAAAAAACACAAGATAGCAGTAAGTCTTTTTTTTCTCTTACGACGCACTCACACGCGAGCGTGACGCCACGCACACACACACACATACATACATACACACATACAAAGATATTTAATTTGAAGAATTTTAAATTGTTATTTTTGTTTGAATGTTTAGCGCAAAAATAAGGCCGAGGACAGAAAAAATTGTTTAAGTTCAAAATCGGTAAATACTTCGTCATTTTCTGTTTTGAATTTAATTTCCAGAGTCAATTTTTATTTAATAACTTATTTTAGAAGAAAATAGAATTGGAAACCTGGCAAAAACGAAAAAAATCACAGCGAAAAGGCATTTATGTTTCAGCTCCAAAAACTCAGCTAGATTTAGCAAAAAAAGTAAGTTTAAGTCTTTGTCATAGAACCGTGAAATCAGATAAAATTGATGTCTTATTGATATTATTTTAGATAAATGACCACAGATGCTGCATATCAAACATGCCCAAACAAGATGCCGCCTTTTTTGCTATTTTGTCAGGAAATCAGTGGTATACGTCCGACCATATAAATACGGCCCTTTTTATACTGAGCAGACAATACCCAAAGCTATATGGTTTTAGCGACGTCGAATATTTAATAGACATAGGTGTGCTAAAAAAAGGACCAACTCCTATGAAAAAATTTATTCAAATTTTGCATCAAGGAGGCAATCACTGGATAACAATAAGCAACAGGTTTCAACAATTTTCTAAGCTTTATAAATATTTCTATATGTAATTATTGATTTTTGGTCCCAGATTATGTGGTCCCGAAGAGGTTGATGTATACGACAGCTTAAACAGGCAGTTAACAGAAAAAGACAAGCGTGTCTTAAGTTTTTATTGCCACCATTTCCTTAAAGACAAGCTTATCGTTCGTCACCAGAATGTACAGCAGCAAGTCGGTGCAAACGATTGCGGAGCTTTTGCAATTGCATTTGCTGCTACCCTTGCTGCTGGAAAAGATCCGGCCAAATGTTCCTACGAGCAAGCAACTCTTCGACTAAAAATCTCAGAAGCTTTTAAAATAAACAAATTCAAAGCTCTGACAAAATCATGCCGCAGAAAGACCACGGAGCCCACTGAAGAAAGGATTGACGTTTATTGCCATTGCAAACTAACGTTTTTCGATAACGGTCAGGAAGAAGAATACATGATTCAGTGCGATGAATGTGAGAAATGGTTTCACAAAGGGTGTGAAAACGTTCCCATTAATACTTTTAACGATGACATTTATAACTGTAAATCATGTTTAAGTTACAATTGAATAAATTTCATGTGTTTTATTCGACGTCTGCAAACGTTTTGTGATAGGTTAATAGTTCAATTTTTTATGTAATACAAAACAATTTCAACTTTTGAAAATAAGCAGAGATATTTGAGTTTTAACGCTTCACCCTACATGAGTCGTAGACGGCTGATATTAGAGAAATATTAATGGATTTTGTCAACGCCTGCTAATCTTTTTGTGATGGGTTGATTGTACGAGTTTTATATATGTTATACATCAACATATTATCTTTAAAATGACACCATGATTGTCATCAACTTTTGAAAATAAGCAGAGATATTTGAGTTTTAACGCTTCACCATCCATGAGTCGTAGACGGCTGATATTAGAGAAATACTAGCTGGGTTACCCGGCGTTGCCCGGGGATTTTAAAGGCTTTTTATCGTTTTCTCTCTGGCTCCCGTTTCCTTAACCGCTTGCTTTTCCGTTCCATGTTGCTTTCTCACTCCTGGTCACATTTCTGCTCACGGTCGCTTTTCCGGCCCCGGTCTCTTTTACTTTTTTCGATCCCGGTTGCTTTTACGCTTTACCGCTCCAGCTTGCTCTTCTTTTCGCTTTTCTGTTCCTCCATTAAATTTTAGAGCCTTCCCAATGTGGCTTAGATGGGCTGTAGCGGAATGCTGTGCACAGTCATCAAAATTGATCTGTTCTCTCGTTAACACTTTGTTGTTTGGTTTGCTCGTTTAGTTACGTCTGAACTTCCTCAATTTTAATTAGTGTTCTTTAATGTATTGGTTCCACTCTGCAAGTGTGATCTTCTGTAAAGGCTTATTATGATTGACTGAAGCTGAAAAAAAAGAATTTATTAGTTAACGGCTGCAATAATGTTAAAATCCGCTCATATATCTCAACAGGTTATATTTATTTTAAATACTTGTAAGATTATAAATGCTTACAATAGATTTATCACACACTGTTCAACAGCTGCTTTTCGTAAAATCGCTAGTCCTAATTTTTGAGTTCTTAGTTTTTAAGTGTCATGTCTACAGAAAGCATATAACGTTACATGTGGCATGTTAATAAATGTTGACCCGTGGCTTTGAAAAATGTGATATAAAACACAGATTGAAATAAAACATGAAGTAATAATAATATTAAAAACCTTCAAAGCATTAACTTAATGAATTTTCCGAGAGTTTTCTGAGATCATCAATTTGGAACAATCGAAGAGTACCACTTTTATTTAGCAAATGTTGCAATTATAAATTGAACAAAACAGCAGCAGATTGATAGGCTGGCTTGAGAACTTTGTTCATGATTTTGTTGAAACACAAAAATACTGCACTTGCTTTCATTTCTTTCAAATTTCATGCACCTCATATATCAGTGAAACTTTTACAATAAATTGGTGTTGCATGTAAGATTTTCTTTAAAATGTAATTTTCTAATTTCCTCTGAAAAGTAAAAAATAAAATAAGACCGATAAATTAATTCATAATCTTATAGTCATAACTACTCGTGAATAATAATGGTTGTAATGCCATCACATAAAAAAAACTTACCTGCCCAAAAAAATTTCTCATTTACCGATAGGCTGATAGCAAGCTCGTCGCTCAACAATATTAGATGAGGAACAATTGAAGCCTTGAACGATAAATATGAACAATGAATTTAAATTTATTTTTCCAATGTGCAACTCCTTTTTATAAAACACAAAATGTTAGAGCATAATGATAATCTTATAATAATTAATAATAATATAACATAATTAAACACGTGCAATGCAACAAACGAAACAAATTGAAAGATACACAGTAAATCGTGATTTTAAAAACTAAAAACAAATTACCAAAGCTTTGCCACTTACTTTTGAATGGGAGATATGAACAATGAATTTCTAATTTGATTTAATTTTAATTTGTTATGTCTGGAACTCTTTTTGTGAAGCACAAAATATCTCTAAATAGAAGAAATTCCACCTGCAATTTATTGATTAGTCCTGAAATCCAAAGTTATCTAGATTTAAAAAATAAGTTGCTAAAATCAAATATAAAGTTTACCGATAGCAGAGCTGTCGTATCGGAGGTTCGGAAGAGAATGAGCCTCAATGAGCTCTATGAAATCAAAACAAAGGTATCCGGCGGCACCATAGATATCTATGGGTGGCACTAAACAACACACATATTTATTTAATTTAATATTTAAAACCTTTAAAACTTAAGAAAAAAAAATTAAAAATATTTTGTATAATTTAACTATAAATTAATTTTATTTTATTTTGTAGAAAAAAATTTACTCCAACTTACTACCGCTGACCAAAATGTTTTTTGTCCATAAAACATCAACGGAAAAACCAATTTATTTAAAATTTTACAGGAACCACCGCTTGAAAAAGATACATAAGTGTGCCAAATTTCAATTAAATCTGTTCGGCCGTTTAAATTTTATGTCCGAACAAACAAACAAACAAACAAACAAACATTTCATTTTTATATATAAGATTAATGGATTTTGTCAACGCCTGCTAATCTTTTTGTGATGGGTTGATTGTACGAGTTTTATATATGTTATACATCAACATATTATCTTTAAAATGACACCATGATTGTCATCAACTTTTGAAAATAAGCAGAGATATTTGAGTTTTAACGCTTCACCATACATGAGTCGTAGACGGCTGATATTAGAGAAATATTAATCGATTCGAGAAATATCAGTCATTTTTGTTAAGGTCTGGTCAACATTTGGGATGGGTTGATGTTATGGATTTTATATATGATATAGAAGCCCATATCATCTTTAAAATGCTATATTTGTTGCTATCAATTTTTGAAAATAATCAGAGATATATACGTTTTAGTGTACCCCTGAAACGAAATATTAGTCAATTTCGTGAGAGTTTTTCTACCAGTTTGTCATGGATTAATGAAATAAATTTTATATATGTTTATATAGACACATAATATCTTCAAAATAAAACCTTAATCAATACAAAAATTTAATTACTATGAAAGATATAAGGCTTTTACCAAACGCCATAAACCTGATGATTTTGTTTACATTTAGAATATTAGAAAAATTCGTTTTAAAAAAAATCTGTTGATGTTGCGATAATAATTTTTTGATGATATAATTTATTTTTAGTTGTTTTATTAATACCGATACTTTTTTTTAAATATTTTGAAATTAAATTGAACGCCTGCTAGCTTCACACATACATTTACATACACGTTATCCCATACTACGAACGCCTGCTAGCTTCACTCCAGTACAAGGGCCAGGCATATCGTTGCAAAACCAACTACAAAAGTGTTCCGGGACTATCGGCGGGCGAAAATAAACCAACAATTCATAGCGTTCCTATAAATGACAATATACTTCTACAGAAATATAATTAAAGCAAATCCTCGAAAAGACTGGAAACCAACTGCCAGTTCAAAAATTTGCTCAATTTTTTCAATGAAGTAGACTTTGAATCCAGCTGTGTCGATACAAATCAGCATCAAAGAAGGAAAAAACTAAAATTAGAGTCCGGACAGCTTTTTCAACGTCGACTGAAAAAAGGTGCAGTACCTAGTATTTTTCCTGGTGGTCCAAAATACTGCTCAACTTGTAGAGTACCGTCAAGATCTACTGTTTGTGCTACAGTTTCAATTCGCTACGAGTACGAAATAAAAAGAAATGTTGAGATGGAGAAGAATTTTTTCAAAAGTGATTGTTTAGCAAATCAAACACCTAACGTTTTGGCAGAACGGTAGAAGAATGAAATGACTTTGCCAACAAACTTTACTATTACCACAATTGATGGCATTTTGTTAATTTATTGTTTTAAAGTAGAAGCTGGTAAAGTTAAAGTGGCTGTTTGCATCTCGGTGGCAGAAAATCTGTCAACGGTTGTCAGTGTGGTTAATGTAAATGTTCCAGCCAACACATTCAAAGATTTGTTAACAAACGGATTAGTTACGACAACGTCTCTGCTTATTAATTTGGCAGCTCGAATGAAGACTTGGTCAGAAAATTTAAAAACCTGTCCGTCATTCACAAAAATGGCTGTTAGCATTTTAAAAGAAAGAATAAACATCTTAACAGAATGCAGTCCAGAAAGTGAAAAACAACGCAAACTTGAATTTGTTTCAGAACAAGCCAAACTGCTTACAAAAAGCAAGTTTCATTGTCATTACTCACCAGGGCTCACAATCATGTCATATATACGATTCATGCAGAAAGTCCAGCAGCTTATAACACTTTAAGATAATCGAGTTAGGTAACTATTCCATTGACCAGCATTTTGAAAAAGATCATCAAATGTCTTGATGAAATGTATGGGCTCGATAATTTGGTGCTTGCTATTTAATTTCTGTAAAACAGATCCTTGATAGCAGCAGCAGGAAGATTTGACACGACCATCAGAGTACGCTTTCATTTTATGCGTACATTGCTGGAAAGTTTTTAAAGAAATCAAGGCATCACCAGAACTGGCAAAATTATTTCTGTCGTCATTGTCATCGAGTCACAGAGTACTTTTCTGCAAAATAATTGATTGCACACCTTTGAATCTCAACTCAGAACTGAAAACATACAATTTTTACTGTTTTAATTATCACAATGTTAAAATATTGAAAATTTTCTAATAACTTTGACTTTACTACTAATAAATAACTATAATTGTTATAATTTAAAATTCTTAAGTTTACTTTTTCTTTATTTTTTTATGATTTTTACTTTTTATGGATTTTGATTAAGTAAAATATATTTGTTTTATCTCAAAACAGCGTTGTGTTTTTCACTCCACATGATTTAGCTATAAATCAAACTTATAATGCGTATATGAAGCATTGCGCAGTCATGGGACCAACTGGGTACAAGGCTATTATTGGCTAACTGTCCAGATACTATTATATAGACGTCCATGGGCAGCCTAGGAACCAGACCAAAGAACGATTTAGTCAAAGTCTTTTTGGAACATGAATATTCATTTATTAATCGGCAATAACTTTACCGATATAAACCGATAAAGAAATGGGAAAATTTTAAATTTACAGCATTTGGCAATAATAATAATAATTAAAATATGG
Organism: Erpobdella octoculata; assembly: GCA_963978895.1. Taxonomy (NCBI): domain Eukaryota; kingdom Metazoa; phylum Annelida; class Clitellata; order Hirudinida; family Erpobdellidae; genus Erpobdella; species Erpobdella octoculata. Next base: position 5,308,263 of record OZ022242.1, read on the forward strand.
GCTGATTTTGAAATTTGTTCTACTCAATTTACGGTTCTCAGCTAGCTTAAAATGTGTACTGCAACATTTGACAATATTTGTTTGGTTTGCCAGAGCTATAAAAAATTCCAATTTCAAAAAATGTTTAATGTAGTGTACAAGTATCTGCAGAAAACTGAAAAAGTCAGAGCAAAACTTAAGATCTTTAAAATCTAATAACAAAAAAAAGTATAAAATATTTAGATTAAATTTAAATGTATATAAATGAAACCACCCATTAGTTTTCAACCCTCCGTTAGAGGTTAACGACTTAATCAGCATTCAGCAAAAATTAAGTTTCACCGCTAAACAATAAAGAAAGCAGTAAAATTAGGTGAGTAAAATTTCCATGTGCTTGTGATAATAAAAACGCTTTAAAAAGCACTGACGTTCTTTGGACATGTCGCCATATTTGTTTACTTAAAAAAACATGGACGTTGTTGCTGCTCACTGTCAATTTATCAGAGATTTTTTGCCTGCAAGATACACCGCAGCATTTGTGAGTTATTTAACTTCAATTAAATAATTTTGTTGGTTATTTTTTGGCGGTTTGCCGTGGAAATAATCGGTAAAATTGCTACTGAGCCGGCAGTCGCGCCGTAAGTCTACCTAAAATTAAACCCTAACCTTAACCCTAGCCCTACCCCTAACCTAGGGAGTCGCACGGCTGAGACGCGCAGGCGAATCTCGCCAACCTATCTCTAGCCAATAAATTGGCAACATAGAAAAACGGGCCGTTAAAAGTGGGTGTACAAGAAAATGTATATCTCCGGATTTACTGGGTCAATTTTAAAAATGGTTACATCGATGAACTTGTAATAAACCCTTTCATTTGATGAAGCATATAAATAACCTAAATTTCAAGTCATAGTCCTTGAACATTCGTTCAAAGTAAGTAGTTTTTCGAGAGCATTTATCTTTGTTATGAAGACTCCAATGGTTTTCATTTTTTCGCTATATTAAAGTTTACATATTGAACTATCATGTCTGAAAATTTCAACTCTCTAGGCCGAGGAATAATTTAGATAATCGCTTTTGAATTGATGCGGTCGTAGCGAAGTTCTAGATTCTAGACCTAGGGCGTCCTAGGCGTTCACTATGAATTGTACAAATTTTGTAATCATATAACTTTTTTATTAAAAGGTATTTCTAATTAATTTTTTTTTCAACTAAAAGTTTAGTTATATAATTATAATGACTGTAAAAATCTATAAGATATGTTTACTCTGACTAATAAAGATTTGCCTTTAATTTGAAGCGGTGTTATTTTGCGCTACCGCTTGTGATAATTTGATCTAGTAGTGTGTTCATATTTTAATAAAATTATAACTAATACTCCAATGGTTTTCATTTTTTCGCTATACTAAAGTTTAAATATTGAACTATCATGTCTGAAAATTTCAACTCTCTAGGCCGAGGAATATTTTAGATAATCGCTTTTGCATAAACGCACTTTTTAGAATTTGATGCGGTCGCAGCGAAGTTCTTTCTAGACTAGACCTGGCGTCCTAGGCGTTCACTATGAATTGTATAACATAGTAGTCTGTTCATATTTTAATAAAATTATAACTAATACTCCAATGGTTTTCATTTTTTCGCTATACTAAAGTTTACATATTGAACTATCATATCTGAAAATTTCAACTCTCTAGGCCGAGGAATATTTTAGATAATCGCTATCATTCATTTTAAGTTTTCCACTGTCATCCAAGCGTTCTCCATGACAGACAGCCGCCGTAACTCCGCCTTGCATTGGCAAGCCAGTCCCAAGCCTGGAAAAGGAGGAGGGGAAAATTTAAAGATCAAGTTTTGATAAGTTACAGAAAGTAATTGACTGCGACCTACATCATGAACAAATGAGTCTTAAAAAAACAAACAGACGACGAACATTCGCTACATTTTGTTTGTTTTATTAATAAATGTTTTAATTTATGTGGTGTTTTTACTAATTCTTTTATCTATTAGCTGAATTAATAATTATTTCAAAATATAAATTTATATTGGCTTTATAATTTATAAGGCTGTATAGAATTGAAAGATACAAAGAGTAATATAGTTATACGCGAGCTCAGCCTGTAATGTGCTATCGCGCATGAGAAGCGACATACATGCGTTTGGTCATTTTTAATGCTCATTCAGGCTTAGAGATGTGATCCGACGCGTGAACTTCAAATCGATATAACTTCGTTAATATAACATGTAGAAGAAAATTTTTAGTAAATTTCGTTTTCTATTGTTGTTATCTTTAATAAAAATATAAATTTTAATTATTTTTTTTTAATTAAATTTTTCCGTGCGACTCCCTACCCTAACCCTTTAGAAAATATGTACATCTTTATCAATTGATCGAAGAATCAATTGTTTTGGCAAAACCGCCGGCTCAGTAGCAATTTTACCTCTTATTTCCCCGGCAAACGGCGCCTACTGCCTTGGTAATAGTTATAACGTTTTTGGCTACAGTTGCAAAAATTAATATTTTACTGTTTTACCAATTTTTTATAACTTGCTTTCCAGGACCTCAAATTTGGGGTGAAAAAAGCAATATTTGCTTAAAATAAATGTAGAACATTATCAGAACATATTACGAAAAAGTTTTTTTACAGAAAAATGGTAATCTTTCGTGTGGCGGATTAATACATAATTCTCTGCTATAATTAACTATAAACATGATGAAAAGTAAACACTAGTTTAAAAATTATTATAATTAGTATAAATAATTTATTTCAAATGGGAAAATGTTATATAAAATTATTTTAATTAAATAAATAATGTAATTATAATTTAAAAATTTTTACATAGAAAAAATTTGAGTTTTAAGGAAAAGTGTAAATGGAGGAATCGCGTAGCGTGTTATATAACGTTATAACTATTACCACGGCGGTAGGCGCCGGTATAGACCACTTTGCGTTGATACGTTTTTTCGCCAAGCTTTCAAAATCTCTTGAATTCATGATAACTCCGCTTTTTAAATAGATTTATTAAAAACGAGGGCTGACCGATCGGTTTCGCAGAAAAGCATCTTCGGAGCCCTTTAAATTACGAAGTTAAAATGTAATTTCCAGGCCAAAAGTTCCTATGTACGACCATAGAAGGTAATTGCGTAATAAAATTCAAATTTTGTTTACGTAACAACGTTTGAAGGCTTCAAGCAACTTTTAGCAAATCTATTTTACGTCTTATGGGCTAAAATAAGTTATGAAAGAGTGGAAAAAAAATGAGCGGGAACGGAAACGGGAGAGCAAGCGGGGAAGGAAACGGGAGCAAGAAAGAAAAATGATAAAAAAACCTCTGAAAACCCAGAGCAACGCCGTGTAACCCCGCTATAATATGTATATATGTATATATATGTATATATATATATATATATATATATATATATATATATATATATATATATATATATATATATATATATATATAGTTCCCGCTCGCTCACCCGCTCATTTTGTGACGGATTTTAAATTTTTTTCTCTATATTTGATTCCCCCTGAATCTCAAGGTTGTGTGAAAATTTCATTACGATCGGATGAATGGTGTAGCAATGCATAAAGGACATATATACATACAAACATTCATTTTTATATATATAGATATATATATATATATATAATTTTGTAATCATCGAAATAAAGCTTCTATTTCCTTTTAAAAGAACGTCATAGTTAATTCGAACGTATAAGTTACTTATCATCAAAATATCATCGCAAATAGTTTGATATGGCCAATGCAGTAAGGGTTTTCTAGATTTGAGTAATTTCAAGCTCAAAGATCTCTTTAAAATAACTGAGTCTATTGCTACAGCAGTTGTATGGGCGCGGTTTGCTAAGTACTAACATGCTGTGCGATTGCGGTAGAGACATGCGTCTGGAGAGAACAAATAGGGAATCAGACTATTTTGGGATTTATAGATGCCACGATAGCAACACTTCTCTTCATTTTGCAGCAGAACATCTTCCCAGGTACGACCGTTGTATCTGATTTAAGGGCCGCATTTAACCGAGTTGGAACCCTGGGGTATCAGCATCTTACCGTCAATCATCAACTGAATTTTGCTGACCCTATTACAAATGCCACCACCAATCACGTGCAGGGACGGATTAACCTATAGGCTGATAAGGCTATAGCCTTAGGCCCTGGAAAATATCGGTCTGTAAAAATATTGGCCCTAAAAAATATTAGCCCTAAAAATATCGGCCCTGGAAAATACCAGCCTTGAAAAATATGGTTCATTGATGAAGTTATAGCTATTATCTGTCAACACTAAAAGCAGAGACTGGTGTAATGAACTATATTATCAGGGTGGTGTTAAGGAAGGAGCATGGCAGTTCTGCACTGGAGAAAAGACAGAATGGTAATATTTTAGCTATAATGTGTGTGTGTGTGTGTGAGATAGAGAGAGAAGGAGAGAGAAAGGAAGAGAAAGATGGTGACAGTTATAGTGTTTGTAGAAAAAGGCATTTGACATAGTAAATGAGAGAGCTTGCATGGTCACTATGGGGATGTTCTGTATAAGGACATTACGAACAAGTGAAGCAAAAACAAAGTTTTTTAAAAACACACTTTTATATAATCGATTGTGTAGGCCACATTCTGTTACATAAACAACGAGCATATTAGCATAGACAATAAATAGTTCGATGAAAATATCCTAAATAATTATTTAATTAAATTTTGTCCAATCGATCTGAAAATTTGATAGAATGCCTTGTTAATCAGTTCGGAGGTATGTTTAAATTTTTAAGTCTCTAGCTGATCGGGAAGTTAGTTTAAAATTGATTGCAAAATTTGACGAGGGACAGACAGAGAAGCCAAGTTAAGTAAAAGTGTGTAAAAAGGGAGTTTGCAGGCTCTTGGGGCATATTCCCTGTTGTGATGTGTCATAAATAAAGCCACATAAACTGTAAATTGCTGATTAACCTGTTGTATATTTGCCTTATTCTTTGCTACCATTTTTATTTAGTTTACTACGTTTCCCTTAGCTTACTTTCTAACCAGTCATGTTTTCTGGATCAAATTACCAATTATCTTCGTTATACACTTAGTTGAACTAATTAATTTTAATAAAATAAGATATGTGTGCCCATTCCATCTTCTTTGTTTTAATGAAGTTAGTCATTCTTTCTTTCATCCATCTTCTTTTTTTCTATCTTTTCCATTTGCATCCATGGTCTTATTATAAAAGTTCACACTATCGTCGCCTTCAGTCTTTTTATTGCGTTTACGTTTTGTTCAAATATTAACAAAAAATTTTTTATCAGAAATTGAAACCATTTTTTTTTATATAAACAATTTGTAACATTTGTTAAAGAATATCCTCTAAAAAAATCTGAAACCAAATCCATGTGGTTGTATAGAATTATTGTTAAATCATATGTCAGTAAAAGTTTTCCAAATGTTGAAACAGCTCTGCGTTTGTTTTTTACCCTCATGGTCACTAACTGGAGTGGAGAACGATCGTTTTATGTTCTTAAACGGGTTAAGAACTACTTACGTTCTACCATGCCCCAGGCACGTCTTTCTGCATTATCGATTTTAAGCATTAAAAGTGATATTGTTCGAAGTTTGAACTTTGATGAAATTATTCATAATTTTCAAGCATCAAGGCCAGAAAAAACACAATTTTGAGCATTCAAATAACTTGAAATAACTTTGATTTATTTATTACTATACAAACGTGGATTTATATTATAATACGTTTTCGTTATTTTTAATAAATTTATGTTATCTTATTGCAAACCGCTGGGGCAATAGCAGCGACCGATTTTTATGGCCCCAGTAAAGGCGCTATAAATTTATTAATTGTTATTTATCTAAAGTCATTAAAATTAAATTTTCTTCAAATAGTTTATTTAAAATAGTGAGAATTAAATTCTACGCTAAAAGTTCTTTTATTTGTGGTCCTCTAGGCATATTATGTTTTATTTTTGACTAGACTGCATGTGCAAAAGTACAAGCACGCTACAGGTCACACATACAAGCAAGGATAGAATCACTACATCAAAACGTTGGGTGCGTTATTTTTTATAAATGTTTGTTTTACAGAAGTTTTGATATTGTATAAGCACCCAACATTTTTAATTATATATGAATTATTAGAACCTGTTTTAAAGTATGTTACCATAATGCAGGGATTTCCCAACCTTTTCTGTGACCTGCACCCCTAGAAAACCTTTAGTATGTTCTTGCACCAGGGCCGTAACTAGCTCAAAAATTTACCGGGGAACTTTTGTAGAAAAAACCGACAGAGGGAAATGTAAAAGATTATAAGCATACTATACCCTTTTTGAAAATGAAATGAAGACATTAAAGTATTTATTCAAAGGTTACAATGTATCGATGGCCAGTACTACCGAATTTTCTAAGCACTTCATCAATGTTAAATGGTTTTTTTCTATAAATACGTATCAATACTAGATCAGCGTTGAACTGTCATGCTTGCGCCAAGCCAAGATTTATCACCACGGAGGCAACTGAAACATCTTTCATATGAGCATATTGTTATGGGAAGGCATATAAGGAATTGTAAAATTCTTGAAACATTTGGAAAAAAGTCTGCCACTATATCATTGAGAATGTCAATTGTGCGTGAGGGCGCATTCCTGTAGACCAGTGCATTTTCCAACTAAAATGAAAAGAAAACATGTAGTAGTGGTGAAAGTATTCGGACGGATGTCCGAATAGACACTTCTTTAAAAAAATCCGTGTAGGGCATAGAGCCGGTTAAGCCATTTTAGTGCCCAAGGCACGAACCCACATGGGTGCCCCCTACTGCCCGGGACCCTTGATCTTTCACTGACAGCTGTTTTAAAATATATTTATAGTTTGTACAACTATAAAAATAAAACTACTATGGTTGTTTCTGGACTTGAATTTGTTCAAAAAATTATTTATTGAGGACTTGTGGTGCCCCCAAGCACTTGGTGCCCAAGGCAGGTGCCTTTTTTGCCTAATGGTTAATCCAGGCCTGGCTCTATGGATTAAAATACTGCACAGGCTCAGCCAGGCTGTGATTTTAAGGTCTTCAGATGGGCCAGGCCAAACCTGAAGTCAAAGTGGGCCCGGGTTGAGATTTTTCGCCAATTATATAGAAATTTTAGGCCTGTAAAAACGGACCGGGCCCCTATTAGATGAGCCGGGTCGGGCTTGGAATTTTGGCTTATGAAACGGGACGGGTAAAGTTGTTGACGGGTCGGGCCGTAAAAAATTGGCTTGTGCATTACTCCACTATAGATGAACGGTTCAAACAGGTTCAAATTCTCTAATTTCAAGTGAGCGAAGCCGCGATGGGCACTGCTTGTTAATAAATTTACTTCTGCGCCATTAACTAACAGTTAACGATTAACTGTTCGACAAATAAATTAGTTTAAAAATGTAAAAAAATAAAGTAGTTAATTATTTAATATGCACTTGAAATTTTGAATTTTTTTTAATAACTATCAGAGCGTTGAGAGAAAAATTATCTGTGAATTGTTATTAATGTCATTCAAAAACTAACAACTTTCTTTCAGGGTCCTGTTATTTTAGATTACCAATTACTTATTGGAACAAGAGTGGCAATTGAAATATTTAGGCGCGATATTGCCGATAACGATGAATCAATCCAACTGCGATCGACGGATTTGGTCCTTGAACTTATGGACGCAGGCCCTGATGAAAATTCCAGATTACGGGAAATTTGTCGAGACTTATTGGACGTTCTTGAGGTTGCGGTTCCAGATAACCCAATCGATGCCATTGTACGTGGTGCACACCAGGCTAGGCTTTTTGTGGAGTGGAACCAGGAAATTTTATGAAAAGTTTCCATCTCCACTTACTGCCATCATTTCTTTCCAAGATCAATCAACTTTCCAACTTTATAACATCAAATCCTGTAATCTAAAAGACATTGCTTTTTTTCAAGTTTTGCTGGCCTTGTTACATTCCAGGTTGTTTTTATTTTGTTTTTTATGTTAAAAGATTAATAATTATTCTTTTTTGTCTTAGTGATATTATTTTGGTCTGTTAGCAGGCATGCTGTCATTTATTAAGTTTTTTTGATTTATTAGATGATAATTTATAAATAGTGCTTGAGTAGATAATGGTCTTAATGATATCTAAATATACCTAAGTAGGCATAAAGCATACATTTTATTTAAATAAATAAATTCAAATAGATATGCAGTTTAATTGATATGTAAATATAATAAAACAGATAATACAATGTAAGCAATACGTAAATATAATTTAATCATTGTTTAGTGTAATTAAGGTAAATACAATAAACAAATATAAAAAAATAGTTATTAATCGGAAAACAAAACATTTAATTGCAGTTTCTTATATGCTCAAATTGTTTATATGTTAAATTACCAGCTGTTATTAGTTATCTTAAAGAAATAATGCATTATAATAAAATAGAAACATACTCTTCCCTGTGTCTTTTTGCTTTGATATTTATTTTCAAATAAAAGGATCCTCCTTTTTCTTTAGTTTTATCTTTTTTTTGTTCACCAATTATTTACTTAGGAATAAATAATGAATATTATGATTATTTTTAATATCAATAAATATGTTGAATATCAATCTATTATGTTAAATATCAATCAATTGATTGTGTTAAATATCAACTGGTAAATTTGCCTTCAAATTCAAGAATCATTAATCTTGCACATCTTTTTGAGTACTCTCAGGCAACCAGGGTCCAAACATCTGTCCAAACATTGTAAATGTCACTAAAAACTTTTTTTCTAACAGGATTGTTACCATTGGAATATTTATATATTGCCCGAATATGTCATATAATTATCTACTGTTCATAAAATTTGATTTCAGTTATTTTTCTCAAAATTAAAAAGAAGAAACATTTTTAAATGAATTAAATGTTCATCTTATTTATTTAATTAATTCAGTCATGATGGGTGGAGACCTGGACAACACCAGCTCACCATCAGACCCAATGAGTGATGTCACTCTCAACAGCTTTCGCTGTTTTTTAATTTTCGTCGTTTAATAAGTGGTTTTATTATTTTTTTTAAAGCAATCTTTTACCAGAACTGTGTATCAATTTATGTATTAATTTTAATTAATTTATCTATTAATTCTTTTTAGAGAAAATTCATCTCCCATTGCCACGGTAACGGAGATGAGCCCACCTAGTTCTGAATACGTGTCGACGCTGGATCTGGGCAGTGCGGACGCGCTCTCCGTGACGGGACAAATTTACGATGGGACTCAGTTCAACAATGGTGCAGCCATGCCGACAGCTATTTCTCAGGCGACCGTCGCCGCGACGACCTTCGGAGGCACAGCCGCGTCCTCCGAGCATGTGACGTCGGCAGGTGGATCGAACATGTTTGGAGGTTAGCTGTAATATAATAATGAATTAATTCAGCAGCTGTTTGTTTGTTATCTCACGATTTGATTTGACCCGTCCTTCCTTGCGGCACTGCCGGAAAACATTAGACAAGAAGTGAGAGTCAAGCAGCTGCGACTTGCAACTCCTCACCCGGACTGCTCCACTTTGGCGCCGATCAGGCCGGAGATGCAGAAGTTCATCAGCTTTGCACGTCGGCTGTAGTCTTTTTATGCGGGGATTAGATTGAGTTTTTTGATTGTTCACTGATTGTTAATTGATAGATTGATTGATTCACATACTGAGGATTGATGGAGCTAACCTCCAAACATGTTCGATCCATTGATTGAATTAATTTTATTTATTTATTTATTATATTTTATTTATTTATTTTATTTTTATTTATTTATTTTATTTTTATTTATTTATTTTATTTTTATTTATTTATTTTATTTATTTATTTATTTTATTTTTATTTATTTATTTATTGATGGTTGATTGATTGATTTCTTTATTGATGATTGATTTATTTATTTATTGGGTTGATGAATGATTGTTTGACTGATTGGATTAATAGTTTCCTATAAGTATCTATATCCTGTGGGAGTCTTGGGGGTAGCTTGAAATGAGGAAAGCGTTTTACTTGCTAGTAAACGCTGTAGCCAGTATTTCACACGAATTATATTTGGGGTCGATATAATTTTTCACTCTTGTAATCTGCAGGCGAAGAGGGCCAGGATGCAGGTGGTCTGCTCAGAGAATGGTACATCATCATCTCGAGGGAAATATTCAATCACAACTACGCCCTGTTCTGCACCAGCCCTGGCGACCGGGTCACCTACACGATCTACACGTCTTCTTGCTGCAACTCCAACCACTTGAGTTACTTCAAGAGGTCTTTCTACAAGCACATACTCGGAGTACTCGTCAAGTGAGTATTAGTAACAGTTAAGCTTCTGCATCCCGTTATTTTTTTGGAACGATACGATTTCTGAAATTTGCCTCGAATTAAACGATACGATACGAGACGCCTAGAACAATAACGATACAATATCGATACGAGACGCCTAGAACAATAACGATACAATATCGATACGATACGATATCGGGATCTCGACTGAAGTGGAAATTTTGTCTCGAATGAAACGAGATAACATAGAATGATGAACTATACGCGACAGACAATATTAATAACTTAACTACATTAAAGGAATTCATTGAAAAAAATACATAAATATTAAAAAATTTCAAAATTTATAAAAATTTACCAAATTTAATTTTATTTTACAACTTGAAATAAGTTTCATTTGTTTAGTTTCGGTCAGTGTTGGGTAGGATTTGAAATCAAATGATTTCAAATCAAAATATTGATTTTTGATTTTGATTTGAAATCATTTTGCAAAGTTTAATTATGATTTTGATTTGAAATCATTTTGCAAAGTTTAATTATGATTTTGATTTGAAATCATTTTTTGTTGACAGCACTTTTGCCATTTTTAGTTCATATGAATTGATTAAAAAAGTGTTCATACGATATAATACAACACTGCCTTCGTCAGCTCCTGTCGAAAGACTGTTCAGTTCTGCCGGTTTAATTGAAACTCACAGAAGAAATAGTTTGACTGATTCAATATCTGAGAAATTGTTGCTTTTGAAGATGAATAAACTTTAGTCACACTTCATTGTTTAAGTGATTTTAGATCAAATTGTGTTAAAACATAATTAAATAGACAAAATTATGTTAAATTAAACCATACCGTGTAATAATAATTTATAAAAAAAATGATTTTAATTTGATGATTTGAAATCATTTTTAAAAGTGATTTTGATTTGAAATCATTTTGTAATTAATGATTTTGATTTGAAATCATATTTTTCTTGACGATTTTTATTTTGATTTCAAAAATGATTTTACCCATCACTGGTTTCGGTACATCTATTTTTCTAAATTTAGATTCTAAATAAAACGATACCACCGATAGTAAGTATTTATTTACTTTATTTAGTACGCATTATGCGGTAGTTTATCAATTTAATTAAATGATTTTACTTGCCGATGAAAAAAAAAATTAAAATTATTTTTTCAAGTAATTGAAAAGTAGAAAACCTTCTAGCACACCAAAAGAACGACATTTTTAGGCAATTCAATAGTGAAAGTGGAAAAACCAATGGAGATAGAAATAGATTGCAGATTACTGAGATTGAGATTACTAGATTACTAAGATTAAATTAAAATGATATTGTTTCCCGCAGTCTTTGCATCTGGCAAGATTTACTTCTACATCCTTGTCATTGACTTTCTGCGTGACTGTCTCTTCCTCAAAGTACTCCCAGATTTGACCCCGGTGACGCGGCATGATAATGATGACAAACACGAGAAAGTGCCTCTATGCAAGAATTAAGAAAGTGAAAAAAAACCCAGCGTGTTTATTTATAGGCGATGGCGAATGCGGTTAGCAATAGCAAGAAAGAAGCTGAGAAAATTTCGAATTCCAGCTGCAGACGATACGGGCTACGGCACTGTCGTGAACACTACAGGTGGCACACACATACTCACACACAACCAAGAATATCATCGAGATTATAAAGATATATCTTAGATGAGCTACTATTACGGTCAATTACGGATATCGAAACACTAAAATAATCATTCCAATTCTATGTAACAAATTTGAAAAAATAAGTTTATGAAACAGACTAAACCAAAACATAAACATAGAATGATCATTACTATTACATTACTCATTATTCTCATTAATAATAATAGTCATCGATGTCAGCGAGTACGATTGCCTTGTAGGGCTTGTAGTATCAGTAGTATGCAGAGCTCGACTAGCAGCCTAAGAGGAGCGTGGCTTTTTTGCTGCCGGTTCCCAGACTAAAAATAGTAAATAATGGGGCTACAGGCTGTCTGGCAAACCGAATTTAAAGTGGGGATGATAATAGTTATAAACTTCGGTCAATAGGTAGATTAATTAATCAATGTTGATTAATCAATTACAAATATTCACAGTTGTGACAATCGTTAATTAAATATGTATGACTTTCGTTATTTATTGGAAAATATTTAAAAAAAATCTCGATATTTTTTCGGGATTTTTATCGGGAACGAAATTTTAAGTATCGCTATTTTATATCGATACGAGACTTCTTCCGCAGGCTGTATCGTTTCAATGGCGATACGGGATCTCCCGTATCGTTTTGAAATCTCGATTGAATTCGAGATAACGATATCGGGACGCAGATGCTTAGTAGCAGCAGTAGTAGTACTAGTGGTTGTAGTAGTGGTAGTAGTGGTAGTAGTGGTGGTGGTGGTAGTAGTAGTGGTGGTAGTGGTAGTAGTAGTTGTGAAGATGTCCGTTAGTAGTGGTAGTAGTAGTGGTAGTAGTAGTGGTAGCAGTAGCAGAAGATATTGTTTTAAGGGAAATTGGAGGTGAGATAGAAAGCTGGTGTTGTTTGCTATGTTATGAGCAAAGTGACGTTCTGATGTCCACGTTAGTAAATCTGTTCGTAAACCACATTCAATGTTTAGAACGATTTTCTCATTTAGTATCATCACCATCATCGTATTTACCACTCTCCAATCATGTTTTCTTTAACAACGTTTCTATGACGATTATCATCACCACTAAAACCACAACCATTAACATGATGATGATGATTATGATGATGATTAACAACAACAGATATACGGACATGGAAAGTGAAGATTATGCATTCTACCAAGGACTTGTCTTCTTGCTCGAGAACAACGTGGAAGATCTTGGATATGAGCTCACGTTCAGCACTGAGGTGAGTTAAGTCTATTTGGCAGATCAATCGAATGGTTGATTGATCGATTGGCTGATTGATTGAATCATTGGTTGATTTGTTGATTGATTACATCAGAACACTTGGTTGTACATATCATAATATCGTATTCAACGTTATTGTTTCCGCCTTAACTTACCAATTCATATGTACGTACACACTCTCACAGATCCAAGAATTCGGAGTGACGACGGTCCGTGACCTCAAGGAAGACAGTCGCAACCTGAGAGTGACAGAGGACAACAAGAAAGAGTACATCAAGCTCGTCTGCCAGATGAAGATGACCGGAGCAATCAAGCAGCAGCTGACCGCTTTCCTGGACGGATTCTACAGGATCATTCCAAAGAGACTCATTTCCATCTTCAACGAACAGGAACTCGAGCTACTCATATCCGGTCTGCCGAGCATAGACATCGAGGATCTCAAACTCAACACTGAGATCCACGGCATCCAGAAGTTCCAGATACATAAAGACGACAGATCCACCGATAGGCTTCCATCTGCTCACACCTGGTTGGTTTTTTTACACTGATTACAGAATGATTAGTTAATAGTTGTGATCAGTGATATCAGCATTCTTGGCTGGGTGAGGGTCATCATACTTTGGATGGGGATTAAGTCACTTTTCAATTCCTTGGATTGATGAAATAACTACCAGTTTAAATATTAAAAGCTCTACCCTAGTGCTACTACAGCTTCTTGCTCACTTGAGCATGATTGATCTATAGAACTACGTTTAAGTAATAAAGAATTAAATAGTCTTTAAAAAATAAAAACTTTATTTTATTATATTATATAATCTAAATTTGAATTTTTTTTTTCACGAACAGCTTCACCCAACTAGATCTCCCGGTCTACGAAACCTACGACAAACTCAAGCACATGCTCCTCCTGGCCATCCACGAGCGCTCGGAAGGATTCGGGTTAGCATAGCAACCACGTTTCTGCGGAGATCGGTTCCCCTCCATCCTCTCTCTCGAACGAACTTTATCATAGCTTGGACGGAGCAATCTGACTCTTCTGTATTATTTCTTTTCTTCACTCCTCACTCATTCAATCTCTCATTCGTTCGTTCATTTAATCATCAGTCTGTTGGCATTGTCACAGTTAACTTTATTGTCATCATTATTATTGCCCTTTGAACTTTGAATATTATTATTATTATTGCTCTTTGAATATTATTATTATTATTGCTCTTTGAATATTATTATTATTATTGCCCTTTGAACTTTGAATATTATTATTATTATTGCCCTTTGAACTTTGAATATTATTATTATTATTGCTCTTTGAATATTATTATTATTATTGCTCTTTGAATATTATTATTATTATTGCCCTTTGAACTTTGAATATTATTATTATTATTGCCCTTTGAATATTATTATTATTATTATTGCCCTTTGAATATTATTATTATTATTATTGAACTTTGAATATTATTATTATTATTGCTCTTTGAATATTATTATTATTATTGCCCTTTGAACTTTGAATATTATTATTATTATTATTGCTCTTTGAATATTATTATTATTATTGCCCTTTGAACTTTGAATATTATTATTATTATTATTGCCCTTTGAACTTTGAATGTTATTATTATTATTATTGCCCTTTGAACTTTGAATGTTATTATTATTATTATTATTGCCCTTTGAATGTTACTATTATTTCCCTTTGAATATTATTGATGCACTTGAACTTTGATTATTATTATTATTATTATTATTATTATTATTATTATTATTATTATTATTATTGAACTTTGATTATTATTATTATTTCCCTTTGAATATTATTATTATTATTCCCCTTTGAATATTATTATTGCGCTTGAACTTTTATTATTATTATTGAACTTTGAATATTATTAATTATTATTGAACTTTGATTATTATTATTATTATTGAACTTTGAATATTATTATTGAACTTTGAATATTATTATTGAACTTTGTATATTATTATTATTATTGAACTTCTGCTTGGCACGCGTGTGTGTTGTTTCGTACGCGTGTCTTTGTGTATCATAGTTGTTTGTCTAATTAGCTAGTGTCGTCGTCATCATCATCATTGGCACTAATGTTTAAAAATTAGCTATCGTCATCATCACCGCCGTCCTTCTATATCTCAGTGTTCTTTTTCTATTTAGATGAGAATATTCTGTTATCTTTCTATATGTTCTTTCTATGTATGTATGTTTGTTTGTCTGTCTATGTATGTATGTTTGTTTGTCTGTCTATGTATGTATGTTTGCTTGTCTGTCTATGTATGTATGTATGTTTGTTTGTCTGTCTATGTATGTATGTTTGTTTGTCTATCTATGTATGTTTGTCTATCTGTTACTATATGTATGCATGTGTGTCTGTCTTTCTATGTATGTGTTTCTGTCTTTCTCTGTATGTATGTGTTTTTGTCTGTCTCTCTATGTATGTATATGTGCGTGTTTGTCTTTGCACTTGTGCAAGAGATTTTAGAGAAATTAGATGTGATAACAAAAATTACATCAATGTTGACAAATTTTGTTAATTACTAATTCCTAAGGTCTATTCAAACCGAATGTAGGACATTTCCCCCCCCGGACGTTTCCCCCCCCGGACATTTCCCCCCCCGACAGACCCTAGGACATTTCCCCCCCCGGACATTTCCCCCCCCAAGGTAGGACATTTCCCCCCCCCCCATGTGGTTATGTAGTAGTTTTTCAAATAAACACAAACACCTTTTTAAATTATTAAACATTTATTGGTTAAAACGAATAATGTGTCCTAGACCCTCTAGGACATCTTCCAATGTTTTTATATTTTTTCGGCGTGCATCCGTTAGCGAAAAAAGAGCCGATTGAAGCGCCTTCGTCGATCGCTTCACTCTCTTGGCTGGTGGTTCTCCTCGAGCCTCCCTCAAGATTGAGGTTGACGCCATTGCTTCGTCCTGCTGAAGCGCTTCTATGAGCGTCCACAACGAGGGGTGACGATGACCAACAAGGCTGGAAAACCCACAGTTCCAGGACTCGCATATATTGTTGGTTCGATCACCCCCCGTTAATGTTGCTTCATGAACGTTCCAAAGCGGCGGCGGGAACAATGGCGGCTTCCGACGTAAGTGCAGCTTTTGAATACCATCGCCAGTTCCTGGGCGTTTGACACGTCTCATCGTCCCGGAAACGTATGTAGCATCAAAGTAATTTACCAGATCTTCCATAGCTTCCAGGCCATCGTCAAGTGGTATTTTTCTGCTAAGATACCGCATCCCACTTTCGACTTCATTCACTGGCAGGTAAGCCAGAGCATCCAGCATTCCACAGAAATGTTTTACCTGTTTTTTTTCTTTATAGGCTTTTGTCAGCCCCAACTCCTGCACCTTCCGCCATGTGCTCTGCGTTAGATGGTAGAAGCATCCCTGCACTTTAACGTTGTTTCCCAAAACCTCATTGACGGCATTGATCGCTGCTTGTTCAAAATCGCAGACGATCGATAGTGGATCGCATGTGTAAGATTTCTCTTCGCATTGATCCACTATGGCTCGCAACATCGTGGCATACACACTCTGCGTCTTACCAGAAAGCAGTGCGTATACACATGATACGGCTGAAGCGCCGAGTGGTGCGCGGATCACATACAGCTGCTGGAACTGCGGTGGTGACATGGAAAAGTTGCCGTCCATGAACCAGTGATCGGCCATGGCAAGGTGACGTAGCTGTTCCGGCGAGCTGAAAACCACGACTCGTTCTGAAGACGTCACTCCACTGTCAAATATCAGAAAACGCTGTGGATTTTCTGAAACCGTTTCCGTCCATTTGCCGGTGATTCTGACGTCTGCAAGGGTTGCTGGTTCAGCGGGAAGTGCGCCTCGTCGCTGTCTGAAAGCATATATGTTAAATAGAAATGTAATGTCCAACGCAACTGGCAGAATTTCATACTTGTAACATAATTTTATGGAAATATATAAATCAACACTGTCAATAGTATTTTTACCTTCTTAAATTCCGTCTGACACTGTCGAATCGTCCTAACTTTACGCGTACGTCTTGTGACGCCGCTGTAATTCCGGCTGCCAACACTTGTCCAGGTCGCGCTCGGACATCGCGCACTCTATCCCGCATTGAAATTTTGACTTTCTCGACCGCCACGGCAGTGACATCGGCATCGTGACTGTGCGGAACTGTGACGTGCAGATCGTCACACTGTATAAATACATTAGAGCGTTACGATGCGTGTACAAAAAATGCATAAAAATACGTTAATAACAAAATGATTATTGAAAAGTACTATGTAAACTCGAATTTACTTAGTTATTTGGATAAAAAATTTTATTCTGACCTGCAAACTCGTTGTCACCGCTCCTTTGCAGTTCGCTGTCTTTCGTTGTGAGCATTCCCACCTAATCCTGTTCGGTTTCTCCGCCTTCTTTGTGTACGAGTAACCATCACAGATCAACTTAAGACCACCGCGAGAAACTTTAACAAACTCCATCATGAAATAGCGAAATAGAACAATGCACGAAATAGAACAATTCACGTTGTCTGAACCCGTTTAAATAGACTTTCTCGGGTCAGAAAACATCATATGAGTAATTGTATGTAATCAATTTTATTGTGGCTTAAGTATTTCCCTTTCAATAAATTTTGTCATTCTACTTGGATAAGATCACAGGGGGGCTTAATCGAATGATTCGGCTTAATCGTAGTCCATTGGGGTTCGGCGTGCCCACCACACTTTGATCTTATCCATGTAGAATGAAAAAGTTTATTGAAAGAGAAATACTTAAGCCACAATAAAATTGATTACATACAATTACTCATATGATACTGCCTCGATTTATATTATTTTAGAAAGGGGAACTTAATCGAATGATTCGGCTTAATCGTAGTCCATTGGGGTTCGGCGTGCCCACCACACTTTGATCTTATCCATGTAGAATGAAAAAGTTTATTGAAACCGGGAGGGGGAAATGTCCTACCAGGGGGGGGAATTGTCCTACCCCGGGGGGGGAAACGTCCGGGGGGGGAAATGTCCGGGGGGGGAAATGTCCGGGGGGGGGAAATGTCCGGGGGGGGAAATGTCCGATCACCATTCAAACCACCCTTGAAACCTAGCTCTGTTGTTGTTTGGGCAGCGATCCTAAAAAGCTTCAAGCGAATTTAGGCTTTTTTTATAATTTCTATAACGTTTTACTCGTATGTCTTCCAATTAAATATCAGTGTGAAAATCTAAACCATAACTCACTGGAAAACCTCATATCAGCTTCTACTCCTTTAACTTTTCTATGTAATTCGATCCCACGCAGGGTTTTATGTTGAAGAGATAAACAAAAACAAACAAAACTTCCATTCTTCTTTATAGTCCAATATTGTAGTCACAATCACAATACTTAAGATTCCAGCATTCAAAACGGCAACAGTAAAACAACACAATTTTCACTATTTATTACTTCATCACTTCAATATACATTTGACGATTTTCTTGTACTGTTGTCTTTCGATTGGATGAATTTTCTCTTTTGGCTCCTCTTCCTGCTCTTCCACTTCAGCAATGATTCCCCCTTCGCAGACATCAGGAAGAGAGGAGAGAAAACGTGGCGGTGGTGATCTGACCGACTCTTTCTCTTCAGAGATATCTGGAGGGAGATGAAAATGTGAATGAACAAAGCAGAGATGTGCAGATCCTCTAATTACACGTCCGCAAGCTCGGGTCCGTGTCCGCAAATTCCGCCGACTAAGAATCCGCGTCCGCAATAGCATTCGCTGTCGTACCGGATATCACATGACATTTTCAAAAACAAGCATTTATTTTTGTCTTGCGGATTAGTCTAATAAGTAATCTGTCTTTTGCGCTTATGTATGAATACATTATTCACTTGGCTTGAAAGTTGGAAGGCAACCAAGAGTGCTTACACATGCATTTTTTCTAATTTCAGGCGACATTGACATTTGGCGCCAGCGAATCTTTGCCTGTGTAAACGCGCCTTTAGACTACTAGTTCAGTTAAAATGACGTCATATATAGAGGAAAATACAATTCTGCTTTGCCAGAAAATAACACTGATATGTTAAAGGGGGAGTAGTGGATGGAAATTCGAAACGAGACGCACCTGTTCTTACTTCTAATACAAGCGAATGGATTTGTAATTTCGTACTGTATTGTAGTTGTAGGAAAAAATTCTTCTATTTTGTTCAATTATTTTTCAAATTTTGGTCTATTGATCTGCACAATCAGCGTTCGCTAGTTTCAATTTTCTCGAATCCGCAAAAAAGCCTGCGGATTAGCGTCTGCCAGCGGATGCGGACGCAATCCGCACATCTCTGGAACATAGCCATCACGTAAATTACTATAAATAGCACTGGAAATACCAATAATAAGAGCGCAGGTAGAAATGTAATCCCGTATGCACGGCTGTTGCTGGTTCGGCAATTCAGCGGATCTCTAACTGTCCCTCCTTCTTTATACAGGCTTGGGATTGGCTTGCAATTAGCGAGGCAGCGTTTTATTTAATATGTCCACTAATTAACCATAAATCATTAAAGACTTTTTCCAAAGCAATCTATTAAAACCTGAATTGACGTTCAACAGATACAAACCTCTGTGGGAAAACCTTTCATTCCCATGGTTCGATTCCAGGTTCAAGGTAAGGAAACACCCGCCGGAGTTACCGGCAACTAGCGAGGCATCCTCCATCCAGGACAGTGAAGTAATTTCTGAGCTTTAAGGGGAAAAATCACATATGGGAATGTCACGACAAGAACGATTGATTGAGATGAATTATTGGGATGATTAAATAAAGCAAAAAGTTACAATGATGACGATGATGATGATAATAATGATGATGATAATGATGATGATGACATACTGACATCTACTGTATTATTAATTCTTAATTCAAATGGAAATGCGTCACAGGGAGATGATCAGTTGAGTGAAATTAAAGCAAAAAAGTTACAATGGTGAGGATGATGATAACACCAACATCTACTGTTTTAAATCGTTAATTCATCAAATCCAAGAACTTTCTCAGAATTATATAAACTTTAGCTTAACCAGGACGAGGAATCTTCAACCGTAGACATCAGTCGTGCAGTGGCTTCTATCCCCCCCAAGTGGCCGGGCTCAATTCCCCCCTATGTAGCTAAGCTTTCCCCCCTCCTCCAAGTTGCGACCGCCATTATTTTTAGTATTTCACCTTATATATATATATATATATATATATATATATATATATATAAGGTGAAATACATATAGTTTGAGTTTTAACACACTTTTTTGTTCTTTCTATACACATTTTTCTCAACAATTCGTCTACTTTCGGTATAATACCCAAACACAGAAAAACAACACACGTTAATATTGAAAAAATCATTTAAAACTATAAATCTAAATCTAAATTTATTTAATTAAAAGTTTCTTTAGCGGTTTTGATGTTGCAGCAAATCTATCAATGATTTTATCTACAGGAATGTTTTCCAAAATGTCTTTTTCTGAGGCAAGTATTAATAAAATAATGAAGAGAACCAATCATCCAACATTGAGGTCCTTAACAATTTTAATGGTTATATAAACGTCCGGAGAACGAACATTATCCGCCGGACGTTCCCCATGTGAAAATTTGATAAATATAATAAGAACTACTAGACTAAATTTTTAACTATTAACTATAATTATCAGTAAAAAATAGTTTTAATGGAATTTCCGAGGTGGAAAATGTCCTACATTCAATACGGCTGTGTATGTATGTATGTATATATGTTTGTGTAAATGCTAAAACTTTTCGTAACTCTGTAAGTTGGCGCGCAGAAATCGCAAAACCAAAAAAATATGCGTTGATGTTTAAAAATCCGTCTCAATTGTTCAAAATTATTTCTTCTACAATGATAAGGTAAGCTAACCTAGTGCATTTAAAAGCGTGACGCTTTCGACAATGCTCCATCCATTTATCAGATCGAACCAGGTTCCCGCAGGCTAACTCGCAACAACGTAACTTAAACTTGGATTTTTCTCGCGGCATACTCTTTTCTTTAACAAAGTAAACAAATTGTGAACAAGAAGGAGTCAAAAAGAGTCAAGTTTATTTTATATAGCCGTCATCAGTCGTAGAACTTATGGGCTTCAGCATAAATTATGTTCCATGTCCATTCGGTTGCGGCTACATCGTGAAGCGTATTAGATGAGCTATATGAAAGATAAGATGGACATTAAATGTTAATTAACGAATCTCGAGTCAACGTTGAGAAGCCACACGACGTCTCACGACTCTCACGTCGTTTAGATATATTCTTTGGGTTCAATCGAAATTTCGAAATGGATGGATTTTTAAACTTTTTTCCTTACCCCCTTTTTATTTTTTTCTTCGCCCCCCCTGTTTTTTGCCGGGCGAAGCTGCGCCCGGCTGTATAAGGATAGAAGCCACTGCAGTCGTGACAACATGTTAATCACTCGACAACAAAATTTTTCTTGACAAAATGTAAAACGATTTCTAAAGTTTCTTCTTCTTGCTGCACAAATGATTGGACTGCAGGTTGATGTAGCCATTCGCAAACCTGGTGCACTGCAAAGGGCACGATGGATGGCAAAAGCCATCTACGCATTAAAATTTGAACTATTATTCACCGTAAATAAAACCATTTTCAACTTAACTCGAGAATTACAACGTTTGAATCGGTTTATCATTCATCTTCAGTCGTGGTTTTCATGCAGGCTCATTGCTGATGCACCTGTGAATGATATTTTGTTGATACAGCGTTTGCATGACTACGACGATGCCGTTCTTGGTTCGACTGGATTAAAAATGAGGCTGCGTCATTTTTGGTGCATGAGTCCAGAATTGGCAACTCTTGTTCTTTTTTCATCTCTCCTGACTGACAAAGAAAAGACTGATCTTGTCCGCACAATACAAGCAGATCGAGGTCCACATCTGATGAAAACAATACCACAAACTTTTGACAATTTGCGTGCGTCTAAAACATTTTTTGAAACATCCAATATTGATGCCAGTTTTCTTGATGTACCTGTTGAAAACTGGTCAGATACTCCTTCTTTCCAAGTTGCAGCAGTATTTGTAAGGAATCTGGTTTGCATCAATGACTCTGCAGAACGGGGAGTAGCGTTGGCACAACATTTCAATGAAACCATCACCAAAGACGAAGAGCAGAAACAATATTTGCTTCAAGTAGTTGAACAGCATAGGAAAAACTTTGCAGAGTATAATCGTGAACTGCTGGCTAAAATTTAAATTATTTGCATAATCTACATAAATTCTTATTAATTAATATTCAAGCGAACTGAAATTCAATAAAATCTTGTTTTTTAATCATTTTTGACCTAATTTTTGAAATTGGAAAATAAAAGGCATTGCAGATTTATATATTTTTTCAGAATTATATATTTTGTTTCATATGTATAAACAAATCATAAAACATTTATAATCATATCATATAATACTGTATCAAAGTTGGTCGCGAACGATGAAACCGAGGATGAAACACCAAAATCGGAAACTTCCGACCCCTTGGGGCAGGGGCGTAGCTAGGGGGGGGGCAGGGGGGGGGCGAGCTGCCCCGGGCGCCATCTTGGGGGGCGCCGAAGAGGAAGATACAGTATATTCATGCTAGACTAACACTCTCTCAAAGTTTGCGCAAGATGCAAGAAAAACAGTAGTTTCCTTCCTTGAGTCAGGATAACGTCCACAGTCTAGTTGTATATCTGCTGCTTCAGTCCATTTAGTTGTTCTGCAGCATCAAACTTGTTAGGTTCTTAGGAAGGGAGAGAGCCATGTCACTCATGTGTTTCATTTCAAACCCACCAGCCACAATCTAGGCACAGATCTCCGGCTCAGCAGGCATATTATTAACAAATTTGCAAGCATGAAGGCGAGAAAAATAAATTTGGTATAACGTACGTTTATTATCACGATAATTTTAAGAATGAATGGGCCGTTGTTATAGCTTGTAACTCAACTGTTGGTTAGGCAAAGTACTGTAACGAACACGGACATTTTTTCTGCGTCTGTAATACTCTGTATATAGATTAAAATTAAAATTCGTTTCACTTGAAATGGCTTCAAATTGTGTTTAACTTTAACTTCTTCATTGCAACGGGGGGAGGCCCGGGGGGCGCAAAATTTATAGTTTCGCCCCGGGCGCCAAAAACCCTCGCTACGCCTCTGCCTTGGGGGACCTCTAAACATTGTCCAAATGGGCTAAAATTTGGCAGGTAAACTACTGTTACCATACAGACATATTTAATGGGGTGAGATATCAATATTTTAAAACTTCATATTTTTGGGACACCCTAATATATATATATATATATATATATATATATATATATATATATATATATATATATATATATATATATATATATATATATATATATATATATATATATATATATATATATATATATATATATATATATATATATATATATACATATACATATATATATATATACACAGTGGTACTACCTATTAACGACTTTGAAAATGTCATAGAAATCAGGTCCTAAAAGGGAGGGGTCTTAAATGGGGAGTCGTAGATCAGGAGTGACGCTTAATGGGAAAACAACCCGTCAGAAAAAAAATGGTCGGAAATGAGAAGGAGTATTACTATATATATATATATATATATATATATATATATATATATATATATATATATATATATATATATATATATATATATATATATATAAAAGGAAGTCGGGTTTGTGTTACGACACTTATAACTCAAGAACGGCTGAACCGATTTTCAACTCCGCCTCGCTAATTGCGAGCCAGTCCCAAGCCTGGAGAAAGGAGGAGGGAAAAGTTAAAAGGATCAAATTCTGATCCACGACAGGAAGTACTTAAGTGCTTCCTACATACAGCCATTAGAGTCTTAAAACACCTGGTGTAAAGGACTATAAACTATCATAAAAAAAAAAAATGAACCGATTTTGGATATTCTTGATTTATTGGATTTCTCTCAGCTCCTATTAACAGAATAACTAAAAAATTGACATTGAACCATGGAGTGGCCCATGGGGACCGCAGTATGTACCCCGGTAGCTATACAGCCTTAACAGTGCGTCCTAGAAAAAAACTTCAAATGGCAAAGTTGTAGAGCACCCTCTATTTGGTCTTACGGAAAAATAAATTTTCGTTTGTTGGAATTAATTTGCGAGTTTTAAAGTTTTATTACTTTTAACAAAAACATTATTAATAACAATGCCGCGACCCAGAAGATCTAATCTTTCCCAAAATAGCCGTCAGGCAATTAGGCATCGGAACAATGTTAACCAATCCACCGCGGAAGAACTGGAATTAGCGCGAGAAAGGCGCCGCGTTAGTATGGCCCGACTTCATGCTTCTCGAAGACAAGAGCAAAGAGATTTACTCCCCAAAACTGCTTATGTCAGTGATCAACAAACAGTTAATTTTCGACACACAATTGCAAATTTGAATCAAGCAGCATTTCTCTATGATTGCACAATTAATTGATTACGGCTCTCATCCTTCCGTGTGCATTGGTCCAATGGACACTGTTTGCGAACATTGTGCCGCATTGAAGTTTTCTGGAGAAACGCCTGGATTGTGCTGCCTTAATGGTAAAGTGAAGTTGCCATTATTGACACCACCGCCAGAGCCACTGCATTCATTGCTTCGTGGCGATACACCAGAGTCACGTCATTTCTAGCAAACACTCAAAAATACAATAAGTGTTTTCAAATGACTTCATTCAGAGCAGCCATTGTTGAAGAATACGGATTTAATCCCACTTTCAAGGTTATTTATGTTGAATAAAGTAAACGTTCATTTTCTTTAAAAAATTTAATTAAATTTAGCTTCAATAATACTTCGGAAAAGTTTCGTTATATTTTTGTAAATCATTTAATGAAATTTCTAATCAATTACAAACCAGTAATACTTACTTTGTTTTCAAATTTACAGATTCAAGGCCAGATTCACCATCGAATTGGATAATTGTTACCTCTTGAGGATGCACGTCATAAATTTTTAGCAATATACTTCATGGGCAATATGGAGAAACAACTTGATCGGCGTTAGTGAAAAGAGCAACTCTTCATGATCTTCAGCATCTATTTCATGAACAGCATGCATTGGTCAGGCTGTTCATGACTGCGTTAGAGCGCATGCCAAATGATGACTAAAAAGTCGTGATCAGAGCAGATAAACGACCAACTGGAACACACGAACGCACAATTAACGCTCCAACAATAGATGAAGTAGCAATACTGATCGTTGGTGAAAACTTGGAAAGACGTGATATTGCGCTTGCACATCGTGATACTGGGCAAATACAACAAATATGTGAAACGCACCGTTCTTATGACACTTTGCAATATCCACTGATGTTTTGGCAAGGAGAGGATGGATATCACTTCAATATCCAGATGATAAATCCATTGAATAGTGAGTATCAATATCAATTTATATTTCAACATGATATAATTTTTACACCGTTTGTTTTTTTTAATTTTCAATCAGTCAGTTGATTATAAATGGGCTCAAACTTCGGAATACTAATTTTAATATTTTTATTTCAGGTGACGAAACTAGCAAGAAAGTTAGCTCGATGAATTTTTATGCATATCGTATGATGATTCGTCAAAACGCTGACAACCATTTGCTTCGATTTTGTCAGTTGTTTCAGCAATATTGCGTCGACATGTATGTCAAAATTGAAACGGAACGCCTAACTTTCATTCGACTGAATCAAGCCAAACTGCGTTCAGAGGAGTATATCCATTTAAGAGCCACAATCAGCACCGAAGGAGATGCAGCTAACATTGGTCGATTAACCATTCTACCGGCTACTTACATAGGTAGTCCGCGTCATATGCATAAATATGCGCAGGATGCAATGACATATGTTCGTCATTACGGTCGGCAAGATCTATTCATTACCTTCACCTGTAATCCAAAGTGGACTGAAGTGGACAAACATCAAGTGAGCGGCACGACATCACCGCACGTGTCTTCAAACAAAAAATTCGGTCGCTGAGGAACTACATTGTAAAGCAACACGTTTTTGGTGATACTCGATGCTGGATGTATTCAATCGAATGGCAAAAACGAGGCTTGCCTCATGCACACATTCTCATTTGGTTAGTTGAAAAAATTAGACCTGACCAAATAGATGATATCATAAATGCCGAGATTGCTGATCCCGAAATCGATCCAGACCTACATGATGTTGTAGTTATGAATATGATTCATGGACCGTGTGGTGCCATCAACCCCCAATCACCGTGCATGGTCGACGGCAAGTGTTGCAAACGTTATCCACAAAAATTTACGACAGAGACCATCACTGGCTCTGATGGCTATCCATTATATCGACGTCGATCACCCGATGATAACGGTCGAACTGTCACAAAGAAAGTGAAAGGAAACGATTTCGTGGTAGACAACAGTTGGATTGTTCCATATTCGCCACTTCTTTCCAAAACATTCAAGACACATTGCAATGTTGAGTATTGCAATTCTGTAAAGTCAATTAAGTACATCTGCAAATAACGAAAGGCAGCGATATGACAGATTTTGGCATTAAAAGCTCAGATAACAACGAGATTAGACGCTATCAAATTGGTAGATATGTGAACTGCAATGAGGCAATTTGGTGTATATTCTCATTCTCTATTCACGAACGTCATCCCACTGTTGTCCATTTGGCTGTGCATCTGGAGAATGGTCAACGAGTTTATTTTAACGGGTCGAATATTATTCAACGTGCTGAAACACCTCCAGCAACAACATTAACGAGTTTTTTGCGATTTGCCAAAGCGATCCATTTGCACAAACAAATGCTTTATTCGGAGATGCCTCGTTATTACACTTGGAACGCTTCATCAAAGAAATTTCAATGTCGGAAGCAAGGCAGTGCGGTTCCTGGACAACCGGGTGTGTATTCTACTGATGCTCTTGGTCGTATTTATACAGTTTACCAAAAACGATGAATGCTTCTATTTGAGGTTGTTGTTGGTCAATGTTTGTGGCCCAACATCTTTTGGATCACTACGAACTATCAATGGTATAGTGTGCCCAACATTTCTTGCTGCATGTCAAGAGCTCAAGTTGCTTGAAAACGATAATCATTGGGACACGACAATGTCTGAAGCAATTATTTCAGTATCTCCAAGTCAGATACGCACATTATTTGCTATTATAATTTCCACCTGCTTTCCATCAAATCCACGTGAACTGTGGAACAAATACAAAAATAGCATGTCAGAAGACATTTTACATCAAATACGGGTCAGTTCAACTAATCCCGACCTTGAAGAGATGCATAACCAGGCTTTGCTCTTGATTGAAGACATGTGTTACCTGATCTGTGGTAGTTTGTTAAGTTAGGAATGCCAGCGCCAGATCGTAGAATGAATGATGCTTTTAATCGAGAATTAGAACGTGAACGCGTGGCTATAATCGACATGAATTAGATCAATTAGTTCAATCGAATGTACCCCTCTTAAACCCTCAACAAAAAAAGTGTATGATACATTAATGAAGGCAATCGATAATGGAAATGGTGGCTTATTTTTTCTTGATGCCCCAGGTGGAACTGGAAAGACGTTTCTCATGTCTTTGATATTGGCCGCTGTTCGTGCGAGATCAGACATCGCGGTAGCAGTTGCTTCTTCTGGAATAGCAGCCACGTTGTTAGAAGGATGCCGTACGGCTCATTCAGCATTAAAATTGCCCTTAAATCTTCAAACTACTGAACAACCAACATGCAACATTGCAAAACACTCTGCAATGGCAAAAGTTTTAGTAACATCTAAAATCATCATCTGGGACGAGTGCACAATGGCGCACAAACGCGCATTGGAAGCACTTGATAGAACATTGAAAAATCTGCGCAATGACTCGCGACATTTTATTGTCTGGTGATTTCCGCCAAACACTGCCAGTCATTCCAAGATCGACTGCTGCCGATGAAATTAATGCTTCCCTCAAATCATCATATCTGTGGCGCTATGTGATGAAACTTCAGCTGTCTTCTAACATGAGAGTTGCATTGCTGAACGATCCATCTGCTGAAGATTTCTCCATGCAATTGCTCAGCATCGGTAATGGCCGTGTTCCTGTCGACAAATCGACCGGATTGATTTTTTTTCCTCCCAATTTTTACACTTTTGTTTCATAGAAAGACGAGATTATCAATAAAGTGTTCCCAGACATCATTGCTAATCATAAAAAGAACAAATGGTTGAGTGAGAGAGCAATTTTGGCGGCTAAGAATAAAGATTTGGAGGACTTAAATATTCTAATACAGAATCAAATTTTTGGTACTCTGCATTCATGTGTAACAAATGAAAATGAAGCCACTAACTATCCAACTGAATATTTGAACTCCTTGGATGCGCCTCGCTTACCACCGCACAATTTACAAATGAAGGTTGGACCAGTAGTTATTATGCTTAGAAATATAAATCAACCAAAACTATGCAATGGAACGCGTTTGGTTTTAAAGAAACTAATGGTCAATGTGCTTCACGCGACGATCCTCAAAGGAAAATTCAAAGGTGAGGAAATACTCATTCCGAGGATTCCTATGATCCCAACCGATTTGCCCTTTGAGTTTAAAAGAATTCAATTTCCGATTCGCCCTTGCATTTGCTATGACGATTAACAAATCACAAGGCCAATTTTTGAGTGTTTGTGGTCTGAACTTAGATAATACATGTTTTTCTCATGGTCAATTATATGTGGCGTGTTCACGTGTCGGCAGACCATCAGATTTATTTGTTTTTTCCCCCGATAATAAAACAAAAAACATAGTGTATCATAAAGTGCTGGATTAAAGAGAACGTTTTTTTTATTTTTGTTTTCTTTTAAACTTATATATAAGATATTTGTTATTATTGTTCTTTATTGCTTAAAAAATACACTCTTTAAGGTGAAACGAAGTTCGCCGGGT
This sequence comes from Erpobdella octoculata, assembly GCA_963978895.1. Taxonomy (NCBI): domain Eukaryota; kingdom Metazoa; phylum Annelida; class Clitellata; order Hirudinida; family Erpobdellidae; genus Erpobdella; species Erpobdella octoculata. The sequence continues at coordinate 5,337,336 of OZ022242.1, forward strand.
CCGCTAGTATATATATATATATATATATATATATATATATATATATATATATATATATATATATATATATATATATATATATATATATATATATATATATATATATACTAGCGGAGGTACCGGCGTTGCCCGGGGTTTTTAAAGGTTTTTCTAATGCTTGTCTCTCTCGCTCCAGTTTCCTTCCCCGCTTGTTTTCCCGCTCCCGGTCGCTTTCCCGTTCCTGCTTGCTCTCCCGTTCTCGGTCGGTTTTTCCTCCCGGTCGCTTTCCCGTTCCCGGTCGGTTTTTTGCTCCAGGACGTTTTTCCGCTCCCAGACGCTTTCCCGTTTCCAGTTTTTTTCCCGCTCCCGGTCGATTTCTTGTTCCGGGTTGCTTTCCCGCTTCCGGTCACTTTTCCTCTCTCAGTCGCTTTTCCGCCCCCGGTTGCTTTCCCGTTCCCGGTCGCGTTCCCTTTCCCGCTCGATCTTTCGCTCTCAGTTGGCTTCCCGTTTCCGCTCATTTATTGTATATATATATATATATATATAGCCCCGCTCGCTCACCCGCTCCACTCCGCTCATTTTGAGAAGGATTTCAAATTTTTTTTCTCTAGATTTGATTCCCCTTGACTATCAAAGTTGTGTGAAAATTTAATTACGATAGGATGAATGGTGTAGCAATGCATAAAGGACATACATACATACATACATATTGCCCGGGGTTTTTAGAGGTTTACCTAATGCGTTTCTTTTTCGCTCCCGTTTCCTTCCCGCTTGCGCTCCCGCTCCATGTCGTTATCCGTTCCCTGTCGCTTTCCCGCTCATTTTTTCGCTCTCATTTCCCCCCTAGATCCGATTCTTTTTTTTTTATAATAGTTTATAGTCCTTTACACCTGGTGTTTTCAAGGCTGCATGTAGGAAGCACTTAAGTACTTTCTGTCGTGGGTCAGAATTTGATCGTTTTAACTTTCCCTTCCTCCTTTCTCCAGGCTTGGGGCTGGCTTGCAAAAGCAAGGCGGAGTTAGATCCGATTCTACATACATACATACATACATACATACATACATACATACATACATACATACATACATACATACATACATACATACATACATACATACATACATAGATACATACACACACATACATACTTTGAATGAGCATTTAGGGAGCTATATATTCATGTCCTTTATGCATTGCTACACCATTCATCCGATCGTAATAAAATTTTCACACAACCTTGAGAGTCTAGGGGAATCAAATATAAAAAATTTTTTTTTGAAATCCATCACAAAATGAGCGGAGCGGAGCGAGTGAGCAAGCGGGAACTATATATATATATGTATGTGCGTATGTATGTGTGTATGTATGTATGTGTATGTATGAGTGTCTGTGTGTGTGTGTTTATGTATGTACAAGCGGAGATACCCGGCGTTGCCCGGGTTTTTTATAGGTTCGAAAAAAAACAAGAAAAACTTGAAAAAGAGGCTCGAGAAAAAGAAGAAATGAGAATTGAAAAAGAAGAAACTGAAAAAAGATTTCTTCAGCTAATCTCAATGATACAGGACAATAATTCCGTCAAAGTAAGACCAGACCTCTACAAACGAATTGAGCAATTTGTTTACGATCCAGATCATGGCCTTACATTCACTGATTGGATTGGGCGATTTGAAGAAGCTGTTCAGTCAGTCGGAGGCGAATCAATGAGCGATTCAGAAAAAAGAGCAACTCTGACCGGGAAGCTTCAACAAAACGAATACACACTACTTAAGGGTAGTATATTGCCGAGAACAATCGAGAATCTAAACTATGAATAGACAAAACGTTGGTTAGAAAAACTGTTTGGCAATAAAAAAAGCATTCATCAAAGACGGTTTGATTTTGAAAACGTCCAAATAAAGGACTCAGAGACTTTCAGGGCATTCGGCAAAAGGGTGAACAGGCTGTGCAACGAAGCACAAAATTTACAAAAGAAGCCAGTATGTGCTTACATTTTATATGGAGATTGAAGGATCCGAAATATTTAACCATTAAGCACAAATTACTGCTCAGGGTAGAACAAGAGTGCTCACTGGAAGAACTTATTGAAGAATGTGAAAAGATAAAACTGTTACATACAGAACAAATGATGATTTCAGAAACCTTAGTTAATAAGGTTAATCACTATTCAGAGAAATCACCTAAAAAATCTTCCAGCCAAGAAATCAGGGGTTCATCCGTAAACAAAAATGTTTGTTTTCGCTGTGGAAAACCGAGACATTTTGCTGCCAACTGCAGAGCTGATGATAGAAGTTCCAAAAGACTTTTCAGTAGAAAGAGAAGTCCAAGCTTAAGGAGGAGTCCAAGTCTGTCGTATAGGCGACACGAAATACGGCAAGTCAAAACAATTCCCAGCAAGCGAACAGTTATAGCAGCCAATAGAAGATACACCACTGTGAAATTTGGTGATGTCGAAATTAGGATGCAACTGGACTCCGGAGCCGATGTCACAATCATCAGTACAAAAACTTGGGTGAAGATTGGTTCGCCACGGCTAGATAAGGCAACAACAAAAATTGGTGCTGCAAACGGTACTGAAATTCAAGTACTAGGTGAATTTCAAACCAAATTTTCGTGCGCAGGATTCACAGGCTGTTTTGTGGCCAAAAATACGACACAGCTTCTAGGAATTGAATGGATGGATCAACTTCCACCAATGATAAAAGCGTTTGATGCAATCTGTTGTTCTGTTGCAGAAAAGCCTTCGCAGGAAGAAACCAGTTTAGCTGTTCGTTTACAAACAGAGTTTCCAAATGTTTTCAAGGAAGAATTGGGCCATTGCAGTAAAAAGAAGGCAAGATTGCTCCTTAAGTCAGAGTCTCAGCCAAAATTTTTCAGACCACGAAAAATACCTTTTGCTTACGAAGAAATAACCATTAGGGAACTTGAAAGACTAGTCAATGTAGGAGTTCTTAAAAGAGTTGAATACAGTCACTGGGCGGCACCGATTGTGGTTGTTCCAAAGAAAAGCGGAACGGTGCGCATCTGTGCTGATTTTAAAACAGGCCTTAACGAGGCGCTTGAGATGCACCAACATCCACTTCCAACACCGGATGAAATTTTTTCAAAATTAAACCAAGGAGCTTGGTTTACTCAAGTAGATTTTGCTGATGCATATCTACAGTTGGAAATGGATGAATCGTCAAAAGAGCTCGTTACGATCAACACTCCTAAAGGTCTATATCAGTACCAGAGACTTCCCTTTGGAGTAAAAAGTGCACCAGGTATTTTCCAGGAAACAATGGATAATTTAACTTCAGGGTTAAAAGGTTGTGCGGCTTACCTGGACGATGTAATTGTGACCGGCACAACATTGGAAGAACACAATATGAATGTTCTTGAACTATTCAAACGGATTTCAGATTTTGGTTTAGGAGTCAAGATGGACAAGTGCTCTTTTGCCAAGAAAGAGATTAAATTTTTAGGTCATATTATCAGCAAAGAAGGCCGAAAACCAGACCCAGAAAAGATAACAGCAATTGTAGAAATGCCCCCACCAAAAGACAGGAAACAGTTAAAATCGTTTTTGGGTATGGTTAGTTACAATTCTGTTTTTGTACCAAAGATGAGACAAAGTAGAGGCCCACTAGATGAATTGGAAAAAAATGAGAAATTTGAATGGTTAAGAGTACACCAGGAATCTTTCACAAGCCTTAAGAAGGTGTTACAATCAAATTTATTGCTGACGCATTATGATCCCAAAAGAGACATCGTAATAGCTGCTGATGCATGTGAATACGGAATTGGAGCAGTGATTTCACACCGATTTCGTAATGGAACAGAAAAAGCAGTCGCTCATGCAGGCCGTGCGCTGACCCAAGCAGAAAAGAATTACGGCCAAATAGAAAAAGAAGCTTTAGCCCTAGTTTTTGCAGTAAGAAAATTCCATAGATTTGTTTATGGAAGGCGGTTTACGCTTTTGACCGATCACAAGCCTCTCTTGTCAGTATTTGGTTCAAAAAAAGGAATATCTGCACACGCTGCAAACAGACTACAGAGATGGGAACTGATACTTTTAGCTTATGATTTTGAGATCGAATATCGACGAACAGCAAGTTTTGGTCAAGCTGATGCCTTATCAAGACTCATTGATTCCAAAAAAACAACAGGAAATGAGGATTTGATAATAGCAGGTGTAAACGAAGACATCACAATGATACAAGAGGATACGATGAGACAATTACCTGTTAGTAAGAAAGATATTCAAATTATGACAGAAGAAGACTCTGAACTCAGAGAGTTAAGTGAGATCATTAAAAAAGGATTTTGGCCAAAAGTTAAACCTGGATCAAACTGGAATGCATTCCAAAGTAAAGCAACTGATTTGACTTTACATGATGGCGTTCTATTTATGGGTGTAAGAGCAGTAATTCCAAAAAAACTGCAACAGCGTATATTGAGGATGCTACATCAGGGTCATCCAGGAATTACGAGAATGAAAATGCTGGCCAGACAGTCGGTGTATTGGCATGGAATCGATAGAGATATTGAAAGTATGGTGAAAACCTGTGATGCATGTCAAAAAGCAGCTAAAATGCCTATAAAAAACACGTTGTCACCATGGCCTGAACCATCACAGGCCTGGGAGAGAATTCACATTGATTTTGCGGGACCAATGGAGAATTCAATGTTTCTGGTTGTTGTGGACGCATATTCAAAATGGCCAGAAATAATACAAATGAGTGCGGCTACCTCAACAACGACAATTCGCGAGCTGAACAGAATGTTTGCTCGGTATGGATTTTCCAAGACATTGGTATCAGATAACGGAACACAATTTACTTCTATGGAATTTGAAAGATTTTGTCAGTCAAAATTTATCAGTCATATCCGAATACCTCCTTTTCATCCACAAAGTAATGGTCAAGCAGAAAGATTTGTTGATACTTTCAAAAGAACCATACAAAAGCTAAAAGGTGAAGGAATTACCGAGGAATTGGTGCAAAAGTTTTTGTTGTGTTATAGATCTACACCATGCCCATCTAGTCCACATCAAAAATCTCCCGCAGAAAATTTTTTGGGGAGACAAATTAGAACACCACTATCAGACTTACAACTAAGTACTAAAAAAGACGAAAAGCATTCAGAAAAAAAGTCTTGCATGAAGAGACAGTTTGACGAAAGGAATGGGACAAGACCGAGAGTTTTTAAAGAACAAGATGCGGTGTACGCTAGAGATTATAAAAATCCAAACCATCCCAGATGGATACCAGGGAAGATTTTAAAAAGAATTGGAAAAACGGTTTACGAAGTCGAGATTGACAGAAGGATTACAAAAAGGCATACAAATCAATTAAGACCAAGGAATTTAGATTGGGCACTTAAATAAATGTTTGAGACATTCGACATGCCAGTGCCCCTTCAAGATAAAAGTGATGGAGAGAAAGCCCCGGTAAGAATTGTGTTCCCAGAAGAGGAAGAGATGTTGGAACCAGACATAAACGCAACCCCTCGGGTTACGGAGAATGAGGATGGAGAGAATAGACAAGGAGACCATGTTCCGAGCCATATAGATAATGAAGCCAATCCGGAGGAATTGTCACACATTCCAACAGGAATAGAACCGGAGGCAAGACCTAAACGTTATTGCAACCCTCCAAAACGGATAGTACTGGACCCCAGTAGGAAATCATATGATTTTCTATAAAGAGGGGGAGGTGTTATATATATATGTTTGTATAAATATATATATGTATAGACGTATGTATATATATGTATGTATGTATATATATATGTATATATGTGTGTATATTTACTACATTTAGAAACCTCTTCAAATCAACTAAGGTAAAAACCATCAAACAATTCTACTCCGAAAAGTTTAAATTAAACAACAACAACATGAAAGGAACATGGAAGTTAATTGGGAACATTTTAAATAAAAAGACCAGCATGGAACAATGCAAGACTTTCTGTACGGATGACGGTAGTCTATTGACATCTTCCTCTGTTATTGCTGAGTCATTTAATAATTACTTTTCTAATATTGGCTCCAACCTCGCAAGAAAGATATCCCCACCGGATACAACGTTTGAAAAATATCTTGGCAATCCTGTGACTCACTCTTTTTTTTTGCACCCACTACGCCCGATGAGATTATCAAAATAGCCTCAGACTTAAAGATCTCTCACAGCTGCGGATCCGATGGAGTCGACCCAAGCATCGCACGAAATTCAATTACGGCGATCGCTAGTCCTCTGTCTGCCATAATAAATTGCTCAATAACTTCAGGAGTATTCCCCGCTCAACTAAAAACAGCCAAAGTCATTCCAATTTACAAATCTGGGAAAAAAGAAAACTTTTCTAATTACCGGCCAATATCTGTCTTGTGCTATTTCTCAAAGTTTTTTGAAAGAGTGATGCACTCCAGACTTTATAATTATCTTGATAAATTTTCCATTATTACACCAAATCAGTTTGGATTTAGAAAAAATCACTCAACTTATATGCCACTGGTCATGTTACATTCAAAGATTGCCGAGGCCATGGACCGTGGGAAATATGTAGTTGGCATCTTCCTGGACCTAGCTAAAGCCTTCGATACGGTTGATCACGGCATTCTGGTGGAAAAATTGAGGTACTATGGAATCCGGGGAACTCCACTATCATGGTTCAGTGACTATCTTAGCTGTAGATCACAATGCGTCCAGTACAGCAACTCTATCTCTTCGATGAAGCAGGTAACTTGTGGGGTGCCTCAAGGGTCGGTGCTGGGACCGCTTCTATTCCTCATCTATATTAACGACCTATGCTCAGTTTCAAATCGCCTTGAATTTGTTTTGTTTGCGGACGATACTAACCTCTTTGCGACTGGCGATAACTTAGAAAATTTATATTACGATACCAACAGTGAATTACTTTCTGTTTCTAAATGGTTCTCTGCTAGTAGACTTTCCTTAAATGTTAGCAAAACGAATTACATTTTATTTCACCATATAAACAAAAATACTTTCTGTAATTGTCAGCTGAAGATTGATGATATACCAATTTTGCGGGTTCCTTATTGCAAGTTCTTGGGCGTGTTGCTTGATGAACACCTTACATTAAAAACTCACATGGAACATGTTACATCTAAGGTTGCAAAAAATTGTGGAGTGCTATCTCGTATACATCAGTTTGATAAGCGATGAGTATGTTATACTATGCACTTATATTTCCGTACTTATCATACTGCAATATTTTCTGGGCCTCAAATTATTCAACTCGTTTAAAGCCTCTTCATATTTTGCAAAAGCGAATTATTCGAATTATTTTTCACATGCCTCCCACATCGTCTTGTAAAATTCAAATGGCTAACAACAACATTCTTAATATTTATCAGATTAATTTCTTCCAAACTGGCATTTTCATGTATAAATATGATAATTTTATATTACCCTCATCATTCGATAACATGTTTGTAAAATTATCTGATGTTCATTCCTATGATTTGCGCCCCGGTCGCTGTTTTCGAACGGATTTTGCTCGGACAACTCTTAAAACATTCTCTATTAAATGCTCTGGCCCTCGTATTTATTCAATCATTCCAATATCTGTCTCCTCCTTGAAACGTATTTCGCTATTTAAGCAAGCTCTGAAATCTTACTTATTATCGTCTCACTCATAATTACTCAATACCTATTACCTTAGCATACCAATTTCAGTCTCTTCCTTGATAAGTTTATTGAACTACTATTTGAAATGTCTTAACTCAACCAGCTCATTTGGTTCTTTTTGTAAAGGTTGTCCATTAAGCGGGAAGGAATTCCCTTCGGACGAACCTTTTGGGTACCTTATTTCTTTCTCAACCAATCGATTTTTTTTCTTTTTTTGAAATTTTGGTTCTATATTTTTCTTGTCGTTTTGGTTATTTTCTTTTGTTTACGTTTAATACTTATGTTGGTGCTCAATAAATGAAAAAAAAAATATGTATGTGTATATATATATGTATGTATATATGTGTGTATATGTATGTGTATATATATATGTATGTATATATGTGTATATATATATGTGTATATATATATGTGTGTATGTATGTATGTATGTATGTATGTATATATATATATATATATATATATATATATATATATATATATATATATATATATATATATATATATATATATATATATATATATATATATATATATATATATACATACATACATACATACACACATATATATATATATATATATATATATATATATATATATATATATATATATATATATATATATATATATATATATATATATATATATATATATATATATATATATATATATATATATATATATATATATATATATATATATATATATGAGTTTTTATTCTATTTCCTTCTTAATCATATCATGAACAAACAAATTTATATTAAGAATATTATAACCAGAAAGATCTAGTAAGTGTTAGCAACCACTTAGGTAGATTATATTATTACCATTTAATTAGAATAATAAAGATATAACATTGGCGACCAGGATGTCAAAGGAAAGCGACCGGGAACGCGGAAAGCGACTGGAATCGGGAGAGCAAGCTTGGAAGGAAACGCGAGCAAGAGAGAAAATCGATAACAAAACTTCTGAGCGGGAAAGCAACCGGGAGCTGGAAAACGACCGAGAGCGGAAAAGCGACCGGGAACGCGACGAAAACGGGAAAGTGGAGAAGGAAACGGGGCGAGAGATAGACCCCTCAGCCGCCGGTTTAGCCGGCCGAGCCGAGCCGCAAAGTTGCGAAACGGCCGCCGGCCGCGAAAATCGGGGCTAAGCTGCAAGCCGGCCACAAAAAAATTAAGCCTCGTTTTGGTTATTTTCTTTTGTTTACGTTTAATACTTATGTTGGTGCTCAATAAATGAAAAAAAAAAAAAATGTATGTGTATATATATATGTATGTATATATGTGTGTATATGTATGTGTATATATATATGTATGTATATATGTGTATATATATATGTGTATATATATATGTGTGTATGTATGTATGTATGTATATATATATATATATATATATATATATATATATATATATATATATATATATATATATATATACATACATACATACATACATACACACATATATATATACATATATATATATATATATATATATATATATATATATATATATATATATATATATATATATATATATATATATATATATATATATATATATATATGAGTTTTTATTCTATTTCCTTCTTAATCATATCATGAACAAACAAATTTATATTAAGAATATTATAACCAGAAAGATCTAGTAAGTGTTAGCAACCACTTAGGTAGATTATATTATTACCATTTAATTAGAATAATAAAGATATAACATTGGCGACCAGGATGTCAAAGGAAAGCGACCGGGAACGCGGAAAGCGACTGGAATCGGGAGAGCAAGCTTGGAAGGAAACGGGAGCAAGAGAGAAAATCGATAACAAAACTTCTGAGCGGGAAAGCAACCGGGAGCTGGAAAACGACCGAGAGCGGAAAAGCGACCGGGAACGCGACGAAAACGGGAAAGTGGAGAAGGAAACGGGGCGAGAGATAGACCCCTCAGCCGCCGGTTTAGCCGGCCGAGCCGAGCCGCAAAGTTGCGAAGCCGCCGCCGGCCGCGAAAATCGGGGCTAAGCTGCAAGCCGGTCACAAAAAAATTAAGCCTCGCCGGCCGCGAAAATGGCGGCTAGCCGTGATTTAAAAAAATTTAGGTTATAATTTTTTAAGTTGATTATTTCTTCATAGCCGCAATCAAAATCATAAACTTTACAGCCATACATTAATGTCTATGGTTTTTGCGCATTACAACTTCTGGCTGAACTCAATGACAATGCAATTTTAACAAAAAGATCAGATGCAGAAATATTACAACTTGAGCTCGATGGATATCTAGCAAGCACTATTAGTGATGAAGTTTTAATAGCAAAGTATTCAGAAAATCCACTCTCCTATTGAGCAGATATTGTTATGAGTAGTTATGACACTGTAGCAGCTTGCTTCTTTGTTTCTTGTAAACCTTAGGCTGGCTATAGACCCTGCTCTCCCCCAGGAGGAGGGGTTATGTAGACTTTGTAGAGGAGGTCCAATAGTACACGAATCCACTTGTTTGCCTCAAATTTGGCGGTGGGTGTGGCATTGGCGGCCATTTTTTAAAATGGCCGATATCGAACTTTACAAGTTCTTATAGTAGGTAAAATACTAGGCATAACTCAGTTCAAATGTTAACTATGAACTTGAATTAAATGCTAAATAATTTTAAGTCACTGTTACTTAAAAAAATTTAAAAAAAAATTATTTTTTTATATTAAAACCTTTGAAAAATATAAAAAATAAGTCGAAAAATCACAGAAAGTTATTCATGGACATGAGTATATATGATTTATGTACATGAGTAAAATGATTTATGGACATGAGTATATATGATTTATGGACATGAGTATATCTGATTTAGAATTGATATTTGCCAGTTGGCATTAGTTGGACCAATTTTTGAAAAAAATATTGTGATTTATAATTTTATGGAGTTGAAATCACTACTAATGATGGGTGATATTGAAACAATTTAGGAAAAATAGTGATTTAAAGTTTTTTCAGGGCATCTCAAATTTTCACCATTTTGCGTTTTGAAACTTCTGATTGACAAGTGGCAAATTTACATATAAGCCGAGAATTAAGCCGCCGCCGGCCACAAAAACAGTTAGCCGCCGCCGGCCGCAAAAATCTCGGCTCGCCGTAAATTAGGCCGCAAAACGTGCTAAGCCGGCCGTGAAACGGTTACTTAGGCGGCTGAGGGGTCTAGCGAGAGAGACAAACATTAGAAAAACCTCTAAAAACCCCGGGCAACGCCGGGTAACCCCGCTAGTATATATATATAAATTACTTTCATCAACTATCATTTTAGTTGTCGTCACTTGCCAAATAAAACTTTACATTAAGCATAAATTGATGGGACAGCAAGCGGAACGTGAAAACAAGCGGAAATGGAATAGTAAACGGGAACGGGAACAGTAGAGTAAACTGGGAAGGAAAATGTATTCTTATAGCAAATTTAACGTAGAATTCAAATATCTAATTACATTTTACATTTTCCTTGTGACAAATAAAAATAAATGTCATTTACAGTAATGCTTCCGCTTTCAATCGATCAAAGCCCACACCAAGATATATTAATTAAAAATTTAATTTACATTTCCGCTCAAACTGCTAATGGAATTCTTATAGACAAATTTAAGTTGCGTCATTACTTTATGCTAAATTTGATAATCGCACCGGCCTCAATGGTTGTTACGAAAAAGTTTATTAGAGGAGAATTATAGAAGCAAGATTAAGAATGATTACATAAAATTAAGAATGATTACATAAAATTACTCTGCAATGTTTTCTGAGCCAAGAAAGTCTATTTAAACAAGTTCAGACAGTTCATTTTATTTGAAAGTCTATCTTGACTACAAATTTTTGTTACTGCTGCATTTTGCAAGTTATTTTGGAGATTCATCTTGACGTTGAAGTTGGCGACATGGAATCTTTTCTAGCATCGAAAACCTGAACAAGGTTAATTTTATTGAGAACTCTCTTTATAATTATAACATTGTTTTTATTTAAAGGAAATCTAGATTATATTAGCCCAGCGTCACTGATTAAATGAGCTTAATCTATTTCGCTGTAGAAAAACTTTCTCTCTGATAATCAGTTTTTTGACAAAATTTAGAAATATATATAAAAATTATTAAATTTAAACTGAATTTTACAAACAGTAATTTAGTCGTTATATGGTTTTAAATTTAACATTTTACCTTTAAGGTGGAGCTTAAGGGCTAGTGGGTGGAGCTTGCATAACCGGATTTTTTAATTTAGTCAATAGATGGATTCTCTAAACAAGTCACATGTAAGCGTAGGCAAGAAGAGCCAGCCTTTCAATGCTTCTTTGTCTTGCGTTTGTTCATCTTAACCGCTAATATTATTGAAATTTCTTGCTGTAAAAATTTGCCAGTTTTACACTGAACATTAGGAATGTCTGTATATCAAATTATTGTAAAATGTTATCGGATGACGATCGCAGCTGTTACTTCAATAAACTTATAGTTGAACACGATGTTAAGAAGCTGACTGATCCTTTCTTGCTAGGTGTGTATAATTAATAAACATCAGTTTGTAGTATTAAAAAATATATTTAATTTAACATGAGCTGCTGCATGGGACTAGGAACTTAATCATTTATCCGTTTAATTGAAAATTGAATTAATTTATTGTTTTGTAATATTTGCTTCTGCCATAAAAACTGTCTTACTGTAACTGTTTATTGACATAAATAATTGCAAAAATTACCTTTTTAAGACAATCTTCTAGCATAATTTAGTTATAATTTTTTCAAGAACAACATACGACATATACCAAACATCGGCTGGCCTGATATAATAAACTTTTTAATAAACAAAACAAGTATCTTCTCTAATGAAAAACTAAAAACCTACAAATCATTAGAAGCTTATAATTACTATGTACTTGACGGCATAGTTTTCAAATTTATCGATTAATTTACTGAAACTCAAATTTATACTACGTTGAACGAATTTGGACCGCAGTAGCTTCGATTAAATAATGCGAATGTACTATCGTAACGATTGTTTTGCCTACAGTGGTTTCCCGCCACAGAGATGTGAAATCTATCTATAAAACCTCTCTGGCGGAAATACCTAAACCAAAAATAAGACTGCTGTCCATACGTGTTTAAGAAAACCTAGTTTAAACACGTAACCCAGGAAACAGAGAGCGAGAACGAGAGAAAATTAGCTTCGTTCGTATTAGCTATAATCATAGATATAATTATAAATTTAATCATAATAGAAAACAATATCTATTGGTTCAAAATAATATTAAGGTCTTTATACTGTTTTAAAAACATCAGATAATCAAACTTTTTTAATTGTGGCAATTTTTATTTGCAATGAGAAATATTTTATTTGGCTAATGAGAAATATGGCTGTCCTAAGTCACTGCTCGGGGAATACTGTCTATACAGAAAAAAACGAATAATTTAGCAAACCGAACGAGGTTCTACGTCCTTTGGCGTCAGAGTATGCTGCAACCGACTGACCAACCTGCTCCAGATTATGACATGTTGCAACCGACCGAGTTGATGGAACCTGTAACTTTTTTAAGACGCTTAAAACGTAGTTTATTAAATTACTAAAGAACTCAATTCAGCCATAATTTAGCTCGTGCCCGGTCAATGTCAACATGGCCGCCCTCCAAGCCTGGAGAAAGGAGGAGGGAAAAGTTAAAAAGAACAAATTATGATCCACGACAGGATGTACTTAGGTGCTTCCTACATACAGCCATTTCAGTCTTAAAACACCTGGTGTAAAGGACTATAAACTATTATATACATATATACATATATATATAATATATATTTACATATATATATATACATTCATATATATATATATAGATATATATATATATATACATACACACACACACATATATATATATATATATATATATATATATATATATATATATATATATATATATATATATATATATATATATATATATATATATATAAGCGTTACAGAATCATTAAACAGTGACGTGGTCTACTATTATATTAAAAAATAAATAACCAAGATTCAGTAAACAACGTATTCGATTGAATTTTAGTTGTAAATATGTATTAATATAAAATTATTACAAAATAAAAAAAAATTATATATATATATATATATATATATATATATATATATATATATATTTATATATATATGTATATACGAAACTTTTTCCTACTCAAGCATTATACTAAATAAACTTGAGCAATACAAATAAAACTGAAAATGAGTGCTAAAGATTTTCGACCAATGTCATTAAAACTTTCGTGTGTAGATTTTGTCATATTTCATTATAGTGATGTTTTACTTAAACAGTCTGCTTCAGAAAAAGATGCTCCAAATTATCAAGTAAAAGAAGTTGTCAATTTATCGTCATTGGTTTATCAATCAATTCTTTCAAGAAGCCAGAAACTGGGATTGCAGATTCCTGACGCATATTTGTTACCTTGTTTGCTTGAACCAAAGATATGCAGTTCCAATAAGTTAATACTAAAAAATTTTGATGTCAAAAAACATTTGAAACCATTTGAAGAAATAATTGCGAAAAAGTACTTTCGCGTAATTTCCATTACCTATACAGACACTTTTGATTTGGTAAATTTGTTCATGCCTCCTCCTGAGATATGGCTGACCTTGTATAAAACCATATGGAGTTTTCAATATTTATCAACTATTCTTGAATCTATAGAATTGGATGTTTATTGCAGTCAACTAGAAAATTTTCACAAAGTGAATTCTTCTGTTTGGTCATGTCCAAATTTAAAACGCATATTTTTTCGATGTAGAAGGAGTAGGTTTGACGTCATGCAACATAGTAACATAAACACTTTCAGTCTACTGAAAATTGATTTCCCAGATGATAATTTATTAGCACTTGAAGTATTTAAATGCAGTATTACAATAGAATTTCTGGATAGATTAAAAACTTTTAAAAATCTCGTAAAACTATCGATAGGATGTTTATGTACATATTCAATACCTAATCATGTGATTTGCAGTGCAATAAATGGTCTATCAAAGTTGGAATGGCTTAAATTACATATTACTAATATATGGAGTGAATATTATCTAGATTTATTAATGTCGCCATTGTGCAAGCTAATTGATACTTTGCCCGTTTTATCACATTTGGACTTGGGCTATTTAAAAATAATTTATAAAAAATCTCTTCCATACACTTATCCGAGACAACTTGAGCATGCTGGAATTATTTCTAAAATAAAAGACGAATATTCAAAGTTGTTTTTAGATGTTGTTAAGCCAATTGATAATTATTTTTTTCGTGATTTAAGTAAAAGCGACTTGAGCAATAGTGTTGAAAACATTATAACATCAATGAGATACGGTCCATATGAATTGATATTTGATTGTTCGATTTTCGAACATTTTTGCGACTTCCTCAATGATGATCAAAATCACTCAATCATAAAAAATAATTTATCTGTTATAATGGAGATCTTGCACAAAGATTTATATATTAATTCTGGTGATTATGCTCTTGGCTTCAGAAATATTTTTATTTTTTGCAAATTAGTGAAAATTGGATTACCAAAAAGCTATTTCCAAAAATTTTTCAATGTCGTAATGTATCAAGTTGTTCATGCAAATTTTAATGTTCAGAGAATTGTACAGATTTTTCGCTTGGATCTGCCAGATGAAATGTGGAAAGAACTGTTGAAAGACAACGTATGGATTTCTACTTTTCTCAAACAGGAAAAATCCTTTCAAGCTCTTCATTTCACAAAAAAATTTGATATTATGAAATCTCCACATTGTTTGGAAATGCTAAAAAAATATTATCAATTTCATGGTAAAATAATTCCACAGGCAATAGAATTATTTAAATTTGTTTCAACGTTTTGTTCTAATTTCAGGAACGATTTTATTTGTGAATTAGAAAAAATGAATGGAGGGCAAAAGTTATTGAATGAAATAAAAAATTTAGAAAAACAAAAGTTATTTTTAAATAAGTAGTTTTATTGAATTAAATAAATGTTCCATTGATGTTCCAATAAAAGTTTTTTTTTAACTTTAGAAATGGTGTTCAAGTAAGCCGTGAAAACGAGGTTTTTTTTACAAATCCCTTTAATTTCAGGGTTTGCCGGATTTTCATTTATTGCAAATTTTACTTTTCAAACATTATTTCTGAATGTATATAAGTAAACATCTTTATAATTGTGTTTGATTTGTTTACAACAGAAATAATTTATATATATACTAGCGGGGTTACCCGGCGTTGCTCGGGGGTTTCAGAAGTTTTGTTATCGATTTTCTCTCTTGCTCGCGTTTCCTTCCCTGCTTGCTCTCCCGTTTCCAGTCGCTTTCCGCGTTCCCGGTCGGTTTCCCGTTCCCGTTCCCGCTACGCTTTCTCTCCCGTTCCCGGTCGCTTTCCCGTTCCCGCTACGCTTTCTCTCCCGTTCCCGGTCACGCTTGCTCTTCCGTTCCCGGTCACGGCTGCTCTCCCGTCCCCGTTCACGCTCATTTTCTCTTTTCCATTCTTTCATAACTTCTTTTAGCCCATAAAACGTAAAATAGATTTGCTAAAACTGGCTAAAAGTTGCTTGAAGCCTTCAAACGTTGTTACTTAAACTAAATTTGAATTTTATTACGTAATTATTTCTGATGGTCGTACATAGGCACTTTTGGACTAGAAAGGTTTTTTGCCCCCCTGAGCCGGGGGATCGGAGTAGGGAGTCCAAGCCTTCTTAGGTTTCTTTCCTTGTATGCCAAATTTCATCAGAATCGCTCCATCGGTTTAGATTTCTATAAGAGTCAGATCCACAAACTCACAGACATTCATTTTAATATATACTAGCTGGGTTACCCGGCGTTGCCCGGGGATTTTAAAGGCTTTTTATCGTTTTCTCTCTGGCTCCCGTTTCCTTAACCGCTTGCTTTCCCGTTCCATGTCGCTTTCTCACTCCTGGTCGCATTTCTGCTCACGGTCGCTTTTCCGGCCCCGGTCTCTTTTACTTTTCCCGATCCCGGTTGCTTTTACGCTTTACCGCTCCAGCTTGCTCTTCTTTTCGCTCTTCTGTTCCTCCATTAAATTTTAGAGCCTTCCCAATGTGGCTTAGATGGGCTGTAGCGGAATGCTGTGCACAGTCATCAAAATTGATCTGTTCTCTCGTTAACACTTTGTTGTTTGGTTTGCTCGTTTAGTTACGTCTGAACTTCCTCAATTTTAATTAGTGTTCTTTAATGTATTGGTTCCACTCTGCAAGTGTGATCTTCTGCAAAGGCTTATTATGATTGACTGAAGCTGAAAAAAAAAAGAATTTATTAGTTAACGGCTACAATAATGTTAAAATCCGCTCATATATCTCAACAGGTTATATTTATTTTAAATACTTGTAAGATTATAAATGCTTACAATAGATTTATCACACACTGTTCAACAGCTGCTTTTCGTAAAATCGCTAGTCTTAGTTTTTGAGTTGTTCTTAGTTTTTAAGTGTCATGTCTACAGAAAGCATATAACGCTAGATGTGGCATGTTAATAAATGTTGACCCGTGGCTTTGAAAAATGTGATATAAAACACAGATTGAAATAAAACATGAAGTAATAATAATATTAAAAACCTTCAAAGCATTAACTTAATGAATTTTCCGAGAGTTTTCTGAGATCATCAATTTGGAACAATCGAAGAGTACCACTTTTATTTAGCAAATGATGCAATTATAAATTGAACAAAACAGCAGCAGATTGATAGGCTGGCTTGAGAACTTTGTTCATGATTTTGTTGAAACACAAAAATACTGCACTTGCTTTCATTTCTTTCAAATTTCATGCACCTCATATATCAGTGAAACTTTTACAATAAATTGGTGTTGCATGTAAGATTTTCTTTAAAATGTAATTTTCTAATTTCCTCTGAAAAGAAAAAAATAAAATAAGACCGATAAATTAATTCATAATCTTATAGTCATAACTACTCGTGAATAATAATGGTTGTAATGCCATCACATAAAAAAAAACTTACCTGCCCAAAAAAAATTCTCATTTACCGATAGGCTGATAGCAAGCTCGTCGCTCAACAATATTAGATAAGGAACAATTGAAGTCAGAAGCCTTGAACGATAAATATGAACAATGAATTTAAATTTATTTTGCCAATCTGCAACTCCTTTTTGTAAAACACAAAATGTTAGAGCATAATGATAATCTTATAATAATAATATAACATAATTAAACACGTGCAATGCAACCAACGAAACAAATTGAAAGATACACAGTAAATCATGATTTTAAAAACTAAAAACAAATTACCAAAGCTTTGCCACTTACTTTTGAATGGGAGATATGAACAATGAATTTCTAATTTGGTTTAATTTTAATTTGTTAAGTCTGGAACTCTTTTTGTGAAGCACAAAATATCTCTAAATAGAAGAAATTCCACCTGCAATTTATTGATTAGTCCTGAAATCCAAAGTTGTCTAGATTTAAAAAATAAGTTGCTTAAATCAAATATAAAGTTTACCGATAGCAGAGCTGTCGTATCGGAGGTTCGAAAGAGAATGAGCCTCAATGAGCTCTATGAAATCAAAACAAAGGTATCCGGCGGCACCATAGATATCTATGGGCGGCACTAAACAACACACATATTTATTTAATTTAATATTTATATTTAAAACCTTTAAAACTTAAGAAAAAAAATTAAAAATATTTTGTATAATTTAACTATAAATTAATTTATTTTTATTTTGTAGAAAAAAAATTTACTCCAACTTACTACCGCTGACCAAAACGTTTTTTGTCCATAAAACATCAACGGAGGAACCAATTTATTTAAAATTTTACAGGAACCACCGCTTGAATAAGATACATAAGTGTGCCAAATTTCAATTAAATCTGTTCGGCCGTTTACATTTTATGTCCGAACAAACAAACAAACAAACAAACAAACATTTCATTTTTATATATAAGATAAAAAAATCTCAGTCATTGTCATCGAAATCTTCTTCGTCGTCGTCATCTTCTAATTCTTCAGTTTCGTTGTCTCAACAACTGGAAGTTCTCGAGATCAACAACGACGTCATTGACGTCAACAACAACAACAACGTCACGACAGACGTAAAAATATCTTCCGCGGCAACAATAATTTTTTTAATAGTTTTAAAAATATTAAATATGATTGCACTGTTAGTTTTACTGATATTTACATTGAAAATAGTCCGATTGAGGTACGATTGCGCAATATGCAATGTAAGTCTGATGCTGAAAAGCGCAAACGGTGGGAACAGATAGAAATGAAAACATTTGATAATCGTGCTTTTAACTATTTATAAAAATCAAACAATGTTTAAATTATAAATTAATTTCATTATTTTTGTTGTAATGTAAACCATAGAGCATAGATTTATACTATATATCTATAGTCGCCATTCAGTACGGTTCTCCCACCTTTTGTTTTTTGCGCATAAATTTGGCATGCTACCACGTACAATCTATTACCAAGCATCAAAATGTTGCTTTTATATAACACAAACAGCTTGTGAAAGAAGAAAACAAATGAAACACTGAGCGTGTTTTTTTTCTGTACTCGGCAAATAGACTACTAGACATGCAATGCATGCAAATTGCGCGATGCAAGTTAAGATGGCCTTTTGACTAGGGCCAAGGCTGGGTATAAAAGACTATATCCTGATTCACTTGATCAATCCATTTTTTTTATTAAAATATTTCAAACAAATTTTTTGAGTAATTTTAAAGTAAAAAAATTCTAAAGATTGCTGTGCTTGTGGTATAAACCTAAAACGCTGTTGATCACGTGGTACAAGGACCGTAAAATTTCGCTTTAATTTGTCCTCGCTGTTTAATATAGGCACATACGGCCTACGGGGCATTGTGTGTCTAGGTATATATGGTAGTATAAGTATATGCCATAGAGTACTATAGCATATGGAGCATGTAAACAATACTATGATCCCCCCATAGGGCACATTGATCCTAGGTATAATTCAATACGATCCCACGTCCAGTTCTTTCAAAAAACACATGAAAACAGGTGTAATAGCTTTTATTAATACTAATAATCATTTAAGTTATATAAATTCAACGCAGGTTAGGAAAATGGATAAATCTACTGCAAAGACCAAGTGACGACTGGCTCGAGCAGTCCCACCATGCTGAATTGGATCTGGAAGTCTACAAACAATGCCATCTCTTTCAAATTGGAATAGTTCATCATTTGCACAAATAAAATTAAATGATGACGTCCTGCTTTCAGGAACTTTATGAATAACTCACCATCTTCTGACATTATTTGTCCAATATTGTGAATAACTTTCTTTTTTGTTTTAAATCTAACCACAACATATTCATTAATTTTCAACACAGAACAGTCATAGTCCAGAACAGGGCTTTCCTTTGCTGTTAACTGAGGTTTGACATTGCTATTCCCATTACTTTAACAGGTGTTGTACCTCGCTCTGTCTTTCGCTGACAATGTCTAACCATGATGTTAGTAATTATTGCTTATTTTGGCTTATTTTAGGGCTGCTTTTTAGAAATTTTCAGGGTCGTCAAGAGGGAGTTGGCGGGGCTGTAGCCCTGGGCCCCAAGTTCGTAAAACAGAGCAGCTAACGCTGAAGAAAGCCCACGCGATTACCTGGCATGGAGCGAATCAAAGCAAGTTCTGTTTTGTTTTCCTGGTCGTTTATTTGGACAACGACATCAAGTACCAAAATCAGATCTGTCTTCTAGTGCTTGGTTGTCAGCGGCAAATGACCAAGTTGGAAAAAATTGCTTGACCGGCTTTTAGAACATATAATAATAATAATAATAAAATTAAGAGGCTAACGAGAAAAAATTGACCCGAGCCCCGTTCATCCTCTCGAAGGGGGTGCTCTTATGTGTACAAACATTCTGGACAAATTTAAAAAAATATTATAAATCATCATTTACAACGAATTTGAACGATAAAAATAAAGCAAAAAAAAATAAACACTAAAAATTACAATTAAAAAATTACAACAATAATAATTTTGAAGATGACTAGACTACATCAGCTTCCAGAAGAGCTTCGATCCATCTGGTGAATAAAAAGAAACAATTTTTAATAGTTCCAGAAACTGCACAAATACAGTCTAACCTAGCTAGACAAGACTATTAAAAATACAATGAAATCTAACTTTTCCTTAATGGCAAGTTTCTCCTCTCATAACGTTGGCTGGAAACAGGCCCGTAGGCAGGATTTAGTGAGTGGGGGGGCTATGAAAATTAGTAGGGGGACTACTGACGAACGAAGGCACCGAAGAAGCCTGCGCGCGAGCGCCGCAGGTGCTGCAAAGCCTTTCGCGATAAGGAGATTCGCTAAAGCATTTTGTAGCATTTGACAAAAAATGGCATCCAATTTTTGATATCCTATTATTTAATTTTAGATTTTCTAAGAGTTGTAATATGTTGCTCGTTATAACAAAAATTTACAATTTCCACAGGCAATTTTGTCAAATAACAGTATGCTTGTTGTTATCCACAATCTTGATTTTTGATGCGTCCATGGCACACCACTGGGATGACAGCACTGAATCAAATTGTCCAAATTTAATTTCTGATTAAGACAACCGTTATAGTCCACAATACAATAACTTGCTTATTTTATTTTTGAAAAAAACTTGTACATCTGTATCAAATGCCAAGAAATCAATAAAGTAAAATCGGATTTAAATATTTGTTTTGACAAAGATCAAACCACATTATAATAAAATGTACTATTTAGTTTACTTTCTCATTTTAAGTTACTAAACATCCATTCATGTGTTACACATGCAACTTGTCATCAGTTTCTAAACAATCTAAATAGAAGATTAGATTATATATCAAGTCTATCATTAAACTTATATTGTTGAAAAAATTGTGTGGTTTGACAGTAAGCTTTAAATTGTTTCTTTGAATTAATCAGTTCAGAATATTGGGGTTAATAGTATTGCAGTGTCAGACTAGCACTAAAAAATACTAAATTATGAAAATAGTTTGAATTATTGAGAGTCATTCAAAAATCAAAAGCCAAAGTTTGTCAGCTAAGCTGAATTAGCTTCTTTCTCTGTTCTAAAACTGTAAAATTAAAGTTTTTATAATATTTAAGACTACGTCCATGCACTGATTATGAAACTCATGACAATTTTCATGTATAAAACATGAATGGATGTGTAGTAGCTTGAAATGAGAAACTAAACTAAAAAGTCCATTTCATTATAATATGGTTTGATCATTGTCAAGACAATTATTTGAATCCGATTTTATTTTATTCCATTCTTGGTATTTGATAGGTATCCATATCAATTGCTTTACAGAGCGATTTTTCAAATGCCAGAAGCACAAGTTTGCTTTTTTTCTCAAGGGACATTGATCTTCTCTGTGGTTGTAATACTCGTAGACAAAAATGAATTTTCACAAGTGGCAATCGAGATGCCGAGAGTCATTGCAGCTGAATAGTGCCAATTTAGAGTAGGAAATGCATCTTTAGAGTCCAGCATAAAATCCATTATTTTCTGGAGACTGCAGCCTGGTTGAAATTTGTTTTTTAGAAACCTACTTGTAATGAGAGCCTCGTCTGCAATATATTTTCAACATCGTCATGCCTGTCTTGTTTTAGCAGTTGCGTCAACGGTTTAAGGTCGTTGACATCTAAAAACTTGTCTGATGTTGGTAAAAGGGCAGACACTGCACAAGTTAAACCTTTAGAATAACTTAAATAACTATCAACAAAGCTCTCCATCAACTCTCCTAATATACCATCCAACATGCTAAAATAAACAGCACAAAGCTGATTCCACTCTGGTGAACACTATATTGCCCATTACAGAATCACATAGCGCGCTAATCCGTACTTTTGCTCTTTTTTGGTATGGGTTTTACCAATTATTCATTCTACAGGCATTCAAATTATTATTATTAATTTTATATTTAAATTTAACTGTATTATTTATTTTTATTTAAAATTTTAGTGGGGGGGCTGCCCCCCAGCCCCCCCGCTAGCTACGGGCCTGGCTGGAAGTCCTTCGTGTTCAAGTTTAAACGTTCTGTCATCATTGCCATCATTCTGTAATTAAAACAGAAACATAACTGAATCAACTGTATGAGATAATCTACCTTGACCACTGTCACCATTATCATTATCATCACCAAAAACTCAAAATATTAGCAATAAACCACCGGTCTGCTTGGGCGTTGACTGGATCTCGCCGTAAGATACGGTTTGCAATCTTGGAACTTTTTCGACTCTGACATGTCGACGTTGAGACAAATTAAGACTGTCTCAACATATCTCCCCATGACGTGTCTCAACACACTCGTCTCATCCCTAGTTTTGTCAAAGCTTGACTACTGTAACTCTGTTCTTGTGGGGCTTAGAAGTCATCTGACTACCGCCAAGTTAAAGCAACGCCTCTTAAAGATCGTCAACAAGTGAATCAAAAAAAACAAAGTTTCTGAAAAACACACTTTTATATAATCGATTGTGTAGGCTACATTCTTTTACATAAACAACGAGCATATTAGCATAGACAATAACTAGTTCGACGAAAATATCAAAAATAATTATTTAATTAAATTTTGTTTAATCGATCCGAAAATATGATAGAATGCATTGTTAATCAGTTTTGAGGTATCTTTAAATTTTGAAGTCTCTAGCTCATCGGGAAGTTAGTTTAAAATCGATTGCAAAATTTGACGACAGACAGACAGACAGAGAAGTCAAGTTAAGTAAAAGTGTGTAAAAAACAAACCAAGAAAAGCAATAAACCATTAATAAAAAACAAACAAACCATGATTTGAAAGCCGAGAACTGGCATGAATTTGAGTGCTGCTTTGTCCTAAATAAAAAATTGTGCACAAATATACAATACATGTATGTAAGTTAAGCTATTTTTCAATCAATTTTATTTATTCATCCATTCATTCATTCATTCAACTAGCCACAACAGCAACAGCCAAATTAATATACACAGCAAAATCTCGATTGCGGAGGTTGCACAGGGCAGTGCAAAAAATCCGAGCACCCAATTGTACAACAGCAACAACATATCACATATAATAATAGCACATCACCAGCGGAGAGTTGTCTTATGTCAGGAAACAACTCCACCGTGGATGAACAAAGGAAATTTCTAAATCTTTTTTTTCTCCAGAAACACCGCTTGATGTGTCAAGGAAGATTCTCCTATATTTTTAATACAAATGGGACTTACAACATTTTAAACAAGCTCTTTTGCTACAGAGCAACTATACTGTGAGTTCAACATAAACAACAACAGCATACCTGCATTGCTTTAAAAGTGTAGAGTACTTTATTCTTCAGTACAAACCAGTACTTCTTCCATCTCTTCTTCACCAACTGTACGAGGTATCCACTCATTTCAAAATCTCCGTCGTTGGCTGAAACATGGAGCAAATAATAATCTTTGATAACGAATATATATATATATATATATATATATATATATATATATATATATATATATATATATATATATATATATATATATATATAGATATATATATATATATATATATATATATATATATCTATATCTATATATATAAAAATGAATGTTTGTATATATGTATATATGTATATATGTATATATGTATATATGTTAATGTCCTTTATGCATTGCTACACCATTCATCCGATCGTAATGAAATTTTCACACAACCTTGAGAGTCAATGGGAATCAAAAATAAAAAAAATTTTTGAAATCCGTCACAAAATGAGCGGAGCGGAGCGGGTGAGCGAGCGGGAACTATATATATATGTATGTGTGTATGTATGTATGTGTATGTGCATGTATGTGTGTCTGTGTGTGTGTTTATGTATGTACTAGCGAAGATACCCGGCGTTGCCCAGGTTTTTTAGAGGTTTTTCTAATGTTTGTCTCTTTCTCTCCCATTTCCTTTCCCACCTGCTTTCCCACTCCTGTTCGCTTTCCCGTTTTCGGTCGTTTTCCCGCTGCCGGTCGCTTTCCCGCTCCCGGTCGCTTTCCCGCTCCCGGTCGCTTTCCCGGTCGCTGTCCCGTTCCCGCTCACGTTTGCTCTCCCATTCCCGCTCACGCTTGCTTTTCCGTTCCCGCTCGCTGTCCGTTCCGGGTCGCTTTCCCGTTTCTATAATAGACAAACTAACCCACAAACATTCATATATATATATATATATAGTCTTAGCAAATCTATTTTACGTTTTATAGGCTAACAGAAGTTATGAAAGAATGGAAAAGAAAAAATGAGCGTGAACGGGAGAGCAACCGTGACCGGGAATGGGAGAGCAAGCATGACCGGAAACGGGAGAGCAAGCGTGAGCGGGAACGGGAAAGCGACCGGGAACGGGAAAGCGACCGGGAACGGGAAAGCGACCGGGAACGGGAAAGCGACCGGGAACGGGAAAGCGACCGGGTACGGGAAAGCGACCGGGAACGGGAAAGCTACCGGGAACGCGGAAAGCGACTGGAATCGGGAGAGCAAGCTTGGAAGACAACGCGAGCAAGAGAGAAAATCGATAACAAAACTTCTGAGCGGGAAAGCGAACGGGAGCTGGAAAACGACCGAGAGCGGAAAAGCGACCGGGAACGCGACGAAAACGGGAAAGTGGAGAAGGAATCATCATTTTGTGACGGATATCAATTTTTTTTTCTATATATACATACATATACATACATAAATGAGCGGGAACGGGAACGGAAAGCCAACTGAGAGCGAAAGATCGAGCGGGAAAGGGAAAGCGACCGAGAACGGGAAAGCGACCGGGAACGGGAAAACTACCGGGAGCGGAAAAGCGACCGAGTGAGGGAAAGTGATCGGGAGCAGGAAAGCGACTTGGAACGGAAAATTGACCGGGAGCGGGAAAAACCGGAAACGGGAATGCGTCTGGGAGCGGGAAAACGGCCTGGAGCGAAAAACCAACCGGGAAAGGGAAAGCGACCGGAAGCGAGAAACCGACCGTGAACAGGAGAGCAAGTAGGAATGGGAAAGCGACCGGGAGCGGGAAAACAAGCGGGGAAGGAAACGGGATCGAAAGAGACAAGCATTAGAAAAACCTTTAAAAACACCGGGCAACGCGGGTACATATATATGTATATATATATATATATATATATATATATATATATATATATATATATATATATATATATATATATATATATATATACATATATATATATATATACATATATATATATATATATATACATATATATATATATATATATATATATATATATTTAAATATTTATATATATATATATATATATATATATATATATATATATATATATATATATATATATATATATATATATATATATATATATATAGTTCCGCTCGCTCACCCACTCCGCTCTGCTCATTTTGTAACGGATTTCAAATTTTTCTTTCTATATTTGATTCCCCTTGACCCTCAAGGTTGTGTGTAAGTATTTATGTTTGTAAATATGTAAGTCCTTTATGCATTGCTTCACTATTCTTCTGATCGTAATGTAATTTTCACACAAGCTTGCGAGGCAATCGGAGGTTTTTGTAAAAATTTCTAAATCCGTCACAAAATGAGCGGAGCGAGAGAGCAAACGGAAACGGTAACTGCAGAATGAGCGGGAACGGAAAAACAAACGAAAGCGAAAGAACAACTAGGAAAGGAAAAGCGACCGGGAACGGGAGGGCAAGCGGGAGTGGGAAGGTGACCGGGAACGGGGAAACGACCGAGAGCGGCAAAGCGACATTAAACTTTTGATATAAAAACCAAAATAATTTATAAGGCAAAACAAAATTTGTGTAAGATGAAGATGGCTCATATTAGTTATTTTTGTGATATTTGTTTATTTTATTTTATTATTTGTGCATTTTATAGTGATAGGTTATGTTTAAACAATAGTCATTTATATATATATATATATATATATATATATATATATATATATATATATAAAAGGAAGTCGGGTTTGTGTTACGACACTTGTAACTCAAGAACGGCTGAACCGATTTTAGAGATTTTTAATTTATTGGATTTCTCTCAGCTCCTATTAACAGAATAACTCAAAAAAATTTGACATTGAATCATGGATTGGCCCATGGGGATCGCAGTATGTACCCCGGTAGCTATACAGCCTTAACAGTGCGTCCTAGAAAAAAACTTCAAATGGCAAAGTTGTAAAGCACCCTCTATTTGGTCTTACGGACAAAATAAATTTTCAATTTGAGTTTGAGTTATCGAGATATACAGATGTTTAATTTTCCGCGACATGACATTTATGCGCAAATGGAGTAGAGCGCATGTTATTAAATTTTCTGACTATTTCATTGTTTACAATTGAAAATCTCACAGAAAAAATTAAGTAAATATCTTTTTCAATTAAAATATAAAATAAAATAATTGTTTATGGGCCATAAAAATATTAAAGATATTTTTAGCATAGATATATGATTTTTAGTTTCACATTTTCCGTTTTCCATTTGGCATTAACAAAGTGTCAATGCTGTTCTGTCAATATTATATTTTCGTTCGTTGGAATTAATTTGCGAGTTTTAAAATTGTATTACTTTTAACAAAAACATTATTAATAACAATGCCGCGACCCAGAAGATCTAATCTTTCCCAAAATAGCCGTCAGGCAATTAGGCATCGGAACCATGTTAACCAATCCACCGCGGAAGAACTGGAATTAGCGCGAGAAAGACGCCACGTTAGTATGACCCGGCTTCGTGCTTCTCGAAGACAAGAGCACCGAAGGAGATGCAGCTAACATTGGTCGATTAACTATTCTACCGGCAACTTATATAGGTAGTCCGCGTCATATGCATGAATATGCGCAGGATGCAATGACATATGTTCGTCATTACGGTCGGCAAGATCTGTTCATTACCCTCACCTGTAATCCAAAGTGGATTGAAATTGTTCAAATGCTGCTTCCCGGACAAACATCAAGTGATCGGCACGACATCACCGCACGTGTCTTCAAACAAAAAATTCGGTCGCTGATGAACTACATGGTAAAGCAGCACGTTTTTGGTGATACTCGATGCTGGATGTATTCAATCGAATAGCAAAAACGAGACTTGCCTCATGCACACATTCTCATTTGGTTAGTTGAAAAAATTAGACTATCTTTTCGAGGCGCTGGTGGCAGAGCGGTAGAGCGTTCGCCTGTCAATCGTTAGGTTGGCAGTTCAAACTTCGCCGGCGTCACCAGCGTAACTCCCTTAAGCAAGGAGTTCACTCGCATTTGCTAAAGGGATAGGCGCCTATAAATGGCTGCCTTTGCAAGTACCCTCCTTCTAAAAATGGCGCTCCCGTAATGGACTTTGTCGATAAGGGAGCGCCTAATCAAATGATTAAATTATTATTATTATTATTATTATTATGAATATGATTCATGGACCGTGTGTCGCCATCAACCGCCAATCACCGTGCATGGTCGACGGCAAGTGTTCCAAACGTTATCCACGAAAATTTACGACAGAGACCATCACTGGCACTGATGGCTATCCATTATATCGACGTCGATCACCCGATGATAACGGTCGAACTGTCACAAAGAAAGTGAAAGGAAACGATTTCGTGGTTGACAACAGTTGGATTGTTCCATATTCGCCACTTCTTTCCAAAACATTCAAGACACATTGCAATGTTGAGTATTGCAATTCTGTAAAGTCAATTAAGTACATCTGCAAATATGTAACGAAAGGCAGCGATATGGCAGTTTTTGGCATTCAAAGCTCAGATAATGACAAGATTAGACGCTATCAAATTGGTAGATATGTGAACTGCAATGAGGCAATTTGGCGTATATTCTCATTCTCTTTTCACGAACGTCATCATACTGTTGTCCATTTGGCTGTGCATCTGGAGAATGGTCAACGAGTTTATTTTAACGCGTCGAATATTATTCAACGTGCTGAAACACCTCCAGCAACAACATTAACGAGTTTTTTTGCGATTTGCCAAAGCGATCCATTTGCACAAACGTTGCTTTACTCGGAGATGCCACGTTATTACACTTGGAACGCTTCATCAAAGAAATTTCAATGTCGGAAGCAAGGCAGTGCGGTTTTAAAAGAATTCAATTTCCGATTCGCCTAGCATTTGCTATGACGATTAACAAATCACAAGGCCAA
Source organism: Erpobdella octoculata (assembly GCA_963978895.1). NCBI lineage: Eukaryota > Metazoa > Annelida > Clitellata > Hirudinida > Erpobdellidae > Erpobdella > Erpobdella octoculata. The sequence continues at coordinate 5,366,047 of OZ022242.1, forward strand.
TCTTTGAGTGTTTGTGGTCTGAACTTGGATAATGCATGTTTTTCTCATGGTCAATTGTATGTGGCGTGTTCACGTGTCGGCAAACCATCAGGTTTATTTGTTTTTTCGCCCGATAATAAAACAAAAAACATAGTGCATCATAAAGTGCTGGATTAAAGAGAATCGAGCCGAGTTCAACCAATGTTTTTCTAATAAACTATTAAAGTGAACATTTTTTACCAATGCTTTTATTAACTCGTCGTCTCTGTTTCTCTGTCTGTTTCAAATCTTGCAATCAATTTTTGAGTCACTTCCTGATGATAGATTTTTTTCAAATTTTGCATACATGCTCAAAATAGAAGACAATGCAATATTCAATTATTAGTTTTACAATAAGTCAATTAATTTAGTTAATTTTAATTAATTTCGATATTTCGATATAATTAAGATATTTCGACTTTAATATAAAATAAAAGAGCAATATAAGAAAAATTGATTGCAAAAATTGTGTTTTAATTACATATAAGAGCATTGGTTTTAAAAATTCGTTTTTAATTTACTTGTTTTATTTTGTTTTTTTTATAAACTTATATATATATTTGTTATTATTGTTCTTTATTGCTTTAAAAATACACTCTTTAAGGTGAAACGAAGTTCGCCGGGTCCGCTAGTATATATCTAATATATTGTTCATCTTAACCGCTAATATTATTGAAATTTCTTGCTGTAAAAATTTGCCAGTTTTACACTGAACATTAGGAATGTCTGTATATCAAATTATTGTAAAATGTTATCGGATGACGATCGCAGCTGTTACTTCAATAAACTTATAGTTGAACACGATGTTAAGAAGCTGACTGATCCTTTCTTGCTAGGTGTGTATAATTAATAAACATCAGTTTGTAGTATTAACAAGTAAATTAAAAACGAATTTTTAAAACCAATGCTCTTATATGTAATTAAAACACAAATTTTGCAATCAATTTTTTCTTATATTACTCTTTTATTTCATGTTAAAGTCGAAATATCTTAATTATATCGAAATATCGAAATTAATTAAAATTATCTAAATTAATTGACTTATTGTAAAACTAATAATTGAATATTGCATTGTCTTCTATTTTAAGCATGTATGCAAAATTTGAAAAAATCTATCATCAGGAAGTGACTCAAAAATTGATTGCAAGATTTGAAACAGACAGAGAAACAAACAGACAGACAGAGAAACAGAGACGACGAGTTAATAAAAGCATTGGTAATAATAATAAAAAATATCATCAAAAAGCATCGAATTTAAATATCTCAACTATTTTCATGAAAATTTCGTACACGCTTGAGAATCGCGGTCAGTGAGTGTGGTTCGTGTTAACTTGGTAAAATAGTCTGCCAGTCGGTTAGCGTTTTGTGGTCAAGAAAACCCTCAAGAAAACCCTCAAGAAAACCCCCAAGAAAACCCTCAAGAAAACCCTCAAGAAACCCCTCGATAAAATCCTCAAGAAAATTAACTCAATAAATTGACTTATTGTAAAACTAATAATTGAATATTGCATTGTCTTCTATCTTGAGCATGTATGCAAAATTTGAAAAAAATCTATCATCAGGAAGTGACTCAAAAATTGATTGCAAGATTTGAAACAGACAGAGAAACAGACAGAGAAACAGACAGAGAAACAGACAGAGAAACAGACAGAGAAACAGACAGAGAAACAGAGCCGACGAGTTAATAAAAGCATTGGTAAAAAATATATTTAATTTAACATGAGCTGCTGCATGGGACTAGGAACTTAATCATTTATCCGTTTAATTGAAAATTGAATTAATTTATTGTTTTGTAATATTTGCTTCTGCCATAAAAACTGTCTTACTGTAACTGTTTATTGACATAAATAATTGCAAAAATTACCTTTTTAAGACAATCTTCTAGCATAATTTAGTTATAATTTTTTCAAGAACAACATACGACATATACCAAACATCGGCTGGCCTGATATAATAAACTTTTTAATAAACAAAACAAGTATCTTCTCTAATGAAAAACTAAAAACCTACAAATCATTAGAAGCTTATAATTACTATGTACTTGACGGCATAGTTTTCAAATTTATCGATTAATTTACTGAAACTCAAATTTATACTACGTTGAACGAATTTGGACCGCAGTAGCTTCGATTAAATAATGCGAATGTACTATCGTAACGATTGTTTTGCCTACGGTGGTTTCCCGCCACAGAGATGTGAAATCTATCTATAAAACCTCTCTGGCGGAAATACCTAAACCAAAAATAAGACTGCTGTCCATACGTGTTTAAGAAAACCTAGTTTAAACACGTAACCCAGGAAACAGAGAGCGAGAACGAGAGAAAATTTGCTTCGTTCGTATTAGCTATAATCATAGATATAATTATAAATTTAATCATAATAGAAAACAATATCTATTGGTTCAAAATAATATTAAGGTCTTTATACTGTTTTAAAAACATCAGATAATCAAACTTTTTTAATTGTGGCAATTTTTATTTGCAATGAGAAATATTTTATTTGGCTAATGAGAAATATGGCTGTCCTAAGTCACTGCTCGGGGAATACTGTCTATACAGAAAAAAACGAATAATTTAGCAAACCGAACGAGGTTCTACGTCCTTTGGCGTCAGAGTATGCTGCAACCGACTGACCAACCTGCTCCAGATTATGACATGTTGCAACCGACCGAGTTGATGGAACCTGTAACTTTTTTAAGACGCTTAAAACGTAGTTTATTAAATTACTAAAGAACTCAATTCAGCCATAATTTAGCTCGTGCCCGGTCAATGTCAACATGGCCGCCCTCCAAGCCTGGAGAAAGGAGGAGGGAAAAGTTAAAAAGAACAAATTATGATCCACGACAGGATGTACTTAGGTGCTTCCTACATACAGCCATTTCAGTCTTAAAACACCTGGTGTAAAGGACTATAAACTATTATATACATATATACATATATATATAATATATATTTACATATATATATATACATTCATATATATATATATAGATATATATATATATATACATACACACACACACATATATATATATATATATATATATATATATATATATATATATATATATATATATATATATATATATATATATATATATATATAAGCGTTACAGAATCATTAAACAGTGACGTGGTCTACTATTATATTAAAAAATAAATAACCAAGATTCAGTAAACAACGTATTCGATTGAATTTTAGTTGTAAATATGTATTAATATAAAATTATTACAAAATAAAAAAAAATTATATATATATATATATATATATATATATATATATATATATATTTATATATATATGTATATACGAAACTTTTTCCTACTCAAGCATTATACTAAATAAACTTGAGCAATACAAATAAAACTGAAAATGAGTGCTAAAGATTTTCGACCAATGTCATTAAAACTTTCGTGTGTAGATTTTGTCATATTTCATTATAGTGATGTTTTACTTAAACAGTCTGCTTCAGAAAAAGATGCTCCAAATTATCAAGTAAAAGAAGTTGTCAATTTATCGTCATTGGTTTATCAATCAATTCTTTCAAGAAGCCAGAAACTGGGATTGCAGATTCCTGACGCATATTTGTTACCTTGTTTGCTTGAACCAAAGATATGCAGTTCCAATAAGTTAATACTAAAAAATTTTGATGTCAAAAAACATTTGAAACCATTTGAAGAAATAATTGCGAAAAAGTACTTTCGCGTAATTTCCATTACCTATACAGACACTTTTGATTTGGTAAATTTGTTCATGCCTCCTCCTGAGATATGGCTGACCTTGTATAAAACCATATGGAGTTTTCAATATTTATCAACTATTCTTGAATCTATAGAATTGGATGTTTATTGCAGTCAACTAGAAAATTTTCACAAAGTGAATTCTTCTGTTTGGTCATGTCCAAATTTAAAACGCATATTTTTTCGATGTAGAAGGAATAAGTTTGTCGTCATGCAACACAGTAACATAAACACTTTCAGTCTACTGAAAATTGATTTCCCAGATGATAATTTATTAGCACTTGAAGTATTTAACTGCAGTATTACAATAGAATTTCTGGATAGATTAAAAACTTTTAAAAATCTCGTAAAACTATCGATAGGATGTTTATGTACATATTCAATACCTAATCATGTGATTTGCAGTGCAATAAATGGTCTATCAAAGTTGGAATGGCTTAAATTACATCCTACTAATATATGGAGTGAATATTATCTGGATTTATTAATGTCGCCATTGTGCAAGCTAATTGATACTTTGCCCGTTTTATCACATTTGGACTTGGGCTATTTAAAAATAATTTATAAAAAATCTCTTCCATACACTTATCCGAGACAACTTGAGCATGCTGCAATTATTTCTAGAATAAAAGACGAATATTCAAAGTTATTTTTAGATGTTGTTAAACCAATTGATAATTATTTTTTTCGTGATTTAAGTAAAAGCGACTTGAGCAATAGTGTTGAAAACATTATAACATCAATGAGATACGGTCCATATGAATTGATATTTGATAGTTCGATTTTCCAACATTTATGCGACTTCCTCAATGATGATCAAAATCACTCAATCATAAAAAATAATTTTTCTGTTATAATGGAAAACTTGCACAAAGATTTATATATTAATTCTGGTGATTATGTTCTTGGCTTCAGAAATATTTTTATTTTTTGCAAATTAGTGAAAATTGGATTACCAAAAAGCTATTTCCAAAAATTTTTCAATGTCGTAATGTATCAAGTTGTTCATGCAAATTTTAATGTTCAGAGAATTGTACAGATTTTTCGCTTGGATCTGCCAGATGAAATGTGGAAAGAACTGTTGAAAGACAACGTATGGATTTCTACTTTTCTCAAACAGGAAAAATCCTTTCAAGCTCTTCATTTTAGAAAAAAATTTGATATTATGGAATCTCCACATTGTTTGGAAATGCTAAAAAAATATTATCAATTTCATGGTAAAATAATTCCACAGGCAATAGAATTATTTAAATTTGTTTCAACGTTTTGTTCTAATTTCAGGAACGATTTTATTTGCGAATTAGAAAAAATGAATGGAGGGCAAAAGTTATTGAATGAAATAAAAAATTTAGAAAAACAAAAGTTATTTTTAAATAAGTAGTTTTATTGAATTAAATAAATGTTCCATTGATGTTCCAATAAAAGTTTTTTTTAACTTTAGAAATGGTGTTCAAGTAAGCCGTGAAAACGAGGTTTTTTTACAAATCCCTTTAATTTCAGGGTTTACCGGATTTTCATTTATTGCAAATTTTACTTTTTAAACATTTTTTCTGAATGTATATAACTATATAAGTAAACATCTTTATAATTGTGTTTGATTTGTTTACAACAGAAATAATTTATATATATACTAGCGGGGTTACCCGGCGTTGCTCGGGGGTTTCAGAAGTTTTGTTATCGATTTTCTCTCTTGCTCGCGTTTCCTTCCCCGCTTGCTCTCCCGTTTCCAGTCGCTTTCCGCGTTCCCGGTCGGTTTCCCGTTCCCGGTCGCTTTCCCGTTCCCGCTACGCTTTCTCTCCCGTTCCCGGTCACGCTTGCTCTTCCGTTCCCGGTCACGGCTGCTCTTCCGTTCCTGTCCCCGTTCACGCTCATTTTCTCTTTTCCATTCTTTCCTAACTTCTTTTAGCCCATAAAACGTAAAATAGATTTGCTAAAACTGGCTAAAAGTTGCTTGAAGCCTTCAAACGTTGTTACTTAAACTAAATTTGAATTTTATTACGTAATTATTTCTGATGGTGGTACATAGGCACTTTTGGCCTAGAAAGGTTTTTTGCCCCCCTGAGCCGGGGGATCGGAGTAGGGAATCCAAGCCTTCTTAGCTTTCTTTCCTTGTATGCCAAATTTCATCAGAATCGCTCCATCGGTTTAGATTTCTATAAGAGTCAGATCCACAAACTCACAGACATTCATTTTAATATATATAAAAAAATCTCAGTCATTGTCATCGAAATCTTCTTCGTCGTCGTCATCTTCTAATTCTTCAGTTTCGTTGTCTCAACAACTGGAAGTTCTCTAGATCAACAACGACGTCATTGACGTCAACAACAACAACAACGTCACGACAGACGTAAAAATATCTTCCGCGGCAACAATAATTTTTTTAATAGTTTTAAAAATATTAAATATGATTGCACTGTTAGTTTTACTGATATTTACATTGAAAATAGTCCGAATGAGGTACGATTGCGCAATATGCAATGTAAGTCTGATGCTGAAAAGCGCAAACGGTGGGAACAGATAGAAATGAAAACATTTGATAATCGTGCTTTTAACTATTTATAAAAATCAAACAATGTTTAAATTATAAATTAATTTCATTATTTTTGTTGTAATGTAAACCATAGAGCATAGATTTATACTATATATATCTATAGTCGCCATTCAGTACGGTTCTCCCACCTTTTGTTTTGTGCGCATAAATTTGGCATGCTACCACGTACAATCTATTACCAAGCATCAAAATGTTGCTTTTATATAACACAAACAGCTTGTGAAAGAAGAAAACAAATGAAACACTGAGCGTGTTTTTTTCTGTACTCGGCAAATAGACTACTAGACATGCAATGCATGCAAATTGCGCGATGCAAGTTAAGATGGCCTTTTGACTAGGGCCAAGGCTGGGTATAAAAGACTATATCCTGATTCACTTGATCAATCCATTTTTTTTATTAAAATATTTCAAACAAATTTTTTGAGTAATTTTAAAGTAAAAAAAATTCTAAAGATTGCTGTGCTTGTGGTATAAACCTAAAACGCTGTTGATCACGTGGTACAAGGACCGTAAAATTTCGCTTTAATTTGTCCTCGCTGTTTAATATAGGCACATACGGCATACGGGGCATTGTGTGTCTAGGTATATATGGTAGTATAAGTATATGCCATAGAGTACTATAGCATATGGAGCATGTAAACAATACTATGATCCCCCCATAGGGCACATTGATCCTAGGTATAATTCAATACGATCCCACGTCCAGTTCTCTCAAAAAATACATGAAAACAGGTGTAATTGTAATAGCTTTTATTAATACTAATAATCATTTAAGTTATATAAATTCAACGCAGGTTAGGAAAATGGATAAATCTACTGCAAAGACCAAGTGACGGCTGGCTCGAGCAGTCCCACCATGCTGAATTGGGTCTGGAAGTCTACAAACAATGCCATCTCTTTCAAATTGGAATAGTTCATCATTTGCACAAATAAAATTAAATGATGACGTCCTGCTTTCAGGAACTTTATGAATAACTCACCATCTTCTGACATTATTTGTCCAATGTTGTGAATAACTTTCTTTTTTGTTTTAAATCTAACCACAACATATTCATTAATTTTCAACACAGAACAGTCATAGTCCAGAACAGGATTTTTTGCTGTTAACTGAGGTTTGACATTGTTATTCCCATTACTTTAACCGGTGTTGTACCTCGCTCTGTCTTTCGCTGACAATGTCTAACCATGATGTTAGTAATTATTGCTTATTTTGGCTTATTTTAGGGCTGCTTTTTAGAAATGTTCAGGGTCATCAAGAGGGAGTTGGCGGGGCTGTAGCCCTGGGCCCCAAGTTCGTAAAACAGAGCAGCTAACGCTGAGGAAAGCCCACGCGATTACCTGGCATGGAGCGAATCAAAGCAAGTTCTGTTTTGTTTTCCTGGTCGTTTATTTGGACAACAACATCAAGTACCAAAATCACATCTGTCTTCTAGTGCTTGGTTGTCAGCGGCAAATGACCAAGTTGGAAAAAATTGCTTGACCGGCTTTTAGAACATATAATAATAATAATAAAATTAAGAGGCTAACGAGAAAAAATTGACCCGTGCCCCGTTCATCCTCTCTAAGGGGGTGCTCTTATGTGTACAAACATTCTGGACAAATTTAAAAAAATATTATAAATCATCATTTACAACGAATGTGAACGATAAAAATAAAGCAAAAAAATTAAACACTAAAAATTACAATTAAAAAATTACAACAATAATAATTTTGAAGATGACTAGACTACATCAGCTTCCAGAAAAGCTTCGATCCATCTGGTGAATAAAAAGAAACAATTTTTAATAGTTCCAGAAACTGCACAAATACAGTCTAACCTAGCTAGACAAGACTATTAAAAATACAATGAAATCTAACTTTTCCTTAATGGCAAGTTTCTCCTCTCATAACGTTGGCTGGAAGTCTTTCGTGTTCAAGTTTAAACGTTCTGTCATCATTGCCATCATTCTGTAATTAAAACAGAAACATAACTGAATCAACTGTATGAGATAATCTACCTTGACCACTGTCACCATTATCATTATCATCACCAAAAACTCAAAATATTAGCAATAAACCACCGGTCTGCTTGGGCGTTGACTGGATCTCGCCGTAAGATACGGTTTGCAATCTTGGAACTTTTTCGACTCTGACATGTCGACGTTGAGACAAATTAAGACTGTCTCAACATATCTCCCCATGACGTGTCTCAACACACTCGTCTCATCCCTAGTTTTGTCAAAGCTTGACTACTGTAACTCTGTTCTTGTGGGGCTTCTAAAGTTCCTTATTAGCCGTCTACGTCAGTTATCAACGCTGGTCATGGCTGGTGATGAGGGCCTGCAAATACGACCATATTTCTTTTCTCCTTTCAAGGCTGCACTGGTAAAAAGCAAGCCGCAGGATAGATTTCAAGATAGCACTTTTGGTGTATGAGTGCCTGCATGAGTCGCCTTCCCTAAACTTCTGTTCGAATACCAAACACGTGAGCGACATCCAGGCTCAGTAGAGATTGAGATCATCATCATCATCTTCACGCCTCATCCCCGCAACTCGTTTCAAAAATACTAGTGACAGACGGATTGCAGTCTGTGCAATGTTCATCCTGTAAATTACTCATTATTGATTGTTTGAGCCAAGTTTCGAAATGCAATGACTTTCCAATTTACTGCAAGTACCTACCCTTTGCAGAAAAAGCAGACATTTCTAACCTGAGCCCTCGATCTCACCAAGTTTTAATATGGAAAGAAAGAAAGGCTCTGGAACACTCTTCCACTGGAAATCACGATGGCTGCGACGACTGAACAATTTAGAAAGGTTCTCAAAACGCACTTGTTTGTAGCTTAGAAGTCATCTGACTACCGCCAAGTTAAAGCAACGCCTCTTAAAGATCGTCAACAAGTGAATAAAAAAAAACAAAGTTTCTGAAAAACACACTTTTATATAATCGATTGTGTAGGCTACATTCTTTTACATAAACAACGAGCATATTAGCATAGACAATAACTAGTTCGACGAAAATATCAAAAATAATTATTTAATTAAATTTTGTTTAATCGATCCGAAAATATGATAGAATGCATTGTTAATCAGTTTTGAGGTATCTTTAAATTTTGAAGTCTCTAGCTCATCGGGAAGTTAGTTTAAAATCGATTGCAAAATTTGACGACAGACAGACAGACAGAGAAGTCAAGTTAAGTAAAAGTGTGTAAAAAACAAACCAAGAAAAGCAATAAACCATTAATAAAAAACAAACAAACCATGATTTGAAAGCCGAGAACTGGCATGAATTTGAGTGCTGCTTTGTCTTAAATAAAAAATTGTGCACAAATATACAATACATGTATGTAAGTTAAGCTATTTTTCAATCAATTTTATTTATTCATCCATTCATTCATTCATTCAACTAGCCACAACAGCAACAGCCAAATTAATATACACAGCAAAATCTCGATTGCGGAGGTTGCACAGGGCAGTGCAAAAAATCCGAGCACCCAATTGTACAACAGCAACAACATATCACACATAATAATAGCACATCACCAGCGGAGAGTTGTCTTATGTCAGGAAACAACTCCACCGTGGATGAACAAAGGAAATTTCTAAATCTTTTTTTTCTCCAGAAACACCGCTTGATGTGTCAAGGAAGATTCTCCTATATTTTTAATACAAATGGGACTTACAACATTTTAAACAAGCTCTTTTGCTACAGAGCAACTATACTGTGAGTTCAACATAAACAACAACAGCATACCTGCATTGCTTTAAAAGTGTAGAGTACTTTATTCTTCAGTACAAACCAGTACTTCTTCCATCTCTTCTTCACCAACTGTACGAGGTATCCACTCATTTCAAAATCTCCGTCGTTGGCTGAAACATGGAGCAAATAATAATCTTTGATAACGAATATATATATATATATATATATATATATATATATATAGATATATATATATATATATATATATATATATATATATATATCTATATATATAAAAATGAATGTTTGTATATATGTATATATGTATATATGTATATATGTATATATGTATATATGTATATATGTATATATGTATATATGTATATATGTATATATGTATATATGTATATATGTTAATGTCCTTTATGCATTGCTACACCATTCATCCGATCGTAATGAAATTTTCACACAACCTTGAGAGTCAATGGGAATCAAAAATAAAAAAAAATTTTTGAAATCCGTCACAAAATGAGCAGAGCGGAGCGGGTGAGCGAGCGGGAACTATATATATATGTATGTGCGTATGTATGTGTGTATGTATGTATGTGTATGTGCATGTATGTGTGTCTGTGTGTGTGTTTATGTATGTACTAGCGGAGATACCCGGCGTTGCCCAGGTTTTTTAGAGGTTTTTCTAATGTTTGTCTCTTTCTCTCCCATTTCCTTTCCCACCTGCTTTCCCACTCCTGTTCGCTTTCCCGTTTTCGGTCGTTTTCCCGCTGGCGGTCGCTTTCCCGCTCCCGGTCGCTTTCCCGGTCGCTGTCCCGTTCCCGCTCACGTTTGCTCTTCCATTCCCGCTCACGCTTGCTTTTCCGTTCCCGCTCGCTGTCCGTTCTGGGTCGCTTTCCCGTTTCTATAATAGACAAACTAACCCACAAACATTCATATATATATATATAGTCTTAGCAAATCTATTTTACGTTTTATAGGCTAACAGAAGTTATGAAAGAATGAAAAAGAAAAAATGAGCGTGAACGGGAGAGCAACCGTGACCGGGAATGGGAGAGCAAGCATGACCGGAAACGGGAGAGCAAGCGTGAGCGGGAACGGGAAAGCGACCGGAAACGGGAAAGCGACCGGGAACGGGAAAGCGACCGGGAACGGGAAAGCGACCGGGAACGGGAAAGCGACCGGGAACGGGAAAGCGACCGGGAACGGGAAAGCGACCGGGAACGGGAAAGCGACCGGGTACGGGAAAGCGACCGGGAACGGGAAAGCGACCGGGAACGCGGAAAGCGACCGGGAACGCGGAAAGCGACTGGAATCGGGAGAGCAAGCAAGCTTGGAAGACAACGCGAGCAAGAGAGAAAATCGATAACAAAACCTCTGAGCGGGAAAGCGAACGGGAGCTGGAAAACGACCGAGAGCGGAAAAGCGACCGGGAACGCGACAAAAACGGGAAAGTGGAGAAGGAATCATCATTTTGTGACGGATTTCAATTTTTTTTTCTATATATACATACATATACATACATAAATGAGCGGGAACGGGAACGGAAAGCCAACTGAGAGCGAAAGATCGAGCGGGAAAGGGAAAGCGACCGAGAACGGGAAAGCGACCGGGAACGGGAAAGCTACCGGGAGCGGAAAAGCGACCGAGTGAGGGAAAGTGATCGGGAGCAGGAAAGCGACTTGGAACGGAAAATTGACCGGGAGCGGGAAAAACCGGAAACGGGAAATCGACCGGGAGCGGGAAAAACCGGAAACGGGAAAACGGCCTGGAGCGAAAAACCAACCGGGAAAGGGAAAGCGACCGGAAGCGAGAAACCGACCGAGAACAGGAGAGCAAGTAGGAATGGGAAAGCGACCGGGAGCGGGAAAACAAGCGGGGAAGGAAACGGGATCGAAAGAGACAAGCATTAGAAAAACCTTTAAAAACACCGGGCAACGCGGGTACATATATATGTATATATATATATATATATATATATATATATATATATATATATATATATATATATATATATATATATATACATATATATATATATATATATATATACATATATATATATATATATATACATATATATATATATATATTTAAATATTTATATATATATATATATATATATATATATATATATATATATATATATATATATATATATATATATATATATATATATATATATATATATATATATATATATATATATATATATATATATATATATATATATATATATATATATATATATATATATATATATATATATATATAGTTCCGCTCGCTCACCCACTCCGCTCTGCTCATTTTGTAACGGATTTCAAATTTTTCTTTCTATATTTGATTCCCCTTGACCCTCAAGGTTGTGTGTAAGTATTTATGTTTGTAAATATGTAAGTCCTTTATGCATTGCTTCACTATTCTTCTGATCGTAATGTAATTTTCACACAAGCTTGCGAGGCAATCGGAGGTTTTTGTAAAAATTTCTAAATCCGTCACAAAATGAGCGGAGCGAGAGAGCAAACGGAAACGGTAACTGCAGAATGAGCGGGAACGGAAAAACAAACGAAAGCGAAAGAACAACTAGGAAAGGAAAAGCGACCGGGAACGGGAGGGCAAGCGGGAGTGGGAAGGTGACCGGGAACGGGGAAACGACCGAGAGCGGCAAAGCGACATTAAACTTTTGATAAAAAAACCAAAATAATTGATAAGGCAAAACAAAATTTGTGTAAGATGAAGATGGCTCATATTAGTTATTTTTGTGATATTTGTTTATTTTATTTTATTATTTGTGCATTTTATAGTGATAGGTTATGTTTAAACAATAGTCATTTATATATATATATATATATATATATATATATATATATATATATATAAAAGGAAGTCGGGTTTGTGTTACGACACTTATAACTCAAGAACGGCTGAACCGATTTTAGAGATTTTTAATTTATTGGATTTCTCTCAGCTCCTATTAACAGAATAACTCAAAAAAATTTGACATTGAATCATGGATTGGCCCATGGGGATCGCAGTATGTACCCCGGTAGCTATACAGCCTTAACAGTGCGTCCTAGAAAAAAACTTCAAATGGCAAAGTTGTAAAGCACCCTCTATTTGGTCTTACGGACAAAATAAATTTTCAATTTGAGTTTGAGTTATCGAGATATACAGATGTTTAATTTTCCGCGACATGACATTTATGCGCAAATGGAGTAGAGCGCATGTTATTAAATTTTCTGACTATTTCATTGTTTACAATTGAAAATCTCACAGAAAAAATTAAGTAAATATCTTTTTCAATTAAAATATAAAATAAAATAATTGTTTATGGGCCATAAAAATATTAAAGATATTTTTAGCATAGATATATGATTTTTAGTTTCACATTTTCCGTTTTCCATTTGGCATTAACAAAGTGTCAATGCTGTTCTGTCAATATTATATTTTCGTTCGTTGGAATTAATTTGCGAGTTTTAAAATTGTATTACTTTTAACAAAAACATTATTAATAACAATGCCGCGACCCAGAAGATCTAATCTTTCCCAAAATAGCCGTCAGGCAATTAGGCATCGGAACCATGTTAACCAATCCACCGCGGAAGAACTGGAATTAGCGCGAGAAAGACGCCACGTTAGTATGACCCGGCTTCGTGCTTCTCGAAGACAAGAGCACCGAAGGAGATGCAGCTAACATTGGTCGATTAACTATTCTACCGGCAACTTATATAGGTAGTCCGCGTCATATGCATGAATATGCGCAGGATGCAATGACATATGTTCGTCATTACGGTCGGCAAGATCTGTTCATTACCCTCACCTGTAATCCAAAGTGGATTGAAATTGTTCAAATGCTGCTTCCCGGACAAACATCAAGTGATCGGCACGACATCACCGCACGTGTCTTCAAACAAAAAATTCGGTCGCTGATGAACTACATGGTAAAGCAGCACGTTTTTGGTGATACTCGATGCTGGATGTATTCAATCGAATAGCAAAAACGAGACTTGCCTCATGCACACATTCTCATTTGGTTAGTTGAAAAAATTAGACTATCTTTTCGAGGCGCTGGTGGCAGAGCGGTAGAGCGTTCGCCTGTCAATCGTTAGGTTGGCAGTTCAAACTTCGCCGGCGTCACCAGCGTAACTCCCTTAAGCAAGGAGTTCACTCGCATTTGCTAAAGGGATAGGCGCCTATAAATGGCTGCCTTTGCAAGTACCCTCCTTCTAAAAATGGCGCTCCCGTAATGGACTTTGTCGATAAGGGAGCGCCTAATCAAATGATTAAATTATTATTATTATTATTATTATTATGAATATGATTCATGGACCGTGTGTCGCCATCAACCGCCAATCACCGTGCATGGTCGACGGCAAGTGTTCCAAACGTTATCCACGAAAATTTACGACAGAGACCATCACTGGCACTGATGGCTATCCATTATATCGACGTCGATCACCCGATGATAACGGTCGAACTGTCACAAAGAAAGTGAAAGGAAACGATTTCGTGGTTGACAACAGTTGGATTGTTCCATATTCGCCACTTCTTTCCAAAACATTCAAGACACATTGCAATGTTGAGTATTGCAATTCTGTAAAGTCAATTAAGTACATCTGCAAATATGTAACGAAAGGCAGCGATATGGCAGTTTTTGGCATTCAAAGCTCAGATAATGACAAGATTAGACGCTATCAAATTGGTAGATATGTGAACTGCAATGAGGCAATTTGGCGTATATTCTCATTCTCTTTTCACGAACGTCATCATACTGTTGTCCATTTGGCTGTGCATCTGGAGAATGGTCAACGAGTTTATTTTAACGCGTCGAATATTATTCAACGTGCTGAAACACCTCCAGCAACAACATTAACGAGTTTTTTTGCGATTTGCCAAAGCGATCCATTTGCACAAACGTTGCTTTACTCGGAGATGCCACGTTATTACACTTGGAACGCTTCATCAAAGAAATTTCAATGTCGGAAGCAAGGCAGTGCGGTTTTAAAAGAATTCAATTTCCGATTCGCCTAGCATTTGCTATGACGATTAACAAATCACAAGGCCAATCTTTGAGTGTTTGTGGTCTGAACTTGGATAATGCATGTTTTTCTCATGGTCAATTGTATGTGGCGTGTTCACGTGTCGGCAAACCATCAGGTTTATTTGTTTTTTCGCCCGATAATAAAACAAAAAACATAGTGCATCATAAAGTGCTGGATTAAAGAGAATCGAGCCGAGTTCAACCAATGTTTTTCTAATAAACTATTAAAGTGAACATTTTTTACCAATGCTTTTATTAACTCGTCGTCTCTGTTTCTCTGTCTGTTTCAAATCTTGCAATCAATTTTTGAGTCACTTCCTGATGATAGATTTTTTTCAAATTTTGCATACATGCTCAAAATAGAAGACAATGCAATATTCAATTATTAGTTTTACAATAAGTCAATTAATTTAGTTAATTTTAATTAATTTCGATATTTCGATATAATTAAGATATTTCGACTTTAATATAAAATAAAAGAGCAATATAAGAAAAATTGATTGCAAAAATTGTGTTTTAATTACATATAAGAGCATTGGTTTTAAAAATTCGTTTTTAATTTACTTGTTTTATTTTGTTTTTTTTATAAACTTATATATATATTTGTTATTATTGTTCTTTATTGCTTTAAAAATACACTCTTTAAGGTGAAACGAAGTTCGCCGGGTCCGCTAGTATATATCTAATATATTGTTCATCTTAACCGCTAATATTATTGAAATTTCTTGCTGTAAAAATTTGCCAGTTTTACACTGAACATTAGGAATGTCTGTATATCAAATTATTGTAAAATGTTATCGGATGACGATCGCAGCTGTTACTTCAATAAACTTATAGTTGAACACGATGTTAAGAAGCTGACTGATCCTTTCTTGCTAGGTGTGTATAATTAATAAACATCAGTTTGTAGTATTAAAAAATATATTTAATTTAACATGAGCTGCTGCATGGGACTAGGAACTTAATCATTTATCCGTTTAATTGAAAATTGAATTAATTTATTGTTTTGTAATATTTGCTTCTGCCATAAAAACTGTCTTACTGTAACTGTTTATTGACATAAATAATTGCAAAAATTACCTTTTTAAGACAATCTTCTAGCATAATTTAGTTATAATTTTTTCAAGAACAACATACGACATATACCAAACATCGGCTGGCCTGATATAATAAACTTTTTAATAAACAAAACAAGTATCTTCTCTAATGAAAAACTAAAAGCCTACAAATCATTAGAAGCTTATAATTACTATGTACTTGACGGCATAGTTTTCAAATTTATCGATTAATTTACTGAAACTCAAATTTATACTACGTTGAACGAATTTGGACCGCAGTAGCTTCGATTAAATAATGCGAATGTACTATCGTAACGATTGTTTTGCCTACAGTGGTTTCCCGCCACAGAGATGTGAAATCTATCTATAAAACCTCTCTGGCGGAAATACCTAAACCAAAAATAAGACTGCTGTCCATACGTGTTTAAGAAAACCTAGTTTAAACACGTAACCCAGGAAACAGAGAGCGAGAACGAGAGAAAATTTGCTTCGTTCGTATTAGCTATAATCATAGATATAATTATAAATTTAATCATAATAGAAAACAATATCTATTGGTTCAAAATAATATTAAGGTCTTTATACTGTTTTAAAAACATCAGATAATCAAACTTTTTTAATTGTGGCAATTTTTATTTGCAATGAGAAATATTTTATTTGGCTAATGAGAAATATGGCTGTCCTAAGTCACTGCTCGGGGAATACTGTCTATACAGAAAAAAACGAATAATTTAGCAAACCGAACGAGGTTCTACGTCCTTTGGCGTCAGAGTATGCTGCAACCGACTGACCAACCTGCTCCAGATTATGACATGCTGCAACCGACCGAGTTGATGGAACCTATAACTTTTTTAAGACGCTTAAAACGTAGTTTATTAAATTACTAAAGAACTCAATTCAGCCATAATTTAGCTCGTGCCCGGTCAATGTCAACATGGCCGCCCTCCAAGCCTGGAGAAAGGAGGAGGGAAAAGTTAAAAAGAACTATTATATATATATACATATATATATATAATATATATATACATATATATATATAATATATATATACATATATATATATAATATATATATACATATATATATATAATATATATATACATATATATATATAATATATATATACATATATATATATAATATATATATACATATATATATATAATATATATATACATATATATATATACATTCATCTATATATATAAAAGAACATGTCCTGACTGACTGACTGACTGACTGACTGACAGATGACTGACTGATAATCAACGCCGAGCTCAAACGCCTCATCCTAGAAACGTGAAATTTGGAACTTATATTACTTTTATAGCGTAAACATCCGCTGAGAAAGGATTTTTGAAAATTTTGCTCCTGAGGGGAAAAAACTGGAAAACAAACTTTTTTCTAAAACAATGTATATCTCGAAAACCAAAAATGAGGAGATTTTGAAATTTGGTATATAAATTCTTTTTGAAAAATAAAAAAATTCGTGTTTCACCATTTTTTGAAAATTCGGTTTCCCGGACCTCAAATGTGGGTTGGAAAATTGGGTTATTTGGTTTTTAAAGTAGCTTCTACTCAAAAACTGTTAATGCTACAGGAGTAAAAATTAGTATTTAGTTTCTACTCCAAAAATAATGAAACACGTGTTTTAGCATTTTTTGAAAATTTGGTTTCCAGGACTTCAAATGTGGGGTGGAAAATAGGGCTAATTGTCTTTTATAGTAACTGCTACTCAAAAACAGTAAATACCACAGATGTAAAAATTATTATTTAGTTTCTTTTCTAAAAATAAAGATATACGTGCTTCACCATTTTTTACAAATTTGGTTTCCCGGACCTCAAATGTGGGTTGGAAAATTGGGTTATTTGGTTTTTAAAGTAGCTTCTACTCAAAAACTGTTAATGTTACAAAAGTAAAAATTAGTATTTAGTTTCTACTCTAAAAATAATGATATACGGGTTTCACAATTTATCGAAAATTTGGTTTCCAGGACTTCAAATGTGGGGTGGAAAATAGGGTTATTTGGTTTTTAAAGTAACTGCTACTCAACAACTGTAATTGCCACAGATGTAAAAATTAATACTTAGTATCTACTCAAAAAAAAAAAGATATACGTGTTTCATTATTTTTTGGGTTATTTGGTTTTTAAAGTAGCTGCTACTCAAAAACTGTTAATGCTACAGAAGTAAAAATTAGTATTTAGTTTCTACTCCAAAAATAATGAAATACGTGTTTTAGCATTTTTTGAAAATTTGGTTTCCAGGACCTCAAATGTGGGGTGGAAATAAGGGTTATTTGATTTCAAAATAACTGCTACTCACAAGCTGTAAGTGCTACAAATGTAAAAATTAGTATTTTGAAGTTTTGTGCCGGTTAAAAGTAGCTAAGTCCAGTTTATCATCGGCCGGGCCAAGCCGTTATTTTAGAGTCTTCACACGGGCCAGGCCAAACTTTAAATCAAAGTGGGACGGGCCGAGGCTTTTCACTAAGTAAAATATCTATATTTTAGTGATTTTAGGGTCTTCAGTTTGGCCGGGCCAAACCTGAGGTCAAGGTGGGACGGGCCGAAGTTTTTCATCAAGTATATAGAACTTCTAGGCCTGTAAAAATGGGCCGGGCCTAATTCAGACGGGCTGTGCTGGGCCAGGAGTTTGGGTTTTTTAAACGGGCTGGGCTAATTTGTCGACGGGCCGAGCCGAGACCTAAAAAAATGATCTCTACTATGGATGCACGGTTCAAACTCTCTAATTTCATGCGAGCGAAGCCGCTACGGGCACTGCTAGTATATATATATATATACATACACACACACACACACATATATATATATATATATATATATATATATATATATATATATATATATATATATATATATATATATATTATATATAAGCGTTACAGAATCATTAAACAGTGACGTGGTCTACTATTATATTAAAAAATAAATAACCAAGATTCAGTAAACAACGTATTCGATTGAATTTTAGTTGTAAATATGTATTAATATAAAATTATTACAAAATAAAAAAAATTATATATATATATATATATATATATATATATATATATATATATATATATATATATATATATATATATATATATATATATATATATATTTATATATATGTATATACGAAACTTTTTCCTATTCAAGCATTATACTAAATAAACTTGAGCAATACAAATAAAACTGAAAATGAGTGCTAAAGATTTTCGACCAATGTCATTAAAACTTTCGTGTGTAGATTTTGTCATATTTCATTATAGTGATGTTTTACTTAAACAGTCTGCTTCAGAAAAAGATGCTCCAAATTATCAAGTAAAAGAAGTTGTCAATTTATCGTCATTGGTTTATCAATCAATTCTTTCAAGAAGCCAGGAACTGGGATTGCAGATTCCTGAGGCATATTTGTTACCTTGTTTGCTTGAACCAAAGATATGCAGTTCCAATAAGTTAATACTAAAAAATTTTGATGTCGAAAAACATTTGAAACCATTTGAAGAAATAATTGCGAAAAAGTACTTTCGCGTAATTTCCATTACCTATACAGACACTTTTGATTTGGTAAATTTGTTCATGCCTCCTCCTGAGATATGGCTGACCTTGTATAAAACCATATGGAGTTTTCAATATTTATCAACTATTCTTGAATCTATAGAATTGGATGTTTATTGCAGTCAACTAGAAAATTTTCACAAAGTGAATTCTTCTGTTTGGTCATGTCCAAATTTAAAACGCATATTTTTTCGATGTAGAAGGAGTAAGTTTGTCGTCATGCAACATAGTAACATAAACACTTTCAGTCTACTGAAAATTGATTTCCCAGATGATAATTTATTAGCACTTGAAGTATTTAAATGCAGTATTACAATAGAATTTCTGGATAGATTAAAAACTTTTAAAAATCTCGTAAAACTATCGATAGGATGTTTATGTACATATTCAATACCTAATCATGTGATTTGCAGTGCAATAAATGGTCTATCAAAGTTGGAATGGCTTAAATTACATATTACTAATATATGGAGTGAATATTATCTAGATTTATTAATGTCGCCATTGTGCAAGCTAATTGATACTTTGCCCGTTTTATCACATTTGGACTTGGGCTATTTAAAAATAATTTATAAAAAATCTCTTCCATACACTTATCCGAGACAACTTGAGCATGCTGCAATTATTTCTATAATAAAAGACGAATATTCAAAGTTGTTTTTAGATGTTGTTAAACCAATTGATAATTATTTTTTTCGTGATTTAAGTAAAAGCGACTTGAGCAATAGTGTTGAAAACATTATAACATCAATGAGATACGGTCCATATGAATTGATATTTGATAGTTCGATTTTCCAACATTTATGCGACTTCCTCAATGATGATCAAAATCACTCAATCATAAAAAATAATTTTTCTGTTATAATGGAAAACTTGCACAAAGATTTATATATTAATTCTGGTGATTATGTTCTTGGCTTCAGAAATATTTTTATTTTTTGCAAATTAGTGAAAATTGGATTACCAAAAAGCTATTTCCAAAAATTTTTCAATGTCGTAATGTATCAAGTTGTTCATGCAAATTTTAATGTTCAGAGAATTGTACAGATTTTTCGCTTGGATCTGCCAGATGAAATGTGGAAAGAACTGTTGAAAGACAACGTATGGATTTCTACTTTTCTCAAACAGGAAAAATCCTTTCAAGCTCTTCATTTTAGAAAAAAATTTGATATTATGGAATCTCCACATTGTTTGGAAATGCTAAAAAAATATTATCAATTTCATGGTAAAATAATTCCACAGGCAATAGAATTATTTAAATTTGTTTCAACGTTTTGTTCTAATTTCAGGAACGATTTTATTTGCGAATTAGAAAAAATGAATGGAGGGCAAAAGTTATTGAATGAAATAAAAAATTTAGAAAAACAAAAGTTATTTTTAAATAAGTAGTTTTATTGAATTAAATAAATGTTCCATTGATGTTCCAATAAAAGTTTTTTTTTAACTTTAGAAATGGTGTTCAAGTAAGCCGTGAAAACGAGGTTTTTTTTTACAAATCCCTTTAATTTCAGGGTTTACCGGATTTTCATTTATTGCAAATTTTACTTTTCAAACATTTTTTCTGAATGTATATAAGTAAAAATCTTTATAATTGTGTTTGATTTGTTTACAACAGAAATAATTTATATATATACTAGCGGGGTTACCCGGCGTTGCTCGGGGGTTTCAGAAGTTTTGTTATCGATTTTCTCTCTTGCTCGCGTTTCCTTCCCTGCTTGCTCTCCCGTTTCCAGTCGCTTTCCGCGTTCCCGGTCGGTTTCCCGTTCCCGGTCGCTTTCCCGTTCCCGCTACGCTTTCTCTCCCGTTCCCGGTCACGCTTGCTCTTCCGTTCCCGGTCACGGCTGCTGTCCCGTTCCCGTCCCCGTTCACGCTCATTTTCTCTTTTCCATTCTTTCCTAATTTCTTTTAGCCCATAAAACGTAAAATAGATTTGCTAAAACTGGCTAAAAGTTGCTTGAAGCCTTCAAACGTTGTTACTTAAACTAAATTTGAATTTTATTACGTAATTATTTCTGATGGTCGTACATAGGCACTTTTTGACTAGAAAGGTTTTTTGCCCCCCTGAGCCGGGGGATCGGAGTAGGGAGTCCAAGCCTTCTTAGCTTTCTTTCCTTGTATGCCAAATTTCATCAGAATCGCTCCATCGGTTTAGATTTCTATAAGAGTCAGATCCACAAATTCACAGACATTCATTTTAATATATATAAAAAAATCTCAGTCATTGTCATCGAAATCTTCTTCGTCGTCGTCATCTTCTAATTCTTCAGTTTCGTTGTCTCAACAACTGGAAGTTCTCTAGATCAACAACGACGTCATTGACGTCAACAACAACAACAACGTCACGACAGACGTAAAAATATCTTCCGCGGCAACAATAATTTTTTTAATAGTTTTAAAAATATTAAATATGATTGCACTGTTAGTTTTACTGATATTTACATTGAAAATAGTCCGATTGAGGTACGATTGCGCAATATGCAATGTAAGTCTGATGCTGAAAAGCGCAAACGGTGGGAACAGATAGAAATGAAAACATTTGATAATCGTGCTTTTAACTATTTATAAAAATCAAACAATGTTTAAATTATAAATTAATTTCATTATTTTTGTTGTAATGTAAACCATAGAGCATAGATTTATACTATATATCTATAGTCGCCATTCAGTACGGTTCTCCCACCTTTTGTTTTTTGCGCATAAATTTGGCATGCTACCACGTACAATCTATTACCAAGCATCAAAATGTTGCTTTTATATAACACAAACAGCTTGTGAAAGAAGAAAACAAATGAAACACTGAGCGTGTTTTTTTTCTGTACTCGGCAAATAGACTACTAGACATGCAATGCATGCAAATTGCGCGATGCAAGTTAAGATGGCCTTTTGACTAGGGCCAAGGCTGGGTATAAAAGACTATATCCTGATTCACTTGATCAATCCATTTTTTTTATTAAAATATTTCAAACAAATTTTTTGAGTAATTTTAAAGTAAAAAAATTCTAAAGATTGCTGTGCTTGTGGTATAAACCTAAAACGCTGTTGATCACGTGGTACAAGGACCGTAAAATTTCGCTTTAATTTGTCCTCGCTGTTTAATATAGGCACATACGGCCTACGGGGCATTGTGTGTCTAGGTATATATGGTAGTATAAGTATATGCCATAGAGTACTATAGCATATGGAGCATGTAAACAATACTATGATCCCCCCATAGGGCACATTGATCCTAGGTATAATTCAATACGATCCCACGTCCAGTTCTTTCAAAAAACACATGAAAACAGGTGTAATAGCTTTTATTAATACTAATAATCATTTAAGTTATATAAATTCAACGCAGGTTAGGAAAATGGATAAATCTACTGCAAAGACCAAGTGACGACTGGCTCGAGCAGTCCCACCATGCTGAATTGGATCTGGAAGTCTACAAACAATGCCATCTCTTTCAAATTGGAATAGTTCATCATTTGCACAAATAAAATTAAATGATGACGTCCTGCTTTCAGGAACTTTATGAATAACTCACCATCTTCTGACATTATTTGTCCAATGTTGTGAATAACTTTCTTTTTTGTTTTAAATCTAACCACAACATATTCATTAATTTTCAACACAGAACAGTCATAGTCCAGAACAGGGCTTTCCTTTGCTGTTAACTGAGGTTTGACATTGCTATTCCCATTACTTTAACAGGTGTTGTACCTCGCTCTGTCTTTCGCTGACAATGTCTAACCATGATGTTAGTAATTATTGCTTATTTTGGCTTATTTTAGGGCTGCTTTTTAGAAATTTTCAGGGTCGTCAAGAGGGAGTTGGCGGGGCTGTAGCCCTGGGCCCCAAGTTCGTAAAACAGAGCAGCTAACGCTGAAGAAAGCCCACGCGATTACCTGGCATGGAGCGAATCAAAGCAAGTTCTGTTTTGTTTTCCTGGTCGTTTATTTGGACAACGACATCAAGTACCAAAATCACATCTGTCTTCTAGTGCTTGGTTGTCAGCGGCAAATGACCAAGTTGGAAAAAATTGCTTGACCGGCTTTTAGAACATATAATAATAACTAGCAGTGCCCGTAGCGGCTTCGCTCGCATGAAATTAGAGAATTTGAACCGTGCATACATAGTAGAGTACTGCACGGATCAATTTTTTAGGTCTCGGCTCGGCCCGTCGACAACATGGCCCAGCCCGTTTCAAAAACCGAAATTCCTGGTTCGGCACGGCCCGTCGACAACTTGGCCCAGCCCGTTTCAAAAACCGAAATTCCTGGCCCGGCACGGCCGGTCTAATATGGGCCCGGCCCGTTTTTAAACGCCTAGAAGTTCTATATACTTGTTGAAAAACTTCGGCCCGTCCCACTTTGACTTCAGGTTTAGCCCGGCCCGTCTGAACACCCTAAAATCACTAAAATGTCTATATACTTGGTTAAAAATCTTGGCCCGTCGCACCTTGATTTAAGGTTTGGGCAGGGCCGTATGAAGACCCTAAAATAAAGGCTTGGCCCGTCCGTCCGGTGATAAACTGAACTCATCTACTTTTAACCGGCACAAAACCTCAAAATACTAATTTTCACATCTGTAGCACTTACAGTTTTTGAGTAGCAGTTATTTTAAAATCAAATAACCCTTTTTCCACTTTACATTTGAGGTCCTGGAAACCAAATTTTCAAAAAATGGTGAAACACGTATATCATTATTTTTAGAGTAGAAACTAAGTTCTAATTTTAGTTTTGTAGCATTTACAGTTTTTGAGTAGCAGTTACTTTAAAAACCAAGTAACCCTATTTTCCACCCCATATTTAAAGTCCTGGAAACCAAATTTTCAAAAAATAGTAAAACACGTATATCATATTTCTGGAGTAGAAACCAAATACTAATTTTTACTCCTGTAGCATCTACAGTTTTCGAGTAGCAGTTATGTTAAAAACCAAATAACCTTATTTTCCAGCCCACATTTGAGGTCCTGGAAACCAAATTTTAAAAAAATGGTAAAACACGTATATTTTTATTTTTAGAATAGAAACTAAATACTAATTTTTAAATCTGTGGTATTTACAGTTTTTGAGTAGCAGTTACTTTAAAAAACAAATAACCATATTTTCCACCCCACATTTGAAGTCCTGGAAACCAAATTTTCAAAAAATGCTAAAACACGTATTTCATTATTTTTGGGGTAGAAACTAAATACTAATTTTTACTCCTGTAGCATTCACAGTTTTTGAGTAGCAGTTACTTTAAAAAACAAATAACCATATTTTCCACCCCACATTTGAAGTCCTGGAAACCAAATTTTCAAAAAATGCTAAAACACGTATTTCATTATTTTTGGGGTAGAAACTAAATACTAATTTTTACTCCTGTAGCATTCACAGTTTTTGAGTAGCAGCTACTTTAAAAACCAAATAACCCAATTTTCCAACCCACATTTGAGGTCCGGGAAACCGAATGTTCAAAAAATGGTGAAACACGTATCTTTTTATTTTTCAAAAAGAATCTATATACCAAATTTCAAAATCTCTTCATTTTTGGTTTTCGAGATATACATTGTTTTAGAAAAAAGTTTGTTTTTCAGTTTTTTCCCCTCAGGAGAAAAATTTTTAAAAATCCTTTCTTAGCGGATGTTTACGCTATAAAAGTAATATAAGTTCCAAATTTCACGTTCCTAGGATGAGGCGTTTGAGCTCGGCGTTGATTATCAGTCAGTCAGTCAGTCAGTCAGTCAGTCAGTCAGGACATGTTCTTTTATATATATAGATAATAATAAAATTAAGAGGCTAACGAGAAAAAATGACCCGGGCCCCGTTCATCCTCTCGAAGGGGGTGCTCTTATGTGTACAAACATTCTGGACAAATTAAAAAAAATATTATAAATCATCATTTACAACGAATGTGAACGATAAAAATAAAGCAAAAAAAATAAACACTAAAAATTACAATTAAAAAATTACAACAATAATAATTTTGAAGATGACTAGACTACATCAGCTTCCAGAAGAGCTTCGATCCATCTGGTGAATAAAAAGAAACAATTTTTAATAGTTCCAGAAACTGCACAAATACAGTCTAACCTAGCTAGACAAGACTATTAAAAATACAATGAAATCTAACTTTTCCTTAATGGCAAGTTTCTCCTCTCATAACGTTGGCTGGAAGCAGGCCCGTAGGCAGGATTTAGTGAGTGGGGGGGCTATGAAAATTAGTAGGGGGGCTACTGACGAACGAAGGCACCGAAGAAGCCTGCGCGCGAGCGCCGCAGGTGCAAAGCCTTTCGCGATAAGGAGATTCGCTAAAGCATTTTGTAGCATTTGACAAAAAATGGCATCCAATTTTTGATATCCTATTATTTAATTTTAGATTTTCTAAGAGTTGTAATATGTTGCTCGTTATAACAAAAATTTACAATTTCCACAGGCAATTTTGTCAAATAACAGTATGCTTGTTGTTATCCACAATCTTGATTTTTGATGCGTGCATGGCACACCACTGAGATGACAGCACTGAATCAAATTGTCCAAATTTAATTTCTGATTAAGACAACCGTTATAGTCCACAATACAATAACTTGCTTATTTTATTTTTGAAAAAAACTTGTACATCTGTATCAAATGCCAAGAAATCAATAAAGTAAAATCGGATTTAAATATTTGTTTTGACAAAGATCAAACCACATTATAATAAAATGTACTATTTAGTTTACTTTCTCATTTTAAGTTACTAAACACCCATTCATGTGTTACACATGCAACTTGTCATCAGTTTCTAAACAATCTAAATAGAAGATTAGATTATATATCAAGTCTATCATTAAACTTATATTGTTGAAAAGATTGTGTGGTTTGACAGTAAGCTTTAAATTGTTTCTTTGAATTAATCAGTTCAGAATATTGGGGTTAATAGTATTGCAGTGTCAGACTAGCACTAAAAAATACTAAATTATGAAAATAGTTTGAATTATTGAGAGTCATTCAAAAATCAAAAGCCAAAGTTTGTCAGCTAAGCTGAATTAGCTTCTTTCTCTGTTCTAAAACTGTAAGATTAAAGTTATTATAATATTTAAGACTACGTCCATGCACTGATTATGAAACTCATGACAATTTTCATGTATAAAACATGAATGGATGTGTAGTAGCTTGAAATGAGAAACTAAACTAAAAAGTCCATTTCATTATAATATGGTTTGATCATTTTCAAGACAATTATTTGAATCCGATTTTATTTTATTGCATTCTTGGTATTTGATAGGTATCCATATCAATTGCTTTACAGAGCGATTTTTCAAATGCCAGAAGCACAAGTTTGCTTTTTTCTCATGGGACATTGATCTTCTCTTTGGTTGTAATACTCGTAGACAAAAATGAATTTTCACAAGTGGCAATCGAGATGCCGAGAGTCATTGCAGCTGAATAGTGCCAATTTAGAGTAGGAAATGCATCTTTATAGTCCAGCATAAAATCCATTATTTTCTGGAGACTGCAGCCTGGTTGAAATTTGTTTTTTAGAAACCTACTTGTAATGAGAGCCTCGTCTGCAATATATTTTCAACATCGTCATGCCTGTCTTGTTTTAGCAGTTGCGTCAACGGTTTAAGGTCGTTGACATCTAAAAACTTGTCTGATGTTGGTAAAAGGGCAGACACTGCACAAGTTAAACCTTTAGAATAACTTAAATAACTATCAACAAAGCTCTCCATCAACTCTCCTAATATACCATCCAACATGCTAAAATAAACAGCACAAAGCTGATTCCACTCTGGTGAACACTATATTGTCCATTACAGAATCACATAGCGCGCTAATCTGTACTTTTGCTCTTTTTTGGTATGGGTTTTACCAATTATTCATTCTACAGGCATTCAAATTATTATTATTAATTTTATATTTAAATTTACCTTTATTATTTATTTTTATTTAAAATTTTAGTGGGGGGCTTAAATTTTTAGTGGGGGGGCTGCCCCCCCCTTAGCCCCCCCGCTAGCTACGGGGCTGGCTGGAAGTCCTTCGTGTTCAAGTTTAAACGTTCTGTCATCACTGCCATCATTCTGTAATTAAAACAGAAACATAATTGAATCAACTGTATGAGATAATCTACCTTGACCACTGTCACCATTATCATTATCATCACCAAAAACTCAAAATATTAGCAATAAACCACCGGTCTGCTTGGGCGTTGACTGGATCTCGCCGTAAGATACGGTTTGCAATCTTGGAGCTTTTTCGACTCTGACATGTCGACGTTGAGACAAATTAAGACTGTCTCAACATCTCTCCCCATGACGTGTCTCAACACACTCGTCTCATTCCTAGTTTTGTCAAAGCTTGACTACTGTAACTCTGTTCTTGTGGGGCTTCTAAAGTCCCTTATTAGCCGTCTACGTCAGTTATCAACGCTGGTCATGGCTGGTGATGAGGGCCTGCAAATACGACCATATTTCTTTTCTCCTTTCAAGGCTGCACTGGTTAAAAGCAAGCCGCAGGATAGATTTCAAGATAGCACTTTTGGTGTATGAGTGCCTGCATGAGTCGCCTTCCCTAAACTTCTGTTCAAATACCAAACACGTGAGCGACATCCAGGCTCAGTAGAGATTGAGATCACCATCATCATCTTCACTCCTCATCCCCGCAACTCGTTTCAAAAATACTAGTGACAGACGGATTGCAGTCTGTGCAATGTTCATCCTGTAATTTACTTATTATTGATTGTTTGAGCCAAGTTTCGAAATGCAATGACTTTCCAATTTACTGCAAGTACCTACCCTTTGCAGAAAAAGCAGACATTTCTAACTTGAGCCCTCGATCTCACCAAGTTTTAATATGGAAAGAAAGAAAGGCTCTGGAACACTCTTCCACTGGAAATCACGATGGCTGCGACGACTGAACAATTTAGAAAGGTTCTCAAAACGCACTTGTTTGTAGCTTAGAAGTCATCTGACTACGGCCAAGTTAAAGCAACGCCTCTTAAAGACCGTCAACAAGTGAATCAAAAAAACAAAGTTTCTGAAAAACACACTTTTATATAATCGATTGTGTAGGCTACATTCTGTTACATAAACAACGAGCATATTAGCATAGACAATAAATAGTTCGACGAAAATATCAAAAATAATTATTTAATTAAATTTTGTCTAATCGATCCGAAATTATGATAGAATGCATTGTTAATCAGTTTTGAGGTATCTTTAAATTTTGAAGTCTCTAGCTCATCGGGAAGTTAGTTTAAAATCGATTGCAAAATTTGAGGACAGACAGACAGAGAAGTCAAGTTAAGTAAAAGTGTGTAAAAAACCAACCAAGAAAAGCAATAAACCATTAATAAAAAAACAAACAACCCATGATTTGAAAGCCGAGAACTGGCATGAATTTGAGTGCTGCTTTGTCCTAAATAAAAAATTGTGCACAAATATACAATACATGTATGTAAGTTAAGCTATTTTTCAATCAATTTATTTATTCATCCATTCATTCATTCAACCAGCCACAACAGCAACAGCCAAATTAATATACACAGCAAAATCTCGATTGCGGAGGTTGCACAGGGCAGTGCAAAAAATCCGAGCACCCAATTGTACAACAGCAACAACATATCACACATAATAATAGCACATCACCAGCGGAGAGTTGTCTTATGTCAGGAAACAACTCCACCGTGGATGAACAAAGGAAATTTCTAAATCTTTTTTTTCTCCAGAAACACCGCTTGATGTGTCAAGGAAGATTCTCCTATATTTTTAATATAAATGGGACTTACAACATTTTAAACAAGCTCTTTTCCTACACAGCAACTATACTGTGAGTTCAACATAAACAACAACAGCATACCTGCATTGCTTTAAAAGTGTAGAGTACTTTATTTTTCAGTACAAACCAGTACTTCTTCCATCTCTTCTTCACCAACTGTACGAGGTATCCACTCATTTCAAAATCTCCGTCGTTGGCTGAAACATGGAGCAAATAATAATCTTTGATATATATATATATATATATATATATATATATATATATATATATATATATATATATATATATATAATTTTCTTTCTATATATACATACATATACATACATAAATGAGCGGGAACGGGAACGGAAAGCCAACTGAGAGCGAAAGATCGAGCGGGAAAGGTAAAGCGACCGAGAACGGGAAAGCGACCGGGAACGGGAAAGCTACCGGGAGCGGAAAAGCGACCGAGTGAGGGAAAGTGATCGGGAGCGGGAAAGCGACTTGGAACGGGAAATTGACCGGGAGCGGGAAAAACCGGAAACGGGAAATTGACCGGGAGCGGGAAAAACCGGAAACGGGAAAGCGTCTGGGAGCGGGAAAACGGCCTGGAGCGAAAAACCAACCGGGAAAGGGAAAGCGACCGGAAGCGAGAAACCGACCGAGAACAGGAAAGCAAGTAGGAATGGGAAAGCGACCGGGAGCGGGAAAACAAGCGGGGAAGGAAACGGGAACGAGAGAGACAAGCATTAGAAAAACCTTTAAAAACACCGGGCAACGCGGGTACCTCCGCTAGTATATATATATATATATATATATATATATATATATATATATATATATATATATATATATATATATATATATATATATATATATATATATATATATATATATATATATATATATATATATATATATATATATATATATATATATATATATATATATATATATATATATATATATATATATATATATATATATATATATAGTTACGCTCGCTCACCCACTCCGCCCTGCTCCTTTTGTAACGGATTTAAAATTTGTTCTCTCCATATTTGATTCCCCTTGACCCTCAAGGTTGTGTGTAAGTATTTATGTTTGTAAATATGTAAGTCCTTTATGATAAGATAAGATAAGATAAGATAACGTTTATTATAGTGGTTTAGAAGACTTTACGCCTATATACAACCACTTCGAATTAAAAATAATAATAAATAGAATAATATAAAATAAATGATAATAATAGATAAATAAACTAATAAAAAATAAATAATTGCATAAAAAATCAGTATGCATTGCTTCACTATTCATCTGATCGTAATGTAATTTTCACACAAGCTTGCGAGGCAATCGGAGGTTTTTGTAAAAATTTCTAAATCCGTCACAAAATGAGCGGAGCGAGAGAGCAAACGGAAACGGTAACTGCAGAATGAGCGGGAACGAAAAAGAAGCGGGAACGGAAAAACAAACAAAAGTGAAAGAACGACTAGGAAAGGAAAAGCGACCGGGAACGGGAGGGCAAGTGGGAGTGGGAAGGCGACCGGGAACGGGGAAACGACCGAGAGCGGGAAAGCGACATTAAACTTTTGATAAAAAAACCAAAATAATTTATAAGGCAAAACAAAATTTGTTTAAGATGAAGATGGCCCATATTAGTTATTTTTGTGATATTTGTTTATTTTATTTTATTATTTGTGCATTTTATAGTGATAGGTTATGTTTAAACAATAGTCATATATATATATATATATATATATATATATATATATATATATATATATATATATATATATATATATATATATATATATATATATATATAATATATATATATATATATATATATATATAGTTGTTATATAACCTTTTTCCTATGGAAGGATTTCAGATTTTATTAATTGAAAAAATAAACGTTGTTTTGGTTTTGAGACATCTTGGCAAAAGAAATTTTATTTATCAAAAGATTTGATAGAGTGGTATGATAAATTCCAAATTGCTGTATGTTTTTAGATGGAAAATTCAAATTTGTGACATCTCAATAAAATTAGCATATTTAGATAGATAATTCAAAAACAAATCAATATGTAAAAGTTTCATTGACATGCAACAAGAATTAACAGATTAAATCAGTAAAAACTGATTGAGAAATCGGTTGCTAACTTTTCACGCATTTAACATGGAAAATTCAAAGTTGTAGCATCTCAATAAAATTAGCATATTTAGATAGATAATTAAAAAACAAAGGCTATTCTGGAGTGGATTTAAGGAATTACGTCAAAGAGTTCAAGGATGAAGAAAGGGTTAAGAGAATGGAGGAACGGGGAAAAAAAGCTCAGCAGGAGCGGGAAGATTAAAAAAGCGCAACAAGAACATGAACGTGAATATAAAATAGCGCAACAAGAACGTGAACGTGAAGATAAAATAGCTCAACGTCAACATGAATTGGAATTGAAGCTGGAATTGGAAGCCCTAACAAAACAAGTAAATTAAAAACGAATTTTTAAAACCAATGCTCTTATATGTAATTAAAATTTTGCAATCAATTTTTTCTTATATTACTCTTTTATTTTATACTAGCGGGGTTACCCGGCGTTGCCCGGGGTTTTTAGAGGTTTTTCTAATGTTTGTCCCTCTCGCTCCCGTTTCCTTCTCCACTTTCCCGTTTTCGTCGCGTTCCCGGTCGCTTTTCCGCTCTCGGTCGTTTTCCAGCTCCCGGTCGCTTTCCCGCTCAGAAGTTTTGTTATCGATTTTCTCTCTTGCTCGCGTTTCCTTCCAAGCTTGCTCTCCCGATTCCAGTCGCTTTCCGCGTTCCCGGTCGCTTTCCGCGTTCCCGGTCGCTTTCCCGTTCCCGGTCGCTTTCCCGTTCCCGGTCGCTTTCCCGTTCCCGGTCGCTTTCCCGTTCCCGGTCGCTTTCCCGTTCTCGGTCGCTTTCCCGTTCCCGGTCGCTTTCCCGTTCCCGCTCACGCTTGCTCTCCCGTTCCCGGTCATGCTTGCTCTCCCATTCCCGGTCACGTTGCTCTCCCGTTCCCGTCCCCGTTCACGCTCATTTTCTCTTTTCCATTCTTTCATAACTTTTGTTAGCCTATAAAACGTAAAATAGATTTGCTAAGACTATATATATATATGAATGTTTGTGGTTTAGTTTGTCTATTATAGAAACGGGAAAGCGACCCGGAACGGACAGCGAGTGGGAGCGGGAATGCGACACGGAACGGACAGCGAGCGGGAGCGGGAATGCGACCGGCAGCGGGAAAACGACCGAAAACGGGAAAGCAAACAGGAGTGGGAAAGCAGGTGGGAACGGAAACGGAAGAGAAAGAGACAAACATTAGAAAAACCTCTATAAAACCCGGGCAACGCCGGGTATCTCCGCTAGTACATACATAAACACAGACACAGACACACATACATGCACATACACATACATACATACACACATTCATACGCACATACATATATATATAGTTCCCGCTCGCTCACCCGCTCCGCTCCGCTCATTTTGTGACGGATTTCAAATTTTTTTTTTATTTGACTCCCCTTGACTCTCAAGGTTGTGTGAAAATTTCATTACGATCGGATGAATGGTGTAGCAATGCATAAAGGACATTAACATACATAAATACAAACATTCATTTTTATATATATAGATTAAAGTCGAAATATCGAAATTAATTAAAATTAACTAAATTAATTGACTTATTGTAAAACTAATAATTGAATATTGCATTGTCTTCTATTTTGAGCATGTATGCAAAATTTGAAAAAAATCTATCATCAGGAAGTGACTCAAAAATTGATTGCAAGATTTGAAACAGACAGAGAAACAGACAGACAGAGAAACAGAGACGATGAGTTAATAAAAGCATTGGTAAAAAGATCCAAAGCCGACGGTAGAGGTAACAAAGATTCCACATCCAAAGTTCTCGGAAGGTGACGACGTGGACGCGTTTCTCCTCCGTTTTGAGGCATTGGCCAAGGCAAATGATCACCCAAGAAAGGGTTGGGGAATACTTCTGGGATCGCTATTAAGTTTCAAAACTTTGATCGTCTTTGGTCAATTGGATAGCAATCAAATGACAGATTACGAAACCGTCAAAGAGGCGCTGTTGCGTCGTTTTGGTAAATCAGCAGAAGATTATCGGTTGAAATTCCGAGGAGAAAAACTAAATTCAGAAGAAACATGGGAACAATACTTGATGAGGCTAAACAGCTATCTTAAACGGTGGGTAGATCTCGCAGGTGAAGAAGATTTCCAATTTTTGATTCTGAGGGAACAATTTTTTAGGAAATGCCCACCTGAGATGGTCGAGTACCTATTAGAGAAGGAGGCCCACGATGTTAACGTTTTGAGTCGTTGGGTTAATAAATACAACCAGGCTCATCCGGAGAAATATTATCCTGCCCAAGAAGAAAAAAAGAAATGGAGTATGGTTCTTTCTATGACTAACAGTGACTCGGGAATGGTTGGACCCCGTTGTTACAATTGTTATCAAGTTGGACATTTGGCGAAGGACTGCAAACAAGGCACTCAGGCAAGTCCAGTCATGTGCCAAGCACGTAGAGAGGCCACCATGACACCACCATTCAAAGATTCTGGAATAGTGAATGCATGTGCCACCATGGTCCTCGAAGGTAAAATGGACGAGGTCAAATTTAAGTGTGGCTGCGTTTCACCCGTCATAGCGGATGGCTGTTTTCATTCAGGAGGAAGACTTAAGCTTACCAGAGGTTTTGTGAATAACAAACCTGTAAATGTTTTGAGGGACACGGCTGTACATCGATTATGGTCAAGGAATCGTTAGTGCATCCACCTCAGATGACCGGAAGAACAAGACCATGTGTTTTGATCGACGGCACAGTACGGAATGGAATGGTTGTGTTTCAGTTTTATAGCCATTTAAATTAGTTGGAATCTCATATTTTGGCTGTTGTGTGATAAATCAATCGCAAACTTACTGAAAATAAATAGGCAGAAATGTAAAATGTAAAAATCTATAACTTACTGATAAGTCTAAAATTAGTATATGATTACAATACAATACAATACAATACAATACAATACAATACAAAACAATGCAATACAGTAAAAAAACTCTAATGAAAAAATTCCTTCATAAAGGTAAGCAGTTTAAAATAATATATGAGTGTTGAATATATTAGATGGTATTGTTGATTATTTTATTTATTTATTTATTTTGATTATTAAGTTGAGTATTTTAGATGGTATTTTTCAAATTAGTATATGATTATTGAGTATATAAGATGGTATTGTTTAAATAAGCATATGAGTATTGAGTATATTAGATGGTAATTTTTAAATTAGTGTATGAGTATACCAGGTGGTATTGTTTAAATTAGTATATTGGTATATTAGATGGTATTGTTTCAATTAGTATGTGATTATACCAGGTGCTATTGTTTAAATTAGCATATGTATACCAGATGGTATTGTTTAAACTAGTTCAGGTGTATATTAAATATTAGATG
Source organism: Erpobdella octoculata (assembly GCA_963978895.1). NCBI lineage: Eukaryota > Metazoa > Annelida > Clitellata > Hirudinida > Erpobdellidae > Erpobdella > Erpobdella octoculata. The sequence continues at coordinate 5,400,906 of OZ022242.1, forward strand.
ATATTGTTTGGATTAAAAGACATCTTGTGATCAAATAATGATTTTCCACATCCAGCCCACCTGTGCAATTGATAGAGACAATATTGTCAGAACGAGATCATATCTCATTTTTCAAGTTTCTTTCTACACTCTCTCAGCACGAGAAACTGATCAAATACACAAGTGCGTATTTGATATTTTTTCTGCGTAAAACTAGCTTCTTTTGTAATTCAATATGCTTTAATATCAAATGAATTTAATTTTAAACATTCTTGTTTAGTTTTCTGTTTTATTTGTATATAGAGATAAAACATAATCATTTACTGTTTCATAATGATTAGCATTGAAATAGAGTACAAAAAATTTGCTATGATTTACTTTTTTTCAGAAACACTACCACTCAAATCAGAGCTATTTACAAATTCAAATGAGAAAGATTCAGTTGTGTAAGTAATATGAATGATGAATATACTTTAATTTTGATTGGACAGTTTCTTGCACAGAATTGTTTAAATATTGATACAACTGAATTCAATTGAATGGTTTCTTATCCAGTAACAATAGCATATTTTATTTATTAACTGTTAATTGCTAAAAAAATTGAAAATTAACATACTGATTCTTGAATAAATGAAGTAAAATTGCATTACGAAATGAATTTTACCTCAAAACATAAATTTAGTATGCATTATTTGTACGGATTTGAGAATATTTTACTTCTAATAAATAATATTATAATGATAAACTTAATTTTAATTGATTAAATTATTTTATTTTATTACTTGCTTTTACAGGAGCCCAGCTGATGATGCGTGGGATTAGATTGTAGTATTCATTTAATTGTTTCATTCACACCTATTTATTTAGTAGTTAAAAACAAGTCACTTGCATGCTTTAAACAGAAATTAGTCATTTCAATTTATTTTTCCAAAATCTTTCATTTTTTAGATCTGTAGAACATGTGCACAGATTATGTTATTACATAGTGAGCACTGAATGTGCACAAATGACATTATAACATAGTGAACACATTATATGCTGCAAGGGTGATGTCATGGCATGGTACATGTTAAAGATAAATGAATGTGACAACACCAAGGCCTCAGTATACTAACTATTTAACATGTCAGATAACAAAAATTCAGAGTATGAAAATATTGCTTTTAAAGTATTGCTTTTTTTCATCAGATTTGGTCTTCATCATTTAGATTTTCATGCATGTGTTGTTCAGATTATGTCCAGTTTGTATAAGATACGTTCTTCTATTCACAATCACAAAGCATCTCCTTCAGGGAAAATCAGATTAGTAAGCATATAAATTACAGGAAGTAAAAATTATAAATCAGATAATTAGTTTACAAGCAAAAATATTCTAATGAATTTGTCTAAAGCAAGCTGTATGTCACATCACTGAAATAATTCAATGAGATAAGTCGTATTTTAAAGCAATTTCTGCTGCCAGCTTGTTCATTTCATTTTGTGATCCATCTGCTGAAGGAATGTCAGCCTGGCAAGCAGTGAATATGAGTTTGTAGATATGTTCATCTCTTTTTTTATTTAAAGCTTCTGCTTTAATATCATCCCAAGATCTGACTGGTCCATGCATGTCGACTTTCACTTCTGACATGGGTCTAAGTTCGGGTGCTCCTTGTGCTAAATAAACGGCGAGCAACCCGCAGATGAAAACCTTAGACGCTTTGTGTATTTCGGATAGATCAACGTGTTTGTAGATATTGAGAACAATCTATAAAAAAAAGTTTTTGACTTAAATAAACATGCAGAGTTTGTTTTTTATGAGCAAAACAATATCATCAACCTGCTTGAAACTCCAGGATGATGTAACAACATGAACGAAGAAGAAATCGTTTAGTTTTGCAGATCTCACGTAAAGACTAATGGCAACATTTAAGAGGCTATCTAAAAATGGTATCAAACACGATTCATTGTTTTTCTCAGGATACTGAATATTAACTCTGCTGCCATATTCAACCAGTTCAGTTAATCTTTGTGAAAATAAAAGCGTTAAACAAATTTATTCGGCTGCAGGGTTTATATAATTTAACTACTAAGAAACTCATACAATGTTTTTGTACATTGTATGCTTTTCTCATTTATATTATATGTTGTATTTGCATAAAAATTTTCAAGAGTATGCAGTACATACTTTGTTTGGTACAGAATAGAAACAAATGTAGAGAATCTTGAATTTTGAGTCATACTGTCTTTATCGGCTTTACATCTCTCTTCGACATAATTTCTCAATTCGACATTCGATCTCAATTCTTCCAAAACAATAAAAATGTCTTGCTTTCCTCTCCCGATATTATCTAGTGGTACTTTTGTGCCAGGGGAGAGATAAGTGCATACGGCATATGCTAACCCTTCACATATGGTTCTAAAAACAATGTTTTATGCTAAAATTAATTGGATTTTCCATTAAGCTATGGATCATACCTAGGGTGTTTAACTGAAAACCCATATCCAATATGAATGAGAGAATGAAGTGCAGCTCCCATAAGTCCCCATATAAGTCCACTTTTGAAGTATTCTTCGGCTACAAGTTTGCTCGGATCAGAGTCATATTTTTCCTTTAGTAATCTCTCAAAATGGGAAACCAAAAAATAATAACCAGTCTTTTGTCCACGAAGATCTCTGACGTATTTCTCAATCTAGAAAAGAATATGATAAATCGTAAAATAAAAAAAAATATTAACACCTCAAAGAAAATTTCTTGGCTAACCTCTTCATTCTTTATCCTGCTAAGGTCTGGAATGTTTTCCTGGTTTCTACGTTTCTCAGAACTTTCTAAAACTTTTGTGTAGTATTCCAAAAAATTCAACAAAATACTCTTGGTAGCTCCTAGCTCGAAAAGGGCAACCAGTCCGTGGGCTAAATGGTTGAAAAAAAATCTGCCATGAGTTATATTGTATTTGTCTGTAGAATTGCAGGTAAGCAGTCGTCTTAGGTAGTCGTAGTCAGGTAAATCTGACAGCTGGTTTGTTCTATTCGCGTCCACATGCACGTTTGTACTCATAGTTGACCAGAGATTTTTTCCGTTTTGTTAATTTCTTGTTTTAGACTGTGTGTCGCGTGATTTTATATCGTTGTTTACAGTTTGATCAAAGTTCGTTGCCTGCGAATAACTAGATCGCTAAGTGTAGAACAGTGTAGGTGTGTAGTGTGTTGGTATTGTTGGTATGTTGCCGGGCTGCATATTTCTAAATGGTAGTATGCGGCAATACAGGGTGACTAGCAGCCTAAGAGGGGCGTGGCTGCTAGTCGACCTCTCTATATTGCCGCATACTACAATTTAGAAATATGCTGCCTGCCGGGCTGACATACTTGAGGTGATCTAAAACTTGGAGACTGGAGGTAGGATGTTCCCACAATACTGTATGTTCTTTGGTTATAAATGAGTGGCCACCAGGCGTGAAAATAGATATAATTTCAAGCCATAAAACCCAGTGTGATCCAGTTTTTTTAGCCTGTTAGACCACAGGTGTAAGGATCTCGTAATGGCAGACAATGGACTATCCATAAATGACAACGAGATATTATTAGGTTTTACTAATAATGAATAATGATGAATTTATATAGCGCCAGATAAGTCAGAGGCGCTTACGAAGGTTCCTTTGGATCGGAAACTTCGAAGAACACGCTATTTTCATAGACATGAGAAAGCAATGCGAGTGAACTCCTTGCCTAAGGGAGTTACGCTGGTGACGCAGGTGAGGCTTGAACTGCCGACCTAACGATCAACAGGCGAGCGCTCTACCGCTCTGCCACCAGCGCCTCTGGTGGTGAGAAAACAAATGCTTCCTCAAAAAGCGAGGGGGAAGAAATTTTTCTTGGCCCCCAGGAGGGAGGAGGATCTGCTTCTAGCAGCCAGGGAGATTGGCGTCCCTGCTTTTTATAGCTATACGTGGTGACATGCCACCCCCGTGGTACATTCCGGATATTTCAGTCAGTCAGCAATTTATATTCACGTTATAGCTGATAGGAATCACAGATAATCACAGTTTTGCCTACTTGAATGTTTTTTATTTTAATTAACAATTTCCTCCACAACTATAGTTGTGACTATAGTCACTAGCAGCTTTTCTTTCGATGAAAGACTGATATCCTACAGCGGGGTTTAGAGGTATGACCCCGTTAGTTAAGGGGTTTAGAGATTTTTTTATAGCAGAGCTGCTTTTTGTCTACATATTTTATAACGCATGTGACGCATATCAACAATTAACGAACAAAAAACAAAACGGTATAATCTATATTTTATTCTGATAATTTGTAATTTACGTCATTACATGGACGTAGATAAAAGTTAGGGGTTCATGCTTCTTCGGAGGGGCCAGGAGGCAAGACGCAGACAACTTTTCCAACACAAATGACAAAACTGTAACGAAAAAATTTGAACAATTAATATATTTTTTTACTAAGATTTGGCACACGCCTTTTTCACGACAAGTCTTGCACAAAAACGAGAAAGGGTCCTTGCAAAGGCAGCCATTTATAGGCGCCTACCCCTTTAGAAATGTGAGTCAACTCCTTGCTTAAGGAAGTTACTCTGGTGACGCCGGTGAGGCGAACGCTCAACCGCTCTTCCACCAGCGCATCATAGTTAGAAAAATTATTTACCGTAATCTAAAAGTTTTAGGTATATCATTTTGTTGAATTACCATTAATAATGACTTTTTTCAGAAATCAAGCAATTTTTCCGTGGAAGAAACACTTGGTTTAGAGGGAGCAGTGGATGGCCCCGTCGCTCCCCAAACTTTACGCCTATGAATGTGACGCAACTACCTACCTACATATATTTATAGGCCACAACATATTAAATAGGTTTATAAAGTGTATCACAGCATGTAGTATAACTTGGTTAATCGGTACTTAGAAAAGTTCCTGTGCAGTTTAAAACGCGCCTAAATAAAAACCAAATTGTTTACAATGGTGAGCAGGTAACGAATAGGTGCTGGTCTAGTCCAGGGCTGAAATAAGATGGCTCAAGTGGCTCGTGCCCTGGGCCACCCACCAATATAAATTTTTAAACATATTGTCACAAAATACGCGCAGGAACGTAAATTGGGGGGGCAGGGGGGGGGGCATTTGCCCCCCCCTGATTTGCAAAATTTGAATTTTTTTACCTAGAGTTTACTATATATTTATTTAATTTTAACTTTACTTAACCTAGTGATGATGCAATGGGTATTGGAATCCTTCTGGCGTGTATAGACAATTCGCCCCCCCTGATTTCCAAAATTAAAATTTTTTTTTACTTAGAGTTTGCTTTATAATATGTTAATTTTAACTTTACTTAACCTCGTGATGATTCAATGCGTATTGGAATTCTTTTTGCGTGTGTAGACAATTTTATATCTTAGCTCGATGCTAGATTTACCAATAACTGCAGAGTAATAATTTGTGTAACAGTGTTGGTCCAAAGATTAGCTGTTTTCTGTGCCAAAATACAATAAGAGAACTCGTGGAATTTTACCCTATTAGTGGTATTGATACAATGTTGATTCCCTCACAGCTGTCTACATCAAAGTTATTATTTATTACACAAAAATAAAACAAAATTATACCCACCCCATTTTGGACATCTTTTTTACAAATTTTTATTTAGGTTACAATTTCTGTTTGTTTGTGTGTGTGTGTCTTTCTCTGTACGCAAATCTTGCAAGTGAAATTTAACCAGCATTTTGACTAGCTAGGAAGTTGAAACTTTCAGCACAGCTTTATATTTGATGAAAATACATGATTCAATTTTAAAAAAAAACTTTGAACATCTTTTGCATTTCTAAATTGAATGTATTTGAAATCAAAGTTTGTGTTGAAAAACTTGTTTTTCCTTTACTTGTTTTACTAATCCTGTACTTGCCCCTGCAATATGATTAAATCATTCATCCTCCTTATACCCAGTGGCGCGTGGCGAATATAGAATTTTTGGTGGGGATTTACTTCAGAAATTTTTTATATTCTCTTCCAAAAAGCTGATAACCGGTAAGGGGTAGTCGTAAGTATTTTTCAAATTTTTTTTCAAAGACTTCTAATTTCTCCTCCCAAAAAAGCTACGGTCGTCTTCTAAAAACAAGGTAATATACCCAAAAAAATTTCAATTGATACTCTGATGGGGGATGCATTTCCCCATCCCTCTCTGCTTGTACCTACGTATTTGTATAAATGTAAAAGGTAATGTGTGTGTGAGAGCATTCGTTTATCACATCCAAGCCGCAAGAGCAATTTTAACAACATTTGGCATGCAGGTAACTGCATTGATGAGAAAATTTTGAAAAATTAAAAAAAAATCTGTTATTTCTTTGACGTTTCGTTGGCAAAAACGAAAAAAAAACTAAGCACAAAAAAACCCGGACAACACCGGGTAACCCTGTCAGTAAGCTATATAATGGCGGGAAAATTTTGCCCCCCCCCCCTGGAAAATGCTGAATTTACGTCCCTGAATACGCGGTTTGATTGAACTTTCGAAGAAACACCTGGGAACGAGCCGCTGTCAAAACGACGACAATACTTTCGTTTCTTTACTGTTAAGCATTCTTTTGCTAAACGCTCTTTTTCCTAATCTGGTCCTTTTCTCTGGAACTCTCTTCCTACTTCTCTTACTAAATCTACTTCTCTCACTGTTTTCCGTCGTGGACTTAAAACATATCTGTTTAATCAGTTCATGTCCGAGCGCTATTGAAAGCCACACAAATAGCGCTATATAAATACAATTGATTTTTTGATTGAATGCAACTGCAGTGGGTCATACCACATGAGTAAGAACACTTGGTATGAGAGCAAAAAGTACTGCATCCATTTGCACAACGCTTTTTTGTAAGCTTGTTGAAAATTGCTGCTCAAGTGTTGTACGAATTTTCAATTCTTTATTTTTTTCACGATTTTAACGCATTGGCATCAACTTTTGAGTGATTTTTTTAAATATACTAATTCATCATTGATTCTCAAACACATTAACTACATCAACAGGGCGAAAATAAAAAGGAAAGGGCGAGTGCTGAAAAAGAAATACCTATATATCAGGGGCGTAGCTAGGGGGGGGCAGGGGGGGCGAGCTGCCCCGGGCGCCATCTTGGGGGGCGCCGAAGAGGAAGATACAGTATATTCATGCTAGACTAACACTCTCTCAAAGTTTGCGCAAGATGCAAGAAAAACAGTAGTTTCCTTCCTTGAGTCAGGATATCGTCCACAGTCTAGTTGTATATCTGCTGCTTCAGTCCATTTAGTTGTTCTGCAGCATCAAACTTGTTAGGTTCTTAGGAAGGGAGAGAGCCATGTCACTCATGTGTTTCATTTCAAACCCACCAGCCACAATCTAGGCACAGATCTCCGGCTCAGCAGGCATATTATTAACAAATTTGCAAGCATGAAGGCGAGAAAAATAAATTTGGTATAACGTACGTTTATTATCACGATAATTTTAAGAATGAATGGGCCGTTGTTATAGCTTGTAACTCAACTGTTGGTTAGGCAAAGTACTGTAACGAACACGGACATTTTTTCTGCGTCTGTAATACTCTGTATATAGATTAAAATTAAAATTCGTTTCACTTGAAATGGCTTCAAATTGTGTTTAACTTTAACTTCTTCATTGCAACGGGGGGAGGCCCGGGGGGCGCAAAATTTATAGTTTCGCCCCGGGCGCCAAAAACCCTCGCTACGCCTCTGCTATATATACGTTAATAAGGGCAAAAACTAAAAAAGAAGCACAATAAAAAAGACGTAAAAAAAGAGGTTTTATTATTCGGTTTTAAATGAGCACCATATTGATAATGTTGTAATTTATATGTATAGATTTAACAAGTGAGCTGTAACCGCCGGTTTTTTCTACAAATCTCTTATATTTCTGGGTGTGCCGGCTTTTCATTCATTACAAAAAATCTTTTAAAATGACATTTTTTTGAATTTATATATGTAAACATTTGTTTAATTGTATTTAATTTTTTTTAAACATAGATAATTATTATTTTTAATTACAAAAAACACTTAAAAAATTAAACTTTAATATTGTCATGAGGAGTGTGCATATGGGAGTGAGCCTATATTTCAAATTTCAGCTCAATTGAATGACGGGAACGGACGGGAAGTTAGTTAATTTTTACTTTTAAGATTGGTAAACATTCAAGCAAACAGGACCATCGCCCATCGGTGAAGTTAAATAAGTGATTTAAAAAGATTGCTTCGCTTATATAAAATAACAAGAGTGTATACTTAGTATATTGTACATTATTATATTATGGAGATAGATTAGATGAAGAAGACCTTGGGTTATTGGACCCAATTGCGTCATTTCAGCAAATCCATAATATGGTGGTGGTGTTTGGGGGAAAGATTTAGAAAACCTTGAGAAGGAGCCTAGTTTTTTAAAGCCCCAAACGTTCCTCCACAAATAGCTGATGACTGATGAAAATATTCTTAAACCCTACGCACTTTTTATTCCAAAAATAGCTGATGACCGGGGGGAGGGGGATACCTAGTTGAAGGTGCTTTTTCTAAAAGTCTATAGGTAGGCACACTTGTGCTTTTTTAACAACTTTTTTCTTTACAAAATCTTTGGGGGAGGGACAATTCCTCTTTTTGTCTCCCAAGTGACGCTCCTCTTTAGATCTTTTATTGCAGATATGAGATTAGCTTTATAGTTAAGGCATTTAAATAGTAGGTATAAGCAAATTTTAAAAATTATTCTGCACTTCAGAGGAAGGCAACAACCATACACTCATGGAATATAAAAACTTACTAATCAATACAATGTTTCATTACTTTTTCATGATTTATTTTTAACATTATGAAGCGCTATATAACTTCATAGATTAATATTGCGAGGGAAAGCATAGAAAAATAACAATGCAAGCAATGACCTATTTTTTTAGTCATTTTATTTGATTTAATTAAAAAAAAATAAAATTATTTTTAAAAATTAAATATAATCATTTTTGCAATGTAAACTTGTTGTTTTATAATTATTTTTAAGGTTTGCAAGCGCAACTGACGTTTGTTTACATTTCACATAATACAATTTTCATTGGTCGCGTTACCTAATCGCCCTTTTTCGCATGCGTAGCATAATGTCAGATGTGCCTGTGTAAATTTGATAGTTTATTTGAATCGGGAGAATTGTGTATATATCTTTTTAAAACTGCTGTAAACTTACCATATTATTTGTTGTTTTGAATTCAACCGAAAATACTTTTTTCTCTTCTCTGCCATGGTTAGTTTGCTTTTCAAAATCTAATTCGAATCATCTCTTTATCTAGTTTATCTGTTTGTTTGAAATTGCCACTAAAGCTGGTTTCTCGGACTTGTCCCCATATGGTTGAAGTCATGTTTTGCAATTTTTCATATATGTAATAAAGTCAAATATCATAGCTAATAGCTAACGATTGATCAGCGTTGGCCGAGCGAGAGACTCGAGAGAGCAACCGCGCAAAACGCAAAATTGGACTAAATTCATTGTTGCAGATACGAAAAAGCTTAAATTTGATAGATTTGGAGCGAAATTATGTGGCTATACCAATCGGTTCATCTACTTTTTAAACAACGAAATTAATGGCGCCTTCTGTCATTTTGCAGATTAGCGACGATCCTCCATTTTTGAACGAAGGAGATGAAGTTAGTGCTAAATATAAAGGTGCATTCTGTGAGGCAGTTATCACAAAAGTTCAAAAACGAGTTGAATGCAAGGTAATTGATCGTTATCTAATTCCTGTTGCTATGTCATCAAAATTAAACATTGATTTATTTTATTACAAACTGTTATTATAAAGAGGAGAATTTTATGTCATTTTTTCACCTGATAAATGATTTAATGTGCAAGTTGAACTATCCTAGTTATTGTTCTCAGGTTACATTAAAAAATGAACAAAAGACCTCAATTTTCTATGATTCTGATATAAAAGGACTTTTGAAAGTGAGACTGTTTATTTATTTATTTATTATTTTTTTGGTAAATAACTGATTAGCATATAAAATTGCAATAAAATGATTTTTTTTCATTTTTGTTAGGTCGGTTCATCCGTGGAGGTAAAAAGGGATCAGGGCAAGTATGTTGAAGGCACTGTTGTTAAAATCACTGATCACAGCATGTATACAGTTGGTCAGTTCCTTTTTTTATTACATGTTCATAGAATAATCTTGATGATTTAGATCATGTTTTTTTGCAAGTTTTGGACTGCTTTTTAGTGTTGTAGATCACTTATAATGAATTGCATATTAGTGACCATCTTGTTTTAGCGAACACAATGTGTAGAGTTTAGCTATGATAAACTGCCTATCTTGAATTAGTGGTCATCTTGTTCTCTAGTGAGCACAAGGTTTAGAGTTATTATTATTTACTTAATTATTTTATTTGTATTCTATAGAATTTGATGATGGAGATGTCAACACTTTGAAAAGAAGCAAACTCTGTCCAAAAGGGGACCGGCACTTCACAAAAAGCAATGTAAGCTTTCTTCATATAAATAATAATTTTACTTGTTTTTTTGCTAATGAAACTTTACCTGAATTACATTCATCATTATTTGAAATCACAAAGACAAAAAAAAACAAACCTTTAATGGTTTTCAAATAATTAAATTATGAAACTCCAGACACTGGATGTTCTTCCGCTGACTCATCCTGAACACTTTTGGTCTCCTGTCAAAAAAGAGTCAAGAAAATCTACAACTACGAATGGGTGAGTCATTATCGAGGAATGATCGGTCATTTATTTTCTAACTTTTGTCTTATTTTTGATTCAGACATCTAAATAATATTTAGATGCTTAATAAAGATAGTAGAATAGAATATGCTTATTTCAAGATGGATGATGATGATACTGTAATTAAAGCCACCCGTATTGGCCGGTGGTCACATGATGATTTCAATCGATTACTTGTCTGGCAAAAAGTTTTTTTTGTTGTTGATCAACTTTTCATCGGTTTAAGTCCGGAAGTGGCTTTCGAAAATGTTTTCAGTGAAAAACTTTTTAGTTTTATTTTTCTGTGTTCTTTTTTTGTGCGTGCGTGTTCTTCACCGGTCAAATTATGTCCGTGAGGTTTCTGAGATTGTTTTCAATAACCAATAAAATCAATATTTTGTGATGTTCATAGGTACTCAAAAAAAGAACTTTTAAAGTTTTATAATTCTCCGAGAACCCGGTATGAAATTCTTTGAGTGTTTCCATCTTTTATGGTTAACGTTTACTTCTTTCTTGTTTTTTGTCCACACGTTTTTTTATTGCGACGTTTAGACACGTTAAGCACGTCTTTGAGTTCAATTGCGAACAAAATCGATTGCATTGACAACTAGTGATTTTAATCACTTCAGATCTCAATCTGATTCGGATGACGATGATGATGGGGATGATGATGACAAAGAAGAAAATGAGGATGTTGAGGATTTAGCGGTCTCAAAAACCGAAACGGAACCTTGCGGTCAACCCGAGTGTTCTAAATCGGAAAGCAAAGAAAAGATAAGCGGTTGTAATGTTGACGAAAAGGTTGATGGAGATGATGGAAAAGACTCTTCGCAAATGACCGATAAATACCAGGACTTGATCGGCAAAACGGTCATGTTGGAAACAGAGGACCCAACGAAGAAACAGAACGTTTTTCTTCCGGTTCTTGTTTGTCTTCCTACCGCTGATGATAACAAAATGGCTGCCTCGGTAACCTCCGGTCACATACTTGTTCGATCTTTCAGGGATGGCAAGTTGTGAGTAAATAAATTTGTTCATGCTGATTGTATTAAGTGTTGTTCAGCTGTTGTATCGTTGTAGTGCAGCATGCTTGTTGTCGTTTCAAAACTTAACGGCTTGTGTGAATCAAAGTTGTCCACAGGTGGGGTCAACTCATTAGCAGAATGTATGGGTCGAGCTGGGTCAACGTAGTGGGTCAGGTTGCGTCAACGTAATGGGTTGGGTCAATGTAATGGGTCAGGTTGGTTCAACGTATTGGGTCGGGCAATGTAGTGGGTCGGGTCAACGTAATGTTTCAGGTTCGATCAACATAACCTGTCATGTCGATAGAACTTGACCTGTGGACAACTCTGGTATGAATCTTGTAAAATAATGTAATTGCTTTGAGTTTTAAACCTGTTAAGTAAGGATCATAATGACTGGATGAGCTTTATTTTTTTAGTAAGTGTTCATTCCTTATCAGATTTATTTATCATATGTCATTAATAAATATATTTATGTATTATTAATAAAAATAATATATATATATATATTAATAATAACAATAGTATATATATATATATATATATATATATATTAATAACAACAACAATAATAATATATATATTATTAACAATAATAATTAAAAAAAACCCAAATTCCGACAGCATGGTGGTCCACGCATCATCGGTTAAAGACTTCAGCGCATCAATCTCGTCCCGTTCGTGCAAATGGTCGAAGACGGGAGTCGATCGAGCCATTCATTATGAAGAAAAGATGGAACTTCCTTTTGAATGGGATAAGAAAGAACTTATCGGATGTTCGGACGATGAAGATGAAAGTGTTAGTCTTGATGAGATGTTTTGTCATTTCTTAATTTTTTTAGAGTAAATAAATTACTATCTTGCATTTATATAGCTTTTTTTTGCATATTTTTTTCTATTAAAGCTAATTTATTTTAATTGTACCTCAGTTTTAAATATTTCACGCATATTTGGTAAACTTCATTGTTTGTCATGTTGTTTAATATGTAATTGCATATTGTGTAAATTTATTACAAGTTTGACCATGTTGTTTTGCATATATATTGTCTTTGTACATTTATTACAAGTTTGAACATGTTCTTTAATATATAAGTATATTATTGTCTATGTAAATTTGTTATAAGTTTGATCATGTTGTTTAATATATATTATTGTATATGTAAATTTATTACAAGTTTCTTGTTTGTATATTATTGTATATGTTGATTTATTACAAGTTTCTTGTTTTGTATATTATTGTATATGTTGATTTATTACAAGTTTCTTGTTTTGTATATTTTATTATACGAGTAGATTAATTGAAATTTAAAATGATGTTTTTAAATAAGAAAATGATCTGAATAAAATAATTAACACTTTCATAACGTTCATCTAGCCATCCGATGATGAACAGAATGAAAAGAAAGACAGATTCGTGGCAGAATTGTATCGGTTCATGGAGGAAAGAGGAACACCGATCAATAAGGTGCCATCCATCGTTCCAGGTGTTGACGTCAACCTCTGCAAGCTGTACAAGGCCGTCCAATCGTGTGGAGGGTACAATAAGGTTCGTTGTCATTTCTGTAGACTGGTGAGCCTAAGGCGGTGGTTACAGTTCTGAAATTAAAGTTCATTTTGTTGGGTTTTGCGTCTGTATCAGCACTGATTATTGCGAAGCGTTTCAAATTTCATCGAGCTTTTCAATGTATCATACATATCTTGTCATACATTATAATATATATATATATATATTATTTGAATAATTAATACTAATTAATAGTATTATCACTTCTATAACCCCTGCCTGCTAAGAATCCGTCGACACCACTGCGTATTATTTGAGGCTCACCATTTGCACTGGCATGCCATATAAGAGATTATAAATGATAAATTTAATGTGATTTAGGTGACGAACTCGATGAAATGGAACGCCATACTCGTCAAGTTGAACTTAAAAGCAGGCTCCGTAACTCCGAGTAAAGTGAAGGAGACGTATAAAAAGTAAATTTTAGTTTTGAATGAATTTCATGCTATTTACATGATTTCTACAGTAGCAATATTATTTACGTTGATTTAATTGTAATCAAATTGCGAAGCTCTTAAGCAAGCTATGAAATTACAACAGTAACATAGTAACAAGTCATTGAATTACAGCTATAACATAGTAACAAGTCATTGAATTACAGCTATAACATAGTAACAAGTCATTGAATTACAACAGTAACAGATTAACAAGTTATTGAATTACAACAGTAACAAAGTAACATGTTATTGAATTACGATAGTAACAAGTTATTGAATTTCAATAGTAACAAAGTAACATGTTATTGAATTACGATAGTAACAAGTTATTGAATTTCAATAGTAACAAGTTATTGAATTACAATAGTAACAAGTTATTGAATTACAACAGTATCATATTAACCAGTTATTGAATTACAACATTAACAAAGTAACATGTTTTTGAATTACAATAGTAGCAAGTTATTGAATTACAACAGTAACAAAGTATCATGTTATTGAATTACAATAGTAACAAGTTATTGAATTGCAACAGTAACAATCAAATTACGAAGCTCTTAAGCAAGCTATGAAATTACAACAGTAACATAGTATCAAGTCATTGAATTACTGCTATAACATAGTAACAAGTCATTGAATTACAGCTATAACATAGTAACAAGTCATTGAATTACAACAGTAACATATTAACAAGTTATTGAATTACAACAGTAACAAAGTAACATGTTATTGAATTACAATAGTAGCAAGTTATTGAATTACAACAGTAACAAAGTAACATGTTATTGAATTACAATAGTAGCAAGTTATTGAATTACAACAGTAACAAAGTAACATGTTATTGAATTACAATAGTAACAAGTTATCGAATTGCAACAGTAACAAAGTAACATGTTATTGAATTACAACTAACAGTAACAAAGTAACATGTTATTGAATTACAACTAACAGTAACGAACCTGATAATAACAACAGATACCTGCATGCGTTCGAGGACATAGACAAGCGACTCGGATGCACGATGGTCACTCCCAGTAAGAGTCGTACGACTGCCGGTCGGAATTTGATCTCGTTCAGGGAGAGAGACGTTGACGGTAAGAACAAGTCGAAGAAAATCAGTCAGTCATCGTCAACAACGTCTACTATAATTGATGATCCTGAAACAAAGGTGACTATTTGTTTTCTTTTTGATTAAAATCATTTCTAAAAAAGCATATTAAAAGCTTTTTTTCATAGAACTGTAACTAATAATGTTTCTCTGTTTCTTTATAAATTGTTTCAATTTTAATTGAAATTGTTTCTAATGATTATTTATTATATCAATGATTATTTATTATTGAGTCTAATCTATTTTGGAAATCCGTTCTGTAGAACTAAATCTATGTTAGAAATAAGTTCTATAAAACTAAACCTGTGTTCGAAATCAGTTCTATAAAATTAAATCTATGTTAGAAATAAATTCTATAGAGCTGAATCTCAATTGTTTCAAGAAAACTGTTTTACTCTTAAATGACATCTTTCTTATTATAGAATTAAAGCAACATTAATTATGCTAGATATTTTTTAAACAGCTTTTTTTCATAGAACTGTAACTAATAATGTTTCTCTGTTTCTTTATAAATTGTTTCAATTTTAATTGAAATTGTTTCTAATGATTATTTATTATATCAATGATTATTTATTATTCTCTGATTTGTTTCCAATCAGAGATTTTAATGATTTTGTAAAAATTTTATACTAGCGTGATTTAGATTTATCTAATGAATTGCTACAGTTTTCTTAACCAAATATTTGTTTTGATTAAATACGATGAATAGAGTTAATATTTTGTAATTTGTTCACTTAATTCACTTGTAAACAAAATGCTACTTGTGTAATCCTTCGTAGAATAATTTGTAAACAAAATGCTACTTGTGTAATCCTTCGTAGAATAATCTGTAAACAAAATGCTACTTGTGTAATCCTTCGTAGAATAATTTGTAAACAAAATGCTACTTGTGTAATCCTTCGTAGAATAATCTGTAAACAAAATGCTACTTGTGTAATCCTTCGTAGAATAATCTGTAAACAAAATGCTACTTGTGTAATCCTTCGTAGAATAATCTGTAAACAAAATGCTACTTGTGTAATCCTTCGTAGAATAATCTGTAAACAAAATGCTACTTGTGTAATCCTTCGTAGAATCTCGTCCTGCCCGTAGCAGCATCTTCCTCATCTTCATCCTCATCGTCATCATCATCGTCGTCATCGGATACGAAACCCACAAGGACTCCTCTGACTGTTAATAAACCTGGTAAAAAAGCAAAAGATCCAATGAAAAGTACACCGATGCTCTCTCAGCCACCTGATTCTATTAAGTGAGTTTTTTTTATTCTGTGAGAAATATTATGTTAGTTGCGTGTCTTATATCTGCAAAGCATGCGTTACTTTTTATTTTCAGCCCGTGCCAAAAAAGATACGGTACATGTAATCTTTTCTGCACGTCTTCTCTTTTGATGTTAAACTGTAAGAGATTATCAGCCGGGTTTTCTAGATATGGTGCTATTTAAATCTCACAAAAAATATCGGATCACCTACAAAGTCTGCAAACGCAGAATGTTACGAAGTGTCTCTCTAACAAAATCGCAATTGGCAAAATTTAACGTCAGAAAATGAATATCGATTGTGGTACTTCTTTCATGATTCTGTCGAAAAGTTCTTAATGTCATGGTCTGTGAGTACTTAATTTCATGGTCAATGAGTACTTAATGTCACGGTTGAAGAATACTTTTTGTCACGGTCGAAGAATACTTTTTGTCATGGTGAATGAGTGATTTTTCAGCATCTTCTTTTTTGTCTTCTTGCTCTTAATTATTCAGAAATATTGGATATGATGATATCTGTGCGATATATTCTAGTTGGCAGTATGAAGTAATATAGAAGTTAATTTGCACTATTAATCTGCTGTCATTTTTATTCCTGGCGAAGTAAGCTGCAACTGTTATGATAGAACCAAGCAGTTATTTGATAATTTGTATTTCTGTCCCTCTTCTATATCGATAGAAGTAGCTTTTGAACGAACGGGACAAAGTTAAAGAAAACCAGTGAATTTTTGAGGAAGTTGTAAAGCTCCGGAGTTGTACATTCAAAGAAATCTTGAGCAAAATGAGAAGCAAGGTTCTGTAAAAAAAAAAACAAGAAAGCTTAAAATATCTGCTTATTATTTTTTATGTTGTTTACTCTGAAAATTCATCGATTTGATCGTGTTATCGACCCGTAGATCCTTTTATTTGTGTCAATTTTTTTATGCTGGTTATTTACCAGGTGTTTATTATGTCGTTTCAGACCGATGAAAACACCCAAGCCAGATGTCGATGTGATCGGGAGCGAAGATCGCCCGAGTGCCAAAGTTCAGAAGTCTTCGTCTCGAGATGAACCGTCGAAAAATTTGAGAAAGTTGAGTAGAGATGAACCAACAGGAACGTCAGCCAAGCCAACAGGGAAGGAGGAGTCAAAAAATGTTCTGGCCCATTCGCAGAGCAATCCCACCTTGGCTAGTGCCACTATATCCTCCAGTAAGAAAACACTTGAAAATAAACCATCGAAAGCTTCTTCCGAAGATATAAACAAAGAACAATCCAGCTCAAAGCCAAGAATTACCTCTAAGAGTTACGTCCCGACGAAGCATCTCAGAGGAGATAAGACCCGCCCCGGTCTTCCGAGCTCCTCCCACAAAACACCGAAGAGCGAATCGCAGGCGTCGAAAGGAAGGGAGCAGCATTCTTCGTCGGAAGCAGGTACGGTGGAGGGAGATAACAGTAAGCTGGACAGGATGAGAAGTGCAAGTAAGGTTGATTGGGCGAAAGAGGCCAAGAAATCGGAGAAAATGGAGAAGTTTACACCTGCCGGTGGGAGAAGAGTATGTATGAGATAATTAATTGCTAATTTATTCATTAAATTAATTATTATAATTAGTTGCTATGTATTTTTTTATTTACTTAATGTTATAGCAATGTTCGTTTGTTTTGTGTTTTCCTGTAACTTATTATTCGGTCTTTGCGTGCAGTTGTTCCGCTAAGCCATTAACCAACTTCTAGGTTGATTGTCCGCTCAGCTCATAACGATTGTTTGTTTTCAACAGACACTGAGGAGATTAGTTTCGTCTTCCAACGCTTCTGAAGATTCCAAATCGGGAGATTCAAGCAACCACGACAGTAAAAGTGTCGACGCTGAAAGCACAACCACGAGTGGTCACAGGAGGTTTGTGTGTGTTTTTAAGCTTCGATATTTTTAGTATTTTGTCGTATTAACAATCACTAGATTTGTTATTTAAAACATCTATATTCTATAGATTTTTAATAATTTGTATTACAGTATTCTTTCACTTTTTGTTATATTAACAATCAGTAGATTTGTTATTTAAAACATCTGTTATCTATAGATTTGTCATAATTTGTTCACTTTTTGTTACTCTTCTCGTACGAACGTCTTCTTAATGATTCAAATTTTAACTCGATTCCAGGAAGCAAGACGACATTCTCGGTCCGAAAACTCGAGTCACCGTTAGGTATGGAAACGGAAAGAACGGGACGACATATCCGGCGAAGGTTCGATCATTTAGCGATTTTAGATGATTTATTTTTATTTTATTTTATTTTTAACTGATATGCTAATATGATCATTTAGCGATTTTAGATTATTTATTTTTATTTTATTTTATTTTAATTTATTTTTAACTGATATGCTAATATGATCATTTAGCGATTTTACATAATTAAATTTATTTTTAACCGATATGCTAATTACTTCCCAAATTGAGGTGACAATGTTTTTTTTTTATTTGACGGCAGATTGTAGAGGTTGACACGAGACACGGAATGGTCAAATACTTGGTTCATTACGACGGATGGAATTCCAGGCACGACGAGTGGGTTGAAAAAGATGCAATCGTCAGCATCGTTGGATATGTTCCGCCATCTGTTCCGTCCAATGAAAAAACCAAAGCTACTAAACAACCGAAAACACCGGTAAGCATTATCATCATTATTATTCTATTATTTGAATCTGCCATGTTGTACTGAAAGAAAGCCTTGCATTAATACAACACTGTACTCTTACTGTAAATTGTAAAGGTCTTGAATTTTGCAAGACTCTATATTGAAATTTGCAATCTATATCAGCGAAAAAATAAGTTTTTTTTTTTTTTTTTTATAAAATGATGAAGTTATTCATAAATTTTTAAATATTTTATTGAACTTCAGGCTGGAACTTCAAGAAAAAAGAGTTCTCTGAAAACAAGCGAAGAAACGTCAACCGCCTCGAAGCACAAGAGATCTGGGACTGAAGATGATCAAACAACATCATGCAAGGATCAACCGAAGACGATAAGTAAGAAGAAGAATTTCCGAGCTACAAGATCGACCGCGTCCAATGAGTCCAACGAGCAGAATTTGTCGGGTTAGTTCACCATTTAGATGTTAGCTTAGTTTACTTTGAAATTCTTTTTCTTTTTAAAGGAGTATAAAATATAATAATAAAAAAACTACAAAATAAAAGTAATTTAAAGATGTCATTTTTTTAAATTATGGTTATATTTTCAAGCTGTACACTGAAGTTTAGTTCTAACGAAATTTCAATAGAATATATTTATTATTTTAAAATAAATTATTATCTTGATTTAAAAAGTTTTAATAATTCAATTGAATTGTTCGGTTTATCTGATTGTGATGTTTTTTTTCAATCACAAGATGGCGAATCGAATAGCAAAGAAGGTTTGAGTGAAGATGAAGATGACCTAGCCGATAAAGAACAACCCAAAACAATTCACGCTTGTGACGAAAATAAACCAACACGCGAAAACAGGGAAGACAACGAAGATGATGCAACACGTGAGATGAAAAGTCGCGTCGACGATGCCGACGTTGGAATGAAAAGCGATCCGGTCGAAGAATGCGACGTTGTAGGAAGGTTTGTAACGGATGTCGAATCCATGCCTGTGACCTCTCTTGATGGACGTCTAGTTGAGAGACAAGAAGATAATGTAGAAAGTAATGTAAAAGGTGACGGCGATGGTGATGATCTCCCTTTTGATGACAACATGGCTGAAGAAGATTTTCTCAAAGACTCCAATCCTAGCCCTCTAAAATTATTCAACTCGAGGGATCTCTACGAGGAATCCTCAGCCGGAGAGCTGAGAAGGAAGCGAATGACGTCGAGTACCGACTGCTTGCCTTGTCTCGTCAACGAAAACGACGTCGAGATTCACGAACGTACGTTTGATTCCGACGCTCCGATCGAAATGGCGTCCATCTCCTGTGAATTTGAAGTTAGTAAGGAAGCCGAAGATCTTCAAGCGTACCAGCAGCAACCGGTTGAAAAGGATCCGGAAAGCGAAGGAGCCTGGAGGTCGGAGAGAAAGAGAAAGTTTTCTGGCGACGAGGAAGAGCTGCATGCTGCTAAGAAGCCTGCTCTGAGTGATGATAACGATTTGTTGTGTGACGAAATGTTTGTCATGCCCGACGAATCAGACGGTGGCGGAATGTCGAGTCGGGTCGTCGTGTCGGAAGACGACGTCGTGGAAGAAAAAGGAGAAGAAGAACTTGTGACAGATGATGTTCTTGTTGAAGAGTTAGTGTTATTTTATTTTTTAATATTTTTTATTTTATTTTGTGTCATGTGGGTCTTAGAAGGTCAGTTTCTATTGTGGTTTTAGTGAAACAAATTTCTGCCTTGTTGTCGGTGTTAACTCATTTCACGTAATCCAATGGGATTTCTAGTTCATCGATGTCTTTTTCTAACAAGGCGACACGCATAAAGCCCGCGCGAAGTTCGAAAAAAATATCTCGACGAAATCGTGCAGCGCTTGCGGTCGGTTCTGCACGCTAGCATTTGATAGAAGTATGCTGGTGAGTTTATCGTACGTGTGTCTGTGTGTGTGTGTGACCATGTTCTCATTTATCAACCAGAACGGCGACCGTGGAAGCGAAAGTGTCATCCGACGTCGACGTGCACGAGACGACCTCGTGGATCGAGAACGACATGGTCGACTGCACCATCTTGTCTCAATTCGCCAACGAGTGTAGCAAAGAAACCAACAGTCTAATGTTTGTGTTACCATTTGTTGCCTCATTCATCCATTTTTGTTTGGTTTGTGTGGAAAGATCATTTTGTTACAGATTCTCTTATCGCTTTTCTTAAACAGGCCTACAATGGCAACCATCTCTGCTGACGACTCGCCCCCTGAAACGTCCTCCGACGACCTGTGCCTGGAGACCGCCGAGGTCACCGTGGGAGATGAAGAAGATGACGACGATGAAGAAGAAGAGGAGGACGAAGATGAAGAGAAGGATGAAGAGGAAGAGGACGACGAGGAGGGGAGAAGAGGAGGAATGGCGAGGGGAGACGACGAAGACGGAAGTACGAGGAGCGAGAGGGAAGCGAACCGGGAAGTCGAGTTGTACATGAACTCGAAATCAACTCCGACCCGACAGGTCGTGTACTCCCCGAGTGGTCACGAGTTCAGTACTGCTTCGAACGACAGCTGCTCAGGTGGGTGGGGGTGTACTTCTTTCTTGTTCGTCATTGTTATCTGGTTTGTGTGGAAAAACAATTTGTTATATTTTAATAAGTATTTCATTAAAGCTTATAAATGTTTGCTGTTTTCAACATTTCATTTAAATCATATTTTTATAGTGAATTAAAATCAACTAAATGATAAAAAGTCAGTAAAAAAAATATCATAGAAATATTAGATAAATAATTAATTTAGCTTATGTGGTATTGAAAGTCAAATTTGAAAGATTTCAAATATAAATGCAAGTTAATAAAAATCCTTGATTAATAAAAAGATTTATTTCCGTTGAATAGAAATTGAAATTCTTAATTCACAGGTGGAACAAACTTGAGGAGTGTTGACGTGCCTGGTAGTTCAACGAGGTTGAAGAGGAAGAAGTCGCAAGATTCTCGTTCGAACGTTCCGAGGAAGAAATCGCGGAAAGACGAAACTGCTCCGATAGCTCGCAGGAGGAGATCATCCGTTAGGAACAGAACAACAGGTAACACAACTATTAATTATTAGTTGCTGGTTTTGTTTTTAATCGCTTGAAGATTACAGACATTGAAGGAACTCTATGCTTGAATAACTTATAAACTGTATTCAGTCGGAAAAAATGAAACTTTATAAATTATTTCTGTTGTTTCTTACACGTGTTACTATGCCATTTCAAAGATCTGACAAAAAAAACTCATTATTAGTTTAATACGTTGTGTATTTTAATGTAATTTTTTCTCGTAATTTCAGTATCCGAAAGTGACGGCGAATTGTCGCCTCGTCACCCGTCACATCGACACTCGTTGATTCAGGCTTCCCACGTAGAATCGTCTGCTTGTTCAAAGAACCGCTCCACTCCCAACAAATCCTCCGCGACCGTCAAATCTTCCATGCAGCAGAGAACCATCAAAGATAAAAATCTCAACTTTCTTGATTTAGGTATGTCATTGTTTGAGGTGCGTACATGCATGCTTGATCGTCGTAGCCTAGAGTAAATCAATGCTTGAAAAATTTATTTTATAGATATTTCATATTTGCATGATATGAGCAACCCCAGGCTTTTGTACCAGGTCTTGGGATTTTGTGCCTGCAAAAATGCTTCGAGTCTTTAAATGTGCCAGGCCGGGTGTAAATATTTTGCCTTGTGCATGGCTCTATTGTAGATGATTTCAATCCATACTTAGTATGTTGTGGTTGCATGCAGTACTTGTTTGAGCAACCTTAATTTTAATATTTATCAACTACAGGCACAATGATAAGATCCATCTTTATCCTGTTAACTTCAATCTCTACATTTTTGACGTTTTGAGTTAGCTAATCTCTGTTTTCTTTTGCTGATGTCGTAAAAATATTAAATAATTGTTTGTAGAAGAGGGAAACTATCTGGTTGGAGAGGAGAGGATAGACTTCATAATGAGAAAGATAACACAGCTGAAAGTAGCCTACATGAGTCTCAAATCGGAACTGGCATGTCTCGACAGGAGAAGAAGAAGGCATAGATTGAAAGAAGGTTTGTTGTCGTTGTTGTTGTTGATGTTGTTTTACATCATGTTCTTCTGCTGTTATGGCTGTTGTTGTGCTTGTTGATAATATTAACAAGTAGTCCTGTGTGTAGTGCAGTTTGCGTATGTGTATCGGAATACCAATACTACAATTTCGAGAATTTGAAAAATTAAAAGAAGTTGTTAAAAACTTGTATATATATATATATATATATATATATATATATATCTTTCATGTTCATTATCCTAATGTCTGCTTAAGTGTGAGTCATTTCTTTAGTTAATTTATGGGCGAGAAATAATTTTTATTAGAAAAAAGTCTGGTTTAAAATAATAATAATAATAATTTATTTGTTAAAATTAAAATTTCAAGCATTTTTCATCAATAAGTAAAAGTTTCCCTATTTTTAATATATTTGTTACAGCAGCCATTCATTGAGTAGCTGCACTTTCAATGTTTCTATGACAACTTGCAGTTTGCTAAGAAATTACAAATACGTTGTCGTTAAGACCCGGTCGCACGTCTGCGCATCTTTAAAATCGACCGAATCTTTTCGTTCCCACTTCTGCTCGCTGGTTCGAGTTTGTCGGGGTGGCAGCGGTTCGGATGTCAAGGTCACCGTGGTCAGCATGGTCAGTATGTCTCTCAAACAATTTAGAGTGATTTTAACAATATTATAGTTTAATTTCATCAATGTTTAAGTTGAAACTTGAATTGTATCATATCTAATTAGTTAATTTTTTATATTTAATTATTTAACTTAGAATTATTTACTTGGCATATAGTGTTTCATAATTGATTTTGTTACATTTAATCAGTTAATAAATGTATGTAAGTTAAATAATACCTTTTATTTATTCTTTTTTATTACTCACATGGATGCTAAGTAGTGATTTTTTTTTCAGCTGAACGCTCGAAAACAGAAATTGATGTACAGAATCAGAGTCAGAATAGCACAGCTACAAAAAATAAACGGGGGAGGAAAAGGAAAAACGTTTCCCCGGAGAACAGTGATGTGCCGATAAAGAGATCACATCATGCATTTGTAAATAATAAATCAAACCCATCTGCAGATTATGACACTAATTCCACAAAGTCCGTTAGCGAACGAGACGAATTAGCTCTCCTCAAAGATAACGTCACCATCAAAGAACTCGAATACGTGATCGAGCATTTCGACTTCCGAGAAAAACATTCTCTCAAGTTCCGCAAGCTGCTGAGCAAGGATATGAAGTTGAAAGGTAACGGTGGTGGTGACGATGGTAACGATGATGATAATGATCGTGATAAAGAGATCCTGCACGCGTACGACGGATTGTTTTCAGCGGTTTTGAAATCTGCAGAGACGAGAAAAGAAAAGTTGAGAGATTTTTTAAACGACTTGAACTTCGAAGAACGATCGACGACGCCCAATACCACGACGTGTGACTCGGAGTCGAATTTTGACGCATCAGTGAAGAGCGACTGTGATTCGACTCGTTCGTTCGAAGAATCTCCTCCCGGTGTCTTGAAGGAGCAGCATATGTTTTCTTGTTCAACGTTTCTTCGTCCTAAACACGTGCCGAGGCGCAACTTGTTTTCCTATAGACCATGTCCAGATAGATACTTTTAATAATGACTTGTTTTAATTTCTTTGTTTTTAATTAATAAAATTTTAATATATTTATTACTATTTGTTTTTGCATCAGATGCATAGTGAAATTTGTTGCATAGTGAAATTTAAGTCAGCAGGAGAGAGACGGACTTGTTTCTTGAGTCTTGTCCACGGATGGTCGCTCTTGTTTATCTATTTATTTTCAGTTATTTCTTTGCCTATTAATTGTATACAACACATTGGCACATATTGTCCATCACATTGCAGATATTATATTACATTATTAAATAGATAGGTTTTTTAATGTTTTTTTAAAAGAGTAGAATGATAAAATTCTATGGTAGTCTTGCTGACAAGATGAAGTGGCTACAGTGTTCTTGAATGAAAAAGTTGAGTAGAACAGGTCATCAATATTTTTCATCTTGTGCTGAGGCATAATTGGCTGTGGTTGTAGGTGCTTTTTTTTATATAAATGCAGAAAAGGCGTGTTTCCATCGATCACGGTTTTGTTCTGCATTTTAGATTTTTTTTACTTCCTAAACTTATAAAAGCTGCACAGTTTGGTTTAGCCACATTTGTTTTGATTGTTAGTTGCATTGAAGATGAGTATATAAGTATATAAGTGGTGGTGATGGCCACCTTTCATCAAAGACAGGCACGTTCAGCATAACTTCTTGCAAAAAATGTCGAAAGAATGCATTAAAAGGCCTCTTAAGTTGTTGACATGCAGTCAATCGCATTTCGTTCGATCGCCGGTATTAAAAAAAAAATTATGATTTAAAAATGTGTGTTTTTAAAAATAACTTTGTTTATTTGTTATTCCAGCATCGCAGGCTTCGTTTCAAGCGAATGTTGCAGGAAGTCACAATCCGCTCTGATGAACGAGTCACCGACGTTTCATCACGTTCAGTTGTGCCGTTATCACAGAGAACCGTTTACCTCTCGCATTTATTCGATGTCGAGACAGAAAATTTTTTTTTTGTACATATGTTGTATTTAGATACTTTTAATTTATATATTGTTATTAAATCACATTATTATGTTTAATGTTTATTTTGAATGAATTTTATTTTAGGCTGCTGCAGAATCGATTGTTGGTCTATATTCGACACCCGTTTGTTTGTCTCTGTGTGTGCTGATCTGCGATGATTTTTCATGTGATCTATTTGCATCGGTCACAACTGTTGCTTTAAAAGCGTAACCATTATAACTAATTTCAGTTTAAATATTACTGTTTTCATCTACATGTTATGTTGTTGTGCTGAAAAGACTTTATAAACAATGCAGATGCACATTTCCATACGTACCTACGGTCGATCGTGGTATGCATGCATGCACCATACGGTCGATCGTGGTATGCATGCATGCACCATACGGTCGATCGTGGTATGCATGCATGCACCATACGGACATATCAGCAGTTGTTTCGTTCTTTTCGAGTCAATTTTGCAAGAGTTGTATGGTCCTCCGTGAAAGCATCATCGTAAGCTCTTTTTATCAGTAGCGGACAAGGTCAGGAAGATGCTGATGTTCTTATTGTGGTAATTGTTTAGCTCATGTGTTATGTAGTCGTTTGTTGGTGTGTGTGTGATGATTATTTTCTTCAGTACCACTGCTGTGTATCCTTCCATAACTTGACGAGACTGGTCACTTTCAGTTTGATTGATAGCAAGCAGTTCATGAAGTGCACTTTGGATTGGCGGTATAAAAAATAAAATCAGAGGTCTTGTTGCCTCGAGATGAGATGTCGTGCTGAGAATGTTTTTGTTGGAGTTTCATGGAGAAAGTAAACGTTTTATGTTCGATGAATTGTTCGCGTTAACGATAAACTGTTTAGCTAACTGACTATTTGTAAGAAATGAATCTGACTTGTTCAATCCAACTGTAGCAGTTTGTTTAGCTGATTCGATTTTTTTTCAAACTGCACAGCTGTTTCTTAATGTCTTCGTAATTTTTTATTTATTTATGCCAGCACACGTTTTTGTATAGGTTATATTTTTGAATTTCGAGCAGAATGTATAAATATATTATTATATGTCGAAGAGACTTCCACTCTAGTGGCATTGAGTTTGCTGATGATGCATTGTGTTCTGTTAGCTTGAAGCGATGATGAATTTACATCCAGGTTTAGAGTTTCACATTTTTGGAGAAAAATGCAATTTTATTAGCTGGTTTGTTTGTTAAAGTGTTGTACATTTGCGTGTGTATATGTATATATATATATATATATATATATATATATATATATATATATATATATATATATATGTTTTCTTTATCTTTTGACTTGGCAGCAGTGAGTCATGCTTGTTGTTTCAGCGTTGAGGAATTTTGAAGTAGTTGTTGTAGTTCTCTTTTTACTTTACTGTAAATTTATTTTTAACGTTCATCAGTTCTTGTTCATTAAAAATTGGTGAAATCAAATGTTGTTGTGGTGTTGTTTCTTAACGTGCCAAAATTATTTCTACAACGGTTACTACTACTATTGCGTTGATTCCACAATTTTGCAATCAGTTGATATCATGTATAGGTTTTGATCGATCCTAGCGCCTATGCTTTTAAACGTCTAACCATTTATAGTAAAAATCCTCTATAGCGGCCGCTAAGAGCAATTGACACTTGCTCGGATCGGTTATTTCTGAAATCTGCATATGGCCTATATAGCTTGTCCACGAAGAAAGGACAGACACGAGAAGCGGACACTTTTGCTCTTCTTAGGGGGTGTCCGTTCTTCAGGGCTTTTACTGTAGTTGTAAATGAAATATATATAGTTGTGACACGTGCAGAATTTGGTTTACTATCAAAATGGCGAAGGCTAAAAAGGCAGCAGGTTAATAATGGCGAAACTAAAAAGGGCGCACAATAAAAAAAGGCGAAAATAAAGTTTTTTGTTGCTCATGGTTTTTTGTTGGTTACATTCGGATTCAGTAATTCCACAGTTGCTTGATTTTGTGTTGGCTTGGTTTTTTGTTGTAAATGTACTTTAGTAAAGGCAAATTATTGCTGCTTCACTGACAGGTTTCATATGCTATTTTAAGTTGACCGTCAAAATATAGGCTTGCTCCTTATGGACCACAAAAATCGTGACGTCACAAAATACGCACTGGAGACAAACAAACCTTGTTTACAGTGCCGATGCGGCTTTAAATGGCTTTATCTTTGTCATTAAATTTATATTAGGCTATAACTAATTTTTTTTCAAGTTGATATTAACTTAATAATAAAGCGATGAGAAAAATTTTACAAATATATTAAAAAATTATTTTAGGCTCAATAAATAAAAGATACTATTATAAAACATTATTCTTAACAATTTCTAGTTATTAAGACGTTTAAATATATCGAATAAGAAAAATCAGGTGTACGGCCATAGATCTCAATTATTTGTTTGTCTCCAGTCAAGCTCGTGTGACGTCAGCTTTTGTGGTCCATAACAATGCATTCTATCTATAAAAGTATAAAAATGTTCTGAAAAACGTTTTTTAATTAAAATGAATAATTATTAAATCAGTAAATCAGACACAAATATATAGGTTTTTACATATAAAAATCAAAAAAGTCGTTTTAAAAGAAAAAGTTGCAGTAAGTGAAAAGCCAGCAAATTCTGAAATATAAGGTAGTTGTGAAAAAAACATCGTTTCTACGATTTACTTGTTTGTATTACTGCTTTCAGTTGCCTTTGTGATAACACATTCTGAAAATGACAGACCATGTCGAAGGTCTAATATACAGAATTAGAAAGATTTTCGACTCAAATCAGTTTTGTACAGAGGAAATGGTTTAGACAAATATAGGCAGTGTCTGGGAAACTGGTTTCTGCCAAATGGCCACGGTTTATAACAAACTAGAATTATATGACAGACCATGCTTTGCCCACATAAAAATTTGAGAATTTGAACTATGTATGATATAGCCTAGCACTTGCCGATTTTTGGCCCAATCTGGTTCGTCGGCCTTTCGGTCCAGCCCGACCATTTTATAAACTCAAAATTCATGACTCGGCTGTTTCATAGGCACAAAATACCAGTCTAGGCTAGTTTTTACAGGCACAAATTCTTATAACTTTTACGTTTTTATTTTCTGAACTTTCAGGCTAATAATTGAAAAAAATCCAGTCCACATTTAAGGTCCCGGAGGCCAAATTATTAAAAATATGGTAAAACAGGTGTATCTTTATTTTTCAGGTAAAATCTAAATACTAATTTCCACATCTGTAGCATTTTCCGTTTTTGAGTGACAGTTATTCTAAAAAACAAACAACCTTGTTTTTCACCCCACATTTGAGGTCGTGGAAATCAAATTGGCAAACACAGTGAAACACACAAATTTTCATTTTTTTTAAAGAAAACTCTAAATAGAGAGTTTCAACTAGAAATGGGAATCGAACCCTTTTTACTAGTCTAATAACTCTTATATAAGCTTGCTTCGTGAGGTTTATCGGACTATTTTTAATTTCCCAATTTCGAACTCCTTCCTGTCATCCAACCATTCTGAAATTTTGCACACATGTTCAATTTCGGTAATAGTATTTTTGTGAATTTTTGCGGATTTTTCCCATGGCTACATATAATTTAATTAAATTTAATTGCTTTGTGAGGTTAATCGGACTATTTTTAACTAGAGATAGCCCGTCAAAAATGACGGAAGTTTTAAAATACGGCGCCCGTTATTATAAAAATAGTCAACAAAAACAAAATGACATTTGATAACCATAAAAAAATTCTATATATAAGCAAATCAAAAATTTTTGCGGCCATGGAAGCGAAACAAACTGCGTTGTTGTATGATCGAATATGATGTCGAAAAATTTGTCTATCTGGATTGGACGTGTCTGACATGAGGCTTTTGAGAAAATCGGGATATCCAAGTGTATTACCGTGAATGTCAATTGGTTTGGCAACATTACTTTGCCTTTTCGACAACATGAAGTGAATAGTCCATCTGATGGTTGCTCTGCAGCAAAATTTCTTGATCGACATGAAGGACATAAAACATCAAATTCACCACAATCATGTTGATCGAATTGAGTTTTGTTGAAGGTAATTGCTTCGTTACGAACTGCCTCACTCACGCGATTTCATGCTAAAAGTTGGGAGATCGCATTAGCAGCTCGATGTAGCTGCAATTCACTGGGAGACATTTGTTCAACTCGATGGCGTTGCGAGGCAGCATTGGTTTCTCGATGTAACTGCAATTCATGGGGAGACATTTGCTCAATTCGATGACGTTGTGAGGCAGCAATGGAAGTGTGCAGAGCTTCTAGATGTTGAGGAGCAAGTCGATAGACATAACGTTGTTGTGATGCGGCATGAGAAGCATGAAAAATTTGCAATTCCTCAACAGCAGTGCGTTGTTGATGAGCTTCTGCATCTAAAACTCGAATTTTTGCTTTTGATTGTGGACTTTGTCTTGCGCGATATCTCTGTTGCCTTTCTTTAGCTAGACGCCGTTTTCTCGACACAGGATCTTCGTCGTCATTCATATTAAGAGACATTTTGTTTAAAAAAATAAACTTTGTTTTTCAATTATTATTAAAAGCTGAACTTAAATAATAGGAAAAACAAAACTAATATATATATATATATATATATATATATATATATATATATATATATATATATATATATATATATATATATATATCTATATATATATAAAAATGAATGTTTGTATATATGTATATATGTATATATGTATATGTATATATATATATATATATATATATATATATATATATATATATATATATATATATATATATATATATATATATATATATAATATATATATATATATATATATATATATATATATATGTCCTTTATGCATTGCTACACCATTCATCCCATCGTAATGAAATTTTCACACAACCTTGAGAGTCAACGGCAATCAAATATAAAAAAAAAATTTGAAATCCGTCACAAAATGAGCGGAGCGGAGCGGCTGAGCGAGCGGGAACTATATATATATGTATGTGCGTATGTATGTGTGTATGTATGTATGTATGTATGTATGTATGTATGTATGTATGTATGTATGTATGTATGTATGTATGTATGTATGTATGTATGTATGTATGTATGTATGTATGTATGTATGTATGTATGTATGTATGTATGTATGTATGTATGTATGTATGTATGTATGTATGTATGTATGTATGTATGTATGTATGTAGAATCGGATCTAGGGGGGGGAACTGAGAGCGAAAGAATGAGCGGGAAAGCGACAGGGAACGGATAACGACCGGAAGCGGGAGTGTGTATGTATCTATGTATGTATCTATGTATGTATGTATGTATGTATGTATGTATGTATGTATGTATGTATGTATGTATGTATGTATGTATGTATGTATGTATGTATGTATGTATGTATGTATGTATGTATGTATGTATGTATGTATGTATGTATGTATGTATGTATGTATGTATGTATGTATGTATGTATGTATGTATGTATGTATGTATGTATGTATGTATGTATGTATGTATGTATGTATGTATGTATGTATGTATGTATGTATGTATGTATGTATGTATGTATGTATGTATGTATGTATGTATGTATGTATGTATGTATGTATGTATGTATGTATGTATGTATGTATGTATGTATGTATGTATGTATGTATGTATGTATGTATGTATGTATGTATGTATGTATGTATGTATGTATGTATGTATGTATGTATGTATGTATGTATGTATGTATGTATGTATGTATGTATGTATGTATGTATGTATGTATGTATGTATGTATGTATGTATGTATGTATGTATGTATGTATGTATGTATGTATGTATGTATGTATGTATGTATGTATGTATGTATGTATGTATGTATGTATGTATGTATGTATGTATGTATGTATGTATGTATGTATGTATGTATGTATGTATGTATGTATGTATGTATGTATGTATGTATGTATGTATGTATGTATGTATGTATGTATGTATGTATGTATGTATGTATGTATGTATGTATGTATGTATGTATGTATGTATGTATGTATGTATGTATGTATGTATGTATGTATGTATGTATGTATGTATGTATGTATGTATGTATGTATGTATGTATGTATGTATGTATGTATGTATGTATGTATGTATGTATGTATGTATGTATGTATGTATGTATGTATGTATGTATGTATGTATGTATGTATGTATGTATGTATGTATGTATGTATGTATGTATGTATGTATGTATGTATGTATGTATGTATGTATGTATGTATGTATGTATGTATGTATGTATGTATGTATGTAGAATCGGATCTAGGGGGGGGGAACTAAAAGCGAAAAAATGAGCGGGAAAGCGACAGGGAACGGATAACGACCTGGAGCGGGAGCGCAAGCGGTAAGGAAACGGGAGCGAAAAAGAAACGCATTAGGTAAACCTCTAAAAACCCCGGGCAACGCCGGGTGCCCCCGCTAGTATATATATATATATACTAGCAGTGCCCGTAGCGGCTTCGCTCGCATGAAATTAGAGAGTTTGAACCGTGCATCCATAGTAGAGATTATTTTTTTAGGTCTCGGCTCGGCCCGTCGACAACTTAGCCCAGCCGTTTTAAAAACCTAAACTCCTGGCCCGGAACAGCCCGTTTGAATTAGGCCCGGCCCATTCTTACAGGCCTAGAAGTTCTATATACTTGATGAAAAACTTCGGCCCGTCCCACCTTGACTTCAGGTTTGGCTAGGCCCAACTGAAGACCCTAAAATCACTAAAATATCTATATACTTGGTGAAAAACCTCGGCCCGTCCCACTTTGATTTAAGGTTTGGCCTGGCCCGTGTGAAGACTCTAAAACAACGGCTTGGCCCAACCGGTGATAAATTGGACTTAGGTACTATTAACTGGCAAAAAATTTCAAAATACTAATTTTTACATTTGTAGCACTTACAGTTTTTGAGTAGCAGTTATTTTGAAATCAAATAACCCTTATTTCCACCCCACATTTGAGGTCCTGGAAACCAAAATTTTAAAAAATGTTGAAACACCTATATCATTATTTTTTGAGTAAATACTAAATACTAATTTTGACATCTGTAGCATTCACAGTTTTTGAGTAGCAGTTACTTAAAAAACCAAAGAAACCTTTTTTCCACCCCACATGTGAGGTCCTGGAAACAAAAATTTCAAAAAATGGTGAAACACATATATCCTTATTTTTAGAGTAGAAACTAAATACTAATTTTTACTTTTGTAGCATTTACAGTTTTTGAGTAACAGTTACTTTAAAAACCAAATAACCCAATTTTCCACCCCACATTTGAGGTCCTGAAAACCAAATTTTCAAAAAATAGTGAAACACGTATATCATTATTTTTAGAGTAGAAACTAAATACTAATTTTTTACTTTTGTAGCATTTACAGTTTTTGAGTATCAGTTACTTTAAAAACCAAGTAATCCTATTGTCCAGCCCAAATTTAAGGTCCTGGAAACCAAATTTATAAAAAAATGGTGAAACACGTATATCTTTATTTTTAGAATAGAAACTAAATACTAATTTTTAAATCTGTGGTATTTACAGTTTTTGAGTAGCAGTTACTTTAAAAAACAAATAACCCTATTTTACACCCCACATTTGAAGTCCTGGAAATCCAATTTTCAAAAAATGCTAAAACACGTATTTCATTATTTTTACAGTAGAAACTAAATACTAACTTTTACTCCTGTAGCATTCACAGTTTTTGAGTTGCAGCTACTTTAAAAACCAAATAACCCAATTTTCCAACCCACATTTGAGGTCTGGAAAACCGAATTTTCAAAAAATGATGAAACACGTATCTTTTTATTTTTTAAGAAGAATCCATATACCAAATTTCAAAATCTCCTCATTTTTGGTTTTCGAGATATACATTGTTTTAGAAAAAAGTTTGTTTTCCAGTTTCTTCCCCTCAGGAGCAAAATTTTCAAAAATCATTTCTTAGCGGATGCTTACGCAATAAAAGTAATATAAGTTCCAAATTTCACGTTCCTAGGATGAGGCGTTTGAGCTCGGCGTTGATTATCAGTCAGTCAGTCAGTCAGTCAGTCAGTCAGTCAGTCAGTCAGGACATGTTCTTTTATATATATAGATATACATACATACATACATATATATATATATACTTACATACACACACACACACACACACACACACACACACACACACACACACACACACACACACACACACACACACACACACACACACACACACACACACACACACACACATATATATATATATATATATATATATATATATATATATATATATATATATATATATATATATATATATATATATATATATATATATATATATATATATATATATATATATATATATATATATATATATATATATATATATATATATATATATATATATATATATATATAAGCGTTACAGAATCATTAAACAGGCAGTGACGTGGTCTACTATAATATAGATTTCACAATTTTGAACCTCTTCCCGTTATCCAATCATTATGAAATTTTGCACACTTGTTCAATTTCAGTGATAGTATTTTGCGAATTTTTCCCATAGCTAGATTTAATTTAATTAAATATTTTCGAAATTTTAAGTAAATATTTTAATTATATAATAATGCGATTAAAAAATATAAAGAGTGATAAACATTGTTCAATTAAAAAAGTGTGAAGACAACTGAAGACTAAAAAGTAGAAAATAAAAATAAATAGAAAACTTTTTAAAAACTAGTCTTATTTTAGAAATGCACTAAAATGTAGAAAATATAATCGTACGTTAAATTGATCATCCTGTTCCTGTTGTTCGTCGCCATGATAATACAAGGGTGCTCGCTAAGTTGTACAGATCTGTTCATTAATTCAAACAAAGTTATTTTACGTTTTATGGGCTAAAAAAGTTAGGAAAGAATGGAAAAAAGAAAATGAGCGGGAACGGGAGAGCAAGCGGGAACGGGAAAGCGACAGGGAACGGAAAAGCGACCGGAAGCGGGAGAACAAGCGGGGAAGGAAACGGGATAAAGAGAGAAAAACTATAAAAAAAAACTCGGAAAACCCCGAGCAACGCCGGGTAACCCCGCTAGTCTATATGTATAGAAGACTGGTTAAGCTTGTTCGACTGTATAAATTTAAAAAAAGCTTTTATTAATACTTGTAAAAGTTAAAAACAGTTTCTTTTAATTTGAGAGTCTAAGTAATACTTTCTGTAATCGAAAGCCGGTTTTTGATACTTTTTAAAATAGCTTTGGTATCTGTACTTCAGATCTACATCTACTTTTGTTGCAATAAGTTGTTCAAAAACATTAGTAGCCTGAACGTCAGTAGTTGGTTTCAGGTTGTTAAACGATTCTGAAGAATAAAAATCATTAAACATTCTAAATTCCGTACTTTCATTGTTTTCCGAGTAATGGCATCTCCTACTTCTTCTTGAATGATTAAATCGTGCTTCTTCAGTCAACTGTTCAATTGAAGGTAAAGAATTAAAAAAATCTTTAAAACTGGCATTTGCAAGATAGATAGGAAATGCAGATTGAAATTCTGGAGTTTCGTTAGAAATCGGCATGTCGCAAAGAAACTTAGACAAAGAGTAATTTTTTCTTTTTTCATTAAAAACTACATCGATATAGTGTACCTGATTTTGTACATGAGAAATTAAAAGCGGAAAATAAAGTGCGCCAGTGTGCACCTTAAAGTAATTAATTATCCAGTGTGGCCATTTTTGTCCAAACTGATGTCCATATAAGCAACAAACTTTAACGTTTGAACTAGGACTTTTCAAATCTTTAATGGCCCCAGATAACAACACGATATCTTTTTTCTCGACTAATTCGAAAATGTTTAAAAGATTAAACTTAACTACAAAATGGCTTCCATCTGTGCAGTCGTGTACAATACTACTGAGCCATTTACCTCCAAGAACTGCACATTTTGCAACAACCACTGAATGTTTAGAAATAGTTTGAAATTGTCTTAGTTGATGATTATTTACGCTGGAAGCATACTCTTCCAAAAGTGCGTGGTAATATCTGAACTGATCGAGCTGCTTTTTAGTTCCAAAAATGGAATAAAACTTACTCGGACTAACAACATGCAAAACTTTCACAACTTTCATGTTTAAGTATTTTGAATATTAAAAGAAACTATTTAGATTTCTCAATGATTCTTTCTTAGCACGAATAAATTAATGACGATCATTTATGGGAAATGCATGCATAAATAAAAAAACATTATATATATATACATATATATAATATATATATATATATATACATATATATTATATATATGTATATATATATACATATTATATATATATATATATATATATATATATATATATATATATATATATATATATATATATATATATATATATATATATATATATATATATATATATATATATATATATATATTGACGTACTTAGGTGTAATATTTTTTCCAGGCACGCGCTATTAAAGACAATAGACCATTTTGCGTTTATTATTTTTTTCGACAGACATTGTAAATTTTTTCAAACTACATACATTTTTTGATTCAACTAGGACTAACGAACAGTTTCGACTAAAAATGTCATCCTCAGAGCCCATTTAAAATTTAAACCAAACGTCGACACAAGAAACGATACAATGAAATAAACAATAAAACCAGGTAGAACGTACCTACCCTAGATATTAGAATATCGTAAAAGGAACTGAGATAAAAATATGTATTAAGAAAGTTCAAATAATTTAAAAAAATAAAATAGTATGTACAAGAATATTGCTATGGTCGTAATTTGCTTATAGAAGAATACAATGTAAAATTACAAATATGAATATATATTATATATATATATATATATATATATATATATATATATATATATATATATATATATATATATATATATATATATATATATATATATATATATATATATATATATATATATATATATATATATATATATATATATACTAGCTGGGGCACCCGGCGTTGCCCGGGGTTAGAGGTTTTTCTCTCGCTCCCGTTTCCTTCTCCACTTTCCCGTCGCGTTCCCGGTCGCTTTTCTGCTCCCGGTCGCCTTCCCGCTCTCGGTCGTTTTCCAGCTCTCGGTCGCTTTCCCGCTCCTGGTTGCTTTCCAGATCTCGGTCGTTTTCCCTTTCCCGCTCTATCTTTCGCTCTCAGTTGGCTTCCCGTTCCCGTTTTTGCTCATGTATGTATGTATATGTATGTGTATATATATGTATATAGTTCCCGCTCACTCACCCGCTCCGCTCATTTTGTGACGGATTTCAATTTTTTTTCTCTATATTTGATTCCCCTTGATTCTCAAGGTTGTGTGAAAATTTCATTATGATCGAATGAATGGTGTAGCAATGCATAAAGGACATATATATATATATATATATATATATATATATATATATATATATATATATACATACAAACATTCATTTATATATATATATATATATATATATATATGTATATATATATATATATATGTATATATATATATATATATATATATATATATATATATGTATATATATATATATATCAATGTTTATTCTTTATATATATTAACATTTTCCTACTCTAATACCTTCTGGAAAACTATTCTAAGACCTATATTTAAAGTAAGTACTACTTTGGATTTTGACATCAACGCCATCATGTTTAAAAACGAGCAAAAAAATTCTCTCCAGACAAAATCTTATAATGAAGCAATTCGAGACTTTTGCTTGGAAAAATTCTCATCTATATTTTTGGTAGAAAACAAAAATGAACTGTCAAATTTTAATTATAAAATTAAACCAAACATTCCTTACTCGATCTTGAGACCTTTTCTTTTAGACAGTGATCGTCTTCCCCTCGAATACACAATGCCGATTATGATACTTCCAGATTGCTATGATATTGTATTAAGAATGAGCACCGAATATATTCCTAATGAGCTTCTAGATGAAATGCTTATGAACAAAGAACCTTTCACCCTTTCAATAACATTTTCTAGTTACTGCAATGAGATCCTCAGCGTGTACTGCTATAGTTATATAGATTGCATTGAACATATCATTTCAAGAATGATTTTTTCATCTGACAAGCTTACCACCTTGCATTTGGAACTGCACACGATTTTATTGATGCGTATTAATCACGACTCTTGGCACTGTCCAAATTTAAAAAAAATAATATTAAAATATTTAGATAATTATGGCTGTAACGAAGGAATTGACATATTTAAAGTTATTGGAATTGATTTTCCTCCACATCAGCTCAAACAATTAGCCCTGTTCAAATGCGACCTTATATTTTCTGTTCTAGACAAATTGAAAACATTTATAAATTTAGAATATCTGACAATCAGTGACTCGTATAAAGGTCAGTTTGAAGACCTAATTGATTCTTTATCAATTATGAGTCGCCTGAAATATTTAGATATTAGTGCCATCGAATGCTGCCAAGAATACAATCAAAACCACGTTGATTTATTGACCGAATTGATAAGACGACTGAGTGACTTAAGTCATCTTGAAGTAAGCGGTACATCATTAATGGGGGAGCAGGGATACCCAACGGCTGCGTGGCTGCAGACCAAACGGCTTAGATACGTTGGAATATGTTCCACAAGCAATGTGATAGCTAGTGAAATAAATAGGAAGTGTTTAGAAAAAGTAAATTCTGCTTGCGTAGCTACATATGCGTCAATAGAGGGATTGATCTTGTCTTTAAACACTCTCATGAGATTTCCTCAATTCTATATTAAGTCATTATTATGCTTAGCGCAAGCAACAGCTTTTGAAGCGAATCAATTCAACTTAAACGCCAAGTATGATGACATTCTAGAGCTGCTTTGTAAAGGTCTCCAGTATCACAAAGCTCATGGCCCCATTCCATATTATTCCTTGATGATATTTTTGAGTATGGACTCAGTTTGTCAATCTCAGAAGAAAATCCGAAAATTTCTAGACTCGTACTTCAATGGTACAAGGAATGAAGAGGCGCTGGTAGATAGATTAGAAACGTTTCAATATTTGTGCAAATCAAATTTAATTTTTATCGAGGCTGCCAAAGACCTTGGTTGGATTTCGCATTTGCAAACCGATTTGTACGACGTAAATTTTGATGTGGTACGCTATTTCATTTTTTTGTACAACCTGTTCTTTAAATTTACGGGTCAAACGCTCCAAATGATTCCTGAAATAATCGGAGTGATATCGGGTAATGTGCGCAACGCCGCGCCCTTTGATTTTCCAGACGTTATTGATTTTCTCAGAGTTCTCGCAACTTATCATAAAGAACACGAACAAATAATTTGTGAATGTCTTAAACTTTATGAGGAAGAGTATCCTAAAAATAAGCCCTTGGCACTTAGTGATTCAATAGGAACCTGGTCTGCCTCGTGGCTTTCCAGTTCAATAGAGTAGAGCCCTTAGCGGTTTGAATTTTGTATACCCGCAAACCTCGAACCGCCAAACCGCCTTTTTTTATAATAGTTTATTATAGTCCTTTACACCAGAGGTTTTAAGACTGAAATGGCTGTATGTAGGAAGCACCTAAGTGCATATATATATTCTATATATATGCCTAAGTGTTACCTGTCGTGGATCATAATTTGATCTTTTCAACTTTTCCCTCCGCCTTTCTCCAGGCTTGGGACTGGCTTGCAAAAGCAAGGTGAAGTGGTAAAAAACGTCTTTCTTTTTTGTATAGTAGATTATAGTCCGTTTTTAACGGACCCGGCGAACTTCGTTTCACCTTAAAGAGTGTAATTTTTAAGCAATAAGGAACAATAATAACAAATATCCTATATATAAGTTTAAAAGAAAACAAAATAAAAAAACGTTCACTTTAATAGTTTATTAGAAAAATATTGGTTGAACTCGGGTCGATTCTCTTCAATCCAGCATTTTATGATACACTATGTTTTTTGTTTTATTATCGGGCGAAAAAACAAATAAATCTGATGGTCTGCCGACACGTGAACACGCCACATGAGAAAAACATGCATTATCCAAGTTCAGACCACAAACACTCAAAGATTGGCCTTGCGATTTGTTAATCGTCATTAGGGATGTCACGGGTAGTACTTTTCGGAGTTTTCGGGTTCGGGTTTGTGAAACTAGAGTTTTCGGGTTCGGGTTTGTAAAACTCGAGTTTTCGGGTTCGGGTTTGTGAAACTCGAGTTTTCGGGATCGGGTTTGTGAAACTCAGATTTTCGGGTTCGGGTTCGGGTTTGTAGCTTACCAAAAACCGGGTTCGGGTTCGGGTACTGGCTTATGATTTCAAATTCGTGGATTGATTTTAAATTTACCTAGTGTATATACATATACAAACGAGAGCAATCAATTCATCCATTGGACATTGCACGTATTGAATAAACTCTAACAAGTTAATTTTTTAGCTTTCCAAATAATGTGATTTTTTGACCGAAGAAGGCTTTATTATTTTAGTTCGTTCGCGGCTCGGTCCGGCCAGATAATCAGGCGGATTAGTGGTCTAGCTTACACACTCACCAATAAAATGACCTATTTGTGTTATTTGTTACGCAAAGGTGATAATACAAAACTTGTATGGCTTGCGTTACCTCTTAAATTATTGTAATTTATTAATTTTTTTCGCGACTCGGTCCGGTTGGGTAATCAGGCGGATTAATGTTCTAGCTTACACATTTGC
Source organism: Erpobdella octoculata (assembly GCA_963978895.1). Classification (NCBI taxonomy): domain Eukaryota; kingdom Metazoa; phylum Annelida; class Clitellata; order Hirudinida; family Erpobdellidae; genus Erpobdella; species Erpobdella octoculata. The sequence goes on from OZ022242.1 coordinate 5,440,880, forward strand.
CAATAAAATGACTGTGACGCATAGATCGTTTATAGACTTTGCCAGTTAAAGTTTAGGATTATGCAAGATTATCTTTATAACAAAGGGTCTTTGTTATATCAGAAAAACTTTGAGTATATGAATGAATAAATATAAGGTTATATAACTGAAGTGGCTATCCGTGATTTCTTCGACCGAAGGAGGCTTAATTATTTTAGTTCGTTCGCGGCTTGAAGAAAAAAAGGGTCACTTTAGACGAAGACCCTCTTTTGTGGTGGAAAGATAACAGAACAAACTTTCAAAATTTAGCGGTGATCGCTAAACGCTACTTGGCGGCCCCAGCTACCAGCGTTCCATCGGAACTGTTGTTCAGTGGTGCTGCAATTATTTATGAGCCGCTAAGGAACCGATTATCAGGCAAGACAGCAGAAAAACTGTTGTTTATGAAGTACAACTTGCCTGAAATCGGTTCCTAATACTATTTCATTTTTAATAAACTTGAAAAGTTATGAAAATTCTGTTTGTGTTGCTATTTTTAAAACTGGAATAAATATTTATTTACTAAAAAAATTTATTTGTTCACAACTCCGAGTTCGGATATTAGGCTTATAAATTTTCGGGTTCGGGTATCAAGTTTTCACATTTTCGGGTTCGAGTTCGGGTTCGGGTATCAAGTTTTCACATTTTCGGGTTCGGGTATCAAATTTTCACACTTTCGGGTTCGAGTTCGGGTTCGGGTATCAGAAAAAGACCGGGTAGTACCGAACTCGGGTTCGGGTACCCGTGACATCCCTAATCGTCACAGCAAATGCTAGGCGAATCGGAAATTGAATTCTTTTAAACTCAAATGGCAAATCGGTTAGGATCATAGGAATCCTCGGAATGAGTATTTCCTTGCATTTGAATTTTCTTTTGAGGATCGTCGCGTGAAGCACATTGACCATTAGTTTCTTTAAAACCAAACGCGTTCCATTGCATAGTTTTGGTTGATTTAGATTTCTAAGCATAATAACTACTAACTACTGATCCAACCTTCAGTTGTAAATTGTGCGGTGGTAAGCCAGGCACATCCAAGGAGTTCACAAGTTCAGTTGGATAGTTAGTGGCTTCATCTTCATTTGTTACACAGTCAATAGATTTGAATGAATGCAGAGTACCAAAAATTTGATCTGAATTAGAATATTTAAGTCATCCACATCTTTATTCTTAGCCGCCAAAATTGCTCTCTCAATCAACCATTTGTTCTTTTTATGATTAGCAATGATGTCTGGGAACACTTTATTGATAAGCTCGTCTTTCGATGAAACAAAAGTGCAAAAATTGGGAGGAAAAGAAATCAATCCGGTCGATTTGTCGACAGGAACACGGCCATTACCGATGTTGAGCAATTGCATGGAGAAATCTTCAACAGATGGATCGTTCAGCAATGCAACTCTCATATTATAAGACAGCTGAAGTTTCATCACATAGCGCCACAGATATGATGATTTGAGGGAAGCATTAATTTCATCGGCACACACACACACACACACACACACACACACACACACACACACACACACACACACACACACACACACACACACACACACACACACACACACACACACACACACACACACACACACACACACACACACACACACACACACACACACACACACACACACACACACACACACACACACACACACACACACACACACACACACACACACACACACACACACACAGATTGTAACCTAAATAAAAGTTTGTAAAAATGTCGTTGACGGGGTTTTTAGAGGTTTTTCTATTGTTTTTCTCTCTCGCTCCCGTTTCCTTCCCCGCTTGCTCTCCCGGTCGCTTTCCCGCTCCCGCTTGCTCTCCCGTTCCCGTCGCTTTCCCTTTCCCAGTCGCTTTTTTCTTCCCCTGTATGAGAACTACATCCTTGCCAAATTTCATCAAGATCGCTTCAGCGCTTCAGAGGTTCAAATTTCTATAAAGGGCAGACTCACACACAAACTTTCGGTTCCACGACAAAACGTTCACAGAAAAAATGTTCAACGACAAAATGTTCCCGACAAAACGTTCACGACACAACGTTCACGACAAAATGTTCACGACAAAATGATCACCGACAAAACGTTCACAGACAAAATGTTCAACGACAAAATGTTCAACGACAAAATGTTCAACGACAAAACGTTCACGACAAAACGTTCACGACACAACGTTCACGACAAAATGTTCACACTGAAAAATAAAAATTTTGTTTTATTATGTCAAGATCGCTTGCAAACTAATTATTAAGTCATTTTTTGTGATGTGTCTATTCACCATTTTATTTACCTAAGCAAAGTATATATATGTGCATGACAGCATGAAACTAATATACGTATTGGCAACATCAAATGATCTTCAATTAATAAAGCTATTTGGCTTTTTTCTTTTTCATCCATATTTTGATCCTTTTTATCATCGTTCCATTTATTAACTAGTTAATGCCGGTTAATTTGCTTTTGGATACCCTAACTTTTTAGTTTTCAATTGCTAGAGACTGGAGATGTATTTTCAATTCTAGTTGAAAAACGCAAGTAGCTGCATGCTGCTTTACCCAAGTCACCGTTACGTTAATTAGCTAATTAAAGGAGGCTATATTGCTCTTGGAAGCCGATAACTTCTTAATCGCTAGGCTACAACGATCAAGGCTTCTTTCTGTCGTTCACTTAATTAAAATTGAAACATCAAATGAATCTCAATTAATAACTAATTGCATTTCTTTTTCTATTTAATCGGAGTTAATAAAGATTTCATATTTCGACCCTTTTAATCCTCGTTCCATTTATTAACTAGTTAATGCGGGTTGGTTAATTTTCTCTTGGATACCCTTAACTTTTTAATCTTTAGAATACAGCCATCAAACCTTATTTATGTCGTTTGCTTAATTGAAATTGAAAATTCAAACAATCTCAAATTAGTAACCAATTGTATTTCCCTATTATAGTTATCTCATTTCATCTCATTTCATCTGTTTTTTTCTTTTTTGCTGAAACAGTTTACAGTCCTCCGATCCATACTCATCTGGTTGCCGTTTGAGTTAGGGGTATCAAAGAGGAAATTAACATTGCATTTATTATTGTTAACGTTTTATTTGCGCTCATTTTGTGAAACACAAAATATTTTATCATTTAAAACTAAACTAAATTTAAAAGTTGCAATCGTGAACATTTTGTCGTGAACGTTGTGTCGTGAACGTTTTGTCGTGAACATTTTGTCGTGAACGTTGTGTCGTGAACGTTTTGTCGGGAACATTTTGTCGTTGAACATTTTGTCTGTGAACGTTTTGTCGTGACACCCAAACTTTCATTTATAAATATAGATTAAAACAATTTTAGCTTCAATCACAGATTTTATGTTTTTAAAACAAAATTTAAGAGATAAATTTGTTATTGTCTTTGGTAAAACGTTTGGACCTCCTCGAAACAAATAAAATAAAATAACATATAATAAGTTGAGTGGTCGCCTTCGCTTTAAGAATTTGTAAGATTTTAATTTGCGTGATATCAGCTTCAATATTTACATAAAATGGTAAGTTGTTTTTTTCCTAAAAACAGCAAAATATAAGAATATTACTCGAGCTTGCATATTATTATTGTTTTAGATAGAAGAATTAGAATAATAATAATAGCACTATGACTGCGCAGTTTATACTACTACTACGCTACAATTTAATTTTTAATTTTATATGTATTTTGTACAATGTTGTGGAAAGAAGTTCTAACGCAATTGACTTAATTTATGTAATTAAAAACTAAGCCTTACTAAGCTATAACATAACTGGTAACTAGTAACTAGTGTTACTAGTGACTAGTAGTCTAACCATTATCCTATTATGAGCCTAATTCTAAATTCTGTTCTATTTATATTCAAACAAATAAATAATATTTAAAATGTGAGAAATTGCAGAAATTTGAGTCTAAAAGAGATATGTTGTGAGAAAACCACTTAAATGTCCATGCCAAGCTGTCACCTCATCAAGGAAACCTGTGAAATGCAAAATACAAATTAAGAAGGGTCGGCTAAATAAAATAGGTTTGATTACAAGGAATTTTGGATTGGGGAAATATTATTAGAAAACATCAGCTGGTTTTTTAAGTATATTTGACTCATAACAACAGTCTCTTAGTATTCTCTAAATGAGAGTTTTAGTTGGGATACCTGTTCAATACCTCATTAATTCAATATTTCCACCACCAGTTTCGGATAATCAGAAGAGCTTGCCCAATCATAGAAATTTAATGTTATAATCAGTGATGGGTAGTTACTAACTATAAATAGTTAACTACTAGTTATTAACTACTCTACAGTAGTTAAGAAATAGTTAATAACTACTTTTTGTTAAACTAGTTAACAACTAGTAGTTAACTACTTTTTAAAATAGTTATTAACTACAGTAGTTAACTATTTTTTTTAGCTACTTTACTTTTTTGGTGACTGAAAAAACTCTATAGATCATGAAACTGAAGTGGATGAGCCAGTATATGACATGTATGTAAATAATGAAGATCTAGTGGTGAAAGTATATTAGATTTGATAGAAAGTGAGCAAGATAATATTGATAATTCATAAGCACTGTGGTAATCTACATACATAATTACCTATGTCTGTATCATGGATATCTTGATATAACTACTGTATCCACAACCTAATAAAATAGGCCTAAACGGTACATTGTTTTATCAAGATATCCATGGTCTGTATGTATGTATGTTAGCAATTTTGCATAACGCGGAGGCTGGGGTGGTCAGTAGTCAGTAAAATTAGTGCGCGCAGGCGTATAATCAAAGTTATTACGCAATTGTACACTATCAGTCCCAAATATCCAAAACGTTTTTCCTAAGCAAGAAGCAAAAAGTTATCTGATTGCGTGTAATAAAGGTTTTTACACAATTGTACACTGTCATTACTAAAGATCCAAAACGTTTTTCCTAAGCTTATTATGCAAGAGTTTTATCTGATTGCATCAAACATAATGCTGGATTTAAAGTTTAAAATAAAACATCGCTAGATGTTGAAGGTACGCATAAAAATACGTGATTTTAATTTGCTTAAACCAGGTCTGATCCAAAGCATTGGACATTTTTTTATATTGCTGAGCAGGTAAAGCATCTAAATTTAATAATGGTATAGAAGAAAACGTTCTTTATTTAATATCTGATAGTTTGATAAAAACCACAAAAATGATCATTTTTGACAGGCTACTTCTAATCATACCTTAAATTCCGTGGCGAGTGTTGGTGCATTGAAAGTAAGGGATAATTTGAAATACAAACAACTTTATGATAGATCAATGGCAAATGTTGTACCAAACTCCATTCATCGCAATGTAAAAGATGCTGAGGTTGTACAGGACATTAGTGGTTCAACATTTATAAAGCCAAATGTTACACGGTGGTGCTCAAAATTCTATTTCGTTGAAAGGATTGTTAATCTAGTTTTCAATAATGTTTGTAATTGTCAGAAGAAGTTAGGGCAAGCTGCATTGATTGAGAGATTGAGTTTGTTTTTTTGAAATCCTTCATTCAGATTATAAAACCAATAGTCACCGCAATGGATATTTTCCAAAGTGAAAAGTCATACACTAGTCACATTATTCAAACCATCATAGGATTAAAAAAATAACACCATGTTCAGATAAAACCATCAATGCTCTTTTACAAGCACTATCTCAAGGTATAGAAAAACGATTTGGTCCTGTTTTTGAAAATGAAGAATATCTTTTAGCAACAGCGATAATTTCCCAATTTAAATTGAATTTTTTGAACAATGAGCAAAAAATATTTGAGTAATGAACCAAGAGCTTGAAAAACCAGATTTATTTAACTTGTATTTAATTCCAAATGTTAACGGTTTTTTTGGTTAATGTTAAAAAGTAGTTAACTAGTAGTTAACTACTAGGCAGTAGTTAAGAGGTAGTTAATAACTACTGCTGTTAAAAGTAGTTAGGAAATAGTTACTAACTACTTTTTTTATGAGTAGTTAAATATAGTAGTTAACTACTTTTAAAGTAGTTAAAACCCATCACTGGTTATAATACAGTAACTATAGGTTTAACTTAACTGAAACAAAAGCTAAAATCTATGCAACTATAAAACAATGATTTTGGATGGTCAAAAAGCTTTTGCAGTTATTTAATTTTAATATTATTTTAGTAGTATTATAACAATACATTTAACAGAAAATAAAATTCGCCTGACTATTATTATAAAGTTATGAGAACAAACATGACTTTTTTAGGAAATATTATTCAAACAAGTAACATTAAATATAAACAGTGTCACAAGTATTTTTAAGAAACTAATTTTCTATGTAGGCCTGAAACATTGCAAGCTATTAACATTTTTGAAAACTCACTTTCGCTCGAGCTGTGAAGTTACACAGCACAATTTATTATTAGTTCGAGGTAGAACAGAAACCCTTGCTGTTGTATTTTATTTGTGAAACTTCCTGCACTTCAGTATTACAGCTAGAAGGTTGTTGGCAGTTTATTGAATGTTCATCCCCAGTAGTACATGTTGAATATTCATCTCCAATAGTACTTGTGTAATATTCATTTCCAGTGGTACATGCTGAATATTCATTTCCAGTAGTACTAGTTGAATATTCATTTCTGCTGGTTTACCTCTATCGAGTCCACTGACATAAGCAGCTGTGGCTAAAGTTAATTAGTAGCTTTTAAACAGAAATTGAATTTTTCGTTATCTATGAACAGAATATTCAGTAAACAATTTTTTTTACTGTGAAAATTTTCTTGTTGAATATAATGCATGCACGTTTTATTATATCTTTTTTAAAACATATTTTATATTTAGGGATTGATTTGTTTGCTTAAAGTTATTTTTCATAGAAACTTTAAGCATAATTTTAGTTAAAAAGTTGATAAAATGTTATTAAAAAAAGCTTTCTGCTGTTGATTTTTTATTTTTTGAATTATTTTTTTGATTTGACAAACTTACTTTGTGGTAATGATAATGTGCTGGACATTTTTTTGCAGTTTAACGTGGTACGTATGTTCAACGAAGGGATGCCTGGGACGTTTTCAGTCAATTACAAATGCTATTCTGTATCTATGATGCCCGGACAGGACAGAACTGACGTTGAGAAAGGGGGGAAAAGTAAATTTTTTGCAACATTTTTATTTGAAAAAAAAAATTAAAGATGACACATGTAAGTTATATTAAATAAATTAATGTAGTTGATGTTTTTCTAATTGTACAGCACCTCCTGAAATAGAGATAAACATTCCTTAATGATTGTCTTATTTTTCTTTTCAGTCATATTGCCCCCATCAGCTCTCGATCACCTGAGTAAGTTCTAGAGTGTTCTGTGATAATTTTGAATTTATCTCCTTTAACAAAAAAGTATTTGTTACTAATTAAGTGCTTATTAATAACTATAAACAAACATGTTTATAGTTATTTTTTTTGTTCATGCTTGTGTGTACTTTAATTATTTTTTAAAGTGAGTGTTGTTTACTTGATTCTTAAGAAATGCTAAAATTAATAACAACCATATGAAACATTTATTTTTATTCAAAATGCGAGTTTAGGAAAGATGAGTTTTATTTGCTTGATAGTTACATATTATTATAAATATAACAAAGTAATAATATTGCTGGTAGTCTGTTAAAACTTGTACAATTGCTTTAAAAAATTTGAGTTTGTATTCCCAACTCATATTTTGCAACAGTAAACATTTACCCTGAATTCAAAACTCAACCCTCACCTTTTTGCCCAAACGTATGACAGACATCGAAGGCATCTTGACCTTATTGTGTACATTTTTTCCATGGGGTTAAAGATTCATTCTTTGTATTGAATTTTTGTCTAAAAACTTAGGGCATTGAATCTTGGTCGCATCATTTATTATGCTGTTGTTACTACTGTATACTGAAGTTTTAGGCATGAATGTGTTTTCATATACTTAGATTTTCTCTACATGAAACTGTTATTCAATGTTTGTTCGTTCATTTCAGCAAAGCTTCACATACAATATCCGATGTTGTTTAAATTGGAAAACAAAAAAGAAAACCGAGTAACTCATTGCGGTGTCCTCGAGTTTGTGGCAGACGAGGGGAGAGTTTATCTTCCGTACTGGGTTAGTCTCCGGAGTTGTACTACGAATAAATTACAACTTTAATTCGGAAGAGTCAGTCGCGAGCAAGTATAATCGGTTATTTCTCAATTCCATTACGATTGTTGGTCAGATGATGAACAACTTGCTTCTCGAGGAAGGATCAATGGTTCACGTGGAGAATGTTTCTCTCAGTGTTGCTCTCTATGCCAAATTCCAGCCGCAATCAGTCGATTTCCTAGACATCACCAACCAGAAGGCAGTGTATGTACAAGATCTTATGTGTTTTTTTTTAATAATAATTTTTCGTTTTAATAGATTTTTGTCATTGAATTAACAGCCTGGAGAATGCTCTGAGGTCATTTGCATGTCTCACTTCCGGAGATATAATTGCAATCAATTATAACGACAGGGTGAGTATTAGTTGATGTTCTGGGTTGAGTTATAAAGTTTAACATATTATGATATGTTCTGGGTTGAGTTATAAAGTTTAATATATTATGATATGTTCTGGGTTGAGTTATAAAGTTTAATATATTATGATATGTTCTGGGTTGAGTTATAAAGTTAAACATATTATGACATGTTCTGGGTTGAGTTATAAAGTTAAACATATTATGACATGTTCTGGGTTGAGTTATAAAGTTTATTTCAACTTATTGTAATTATCTGGATTGAGTTGTAAAGTTTATTTCAACTTCTTGTAATTATCTGGGTTGAGTTATAAAGTTTATTTCAACTTCTTGTAATTATCTGGATTGAGTTGTAAAGTTTATTTCAACTTCTTGTAATTATCTGGATTGAGTTGTAAAGTTTATTTCAACTTCTTGTAATTATCTGGATTGAGTTGTAAAGTTTATTTCAACTTCTTGTAATTATCTGGATTGAGTTATAAAGTTTATTTCAACTTATTGTGATGATCTAGGTCTGTCATTCCTATCGTATCTCGGAACCATTAATTGTATATTAAAGTTTCTTTTATATATTACATAGATTAATTTTTCCATGAAGTTATTAAAAGATATATGAGTTGAAAGTTCTCTTATTCAGTCATAATATAGATTAATTTTTTTCCTGAAGTTATTCAAAATGTAAGTTATTTTACAGATATACGAGTTGAAAGTTCTGGAGACGAAACCTAAAAATGCTGTGTCGATCATCGAGTGTGATATGAACGTTAGTTTATTAGTCAAGCATGCTGTAAAGTAACTTCTCTTGTAAACAATAAAATTCAATTTCTATTTTTTAGGTTGATTTTGCTCCACCGGTTGGTTACGAGGAACCGAAAAGACCCAATCAAGATAATCGTGATTCGGAAGAGGTTAAAGTTTCCTTGTGCATCGATTTCAATATTACTGTTTACAATGGATCTGTTGTTTCTTTATAATTGGTGCATGTGTGTAATTCATTCATTGCTGTTATAATCTTGTCGCTTGCTGTGTCACATTAATCTGTTATTTATGCGCATAACTTATTGTCAACAGGGAATGGATGTTGATGTTTCGCAATATCTCGACAAGCAGTTCAAGGTGGTCTACTCTGCATATTAGTTTATTATTTTCAGCCATCTCTTAGTAGACACGGGATTGGCCCACTAGTGTACTGTTGATATTTCTACCATTTTGTAACGTATCAGGTGTTCGGAGGTCAAGGTGTGAGGCTGGATGGCAAGGTCAAAGCAAACTCGTCGTCTGACTGTGACGCAGAGAAACAACAAATCAAAAGGTTATAAAACTTGGATCTTGAAAATACAGTCGATTCCGCTTAACTGGGCCACCGTTTAATTGCCGCAGCTGCTTATTTGGGCCAAATCTCAAAGAACAGGAAAGAATAATATGCATTTGTTTAATTGTATGTGAAATTCGCTTAATTGGGCCAAAATGCCTAAGTCCTGATGCGTCTCAATTAAGCCGAATCGACAGTACTTGCGAATAATTGCGCGAACTGGTAGCATGCGGCAAGGAGATCGATCAGCTGATTGGAAGACTGGTTGTTGGAATCCAGCCAATGCAATGTTGGAAAGCATTGTGATAAGTTGTCATGATGACTTTCAAATATGCTGTATTGTTAAGATTTTATGAATATTTGAGTTTTTGTTTCCATTCATGTCAACTCTTTTGATTCCAGGGGTATACCAAATTATGAGTACAAAAAAGGAAAAATCACATTTATCCGTTCAAACAAGAACCCTGATGTCGTGGTTAGCGTTTTTCTGTGTTGTAGAGAAGCAGAGTTGGTATATTTGATTTTTATCAGTTGGATTTCATTTCTCTAGAAAAAAGATGAAAATGAAGATGAAGACTTCAAAAGTTTTTCAGGTGAAGGAAAATGCTTGAGGTCGAAGAGAAAAGACAACTGAGACGATGTATAAATGTATAAAGAACTTGAATAAATGTTTGTTCACCGAGGCACAAACGAGTTTGTTTCATTTTATTTTTATGGTGCAAAAGTAGGAAAAATGTTGTAAGCTGCTTGACATCCAAAAAGCAGGTCATGCAAATCTCTGCATAGTTTTAAGCCGTTTCAGTACGTGTACTGACTTACAGGACGTTAAATAATTTCCAGTTTTCCGACATGGGTGTGTGTTTGTATATATGTATATACAACAGGGTCCTGCCCAGGCCTGGACTGGGCCTGGAATTTTGTGCCTTTGAAACGGGCTAGGCAGAGTTGCCACTGAGGTGAACTACTTATTAGCTAAACGCTGTAGTTTAGTGACTAGTCTTAACTAAATAACTCACCTGCAAGTTAAATGGAACAAAAAGAGAGCTGTAAAAGTTAGCTGCCACACAGATGGATGAGTGCTTATTTACTTTTTATTTTACTTTTAATTGTGTTTATTTTAGCAATTAGGTATGTTTATTTAGTAACTATAAAGATAAAATTGAAAGAACAGCGCAATAAAAGTATCCAACATAGACAACCTGAGCCTATTCGACTCCTATAAAATTTCTATGGCTGTTCCTTCAAAATTTTAAAACTACTAATCCATTAAAAGAATTGTCTAAATAATGTCAAATATTGAAATAAAGTGTGCAAAATTCTGGTTAAAACATGACATAATTAAAATATCTATTTAATTTACTAACGAGGTATTTAAAATTTTATATTGAACTAGCGGGGTTACCCGGCGTTGCCCGGGGTTTTTAGAGGTTTTTCTAATGTTTGTCTCTCTCGCTCCCGTTCCCTTCTCCACTTTCCCGTTTTCGTAGCGTTCCCGGTCGCATTTCCGCTCTCGGTCGTTTTCCAGCTCCCGGTCGCTTTCCCGCTCAGAAGTTCTGTTATCGATTTTCTCTCTTGCTCGCGTTTCCTTCCAAGCTTGCTCTCCCGATTCCAGTCGCTTTCCGCGTTCCCGGTCGCTTTCCGCGTTCCCGGTCGCTTTCCGCGTTCCCGGTCGCTTTCCCGTTCCCGGTCGCTTTCCCGTTCCCGGTCGCTTTCCCGTTCTCGGTCGCTTTCCCGTTCCCGGTCGCTTTCCCGTTCCCGGTCGCTTTCCCGTTTCCGGTCGCTTTCCCGTTCCCGCTCACGCTTGCTCTCCCGTTCCCGGTCATGCTTGCTCTCCCATTCCCGGTCACGGTAGCTCTCCCGTTCCCGTTTCCGTTCCCGCTCATTTTCTCTTTTACATTCTTTCATAACTTCTGTTAGCCTATAAAACGCAAAATAGATTTGCTAAGACTATATATATATATATATGAATGTTTGTGGGTTAGTTTGTCTATTATAGAAACGGGAAAGCACCCGGAACGGACAGCGAGCGGGAACAGAAAAGCAAGCGTGAGCGGGAATGGGAGAGCAAACGTGAGCGGGAACGGGGCAGCGACCGGGACGGGAAAACGACCGGGAGCGGGAAAGCGACCGGGAGCGGGAAAGCGACCGGCAGTGGGAAAACGACCGAAAACGGAAAAGCTAACAGGAGTGGGAAAGCAGGTGGGAAAGGAAACGGGAGAGAAAGAGACAAACATTAGAAAAACCTCAAAAAACCTGGGCAACGCCGGGTATCTCCGCTAGTACATACATAAACACACACACAGACACACATACATGCACATACACATACATACATACACACATACATACGCACATACATATATATATATAGTTCCCGCTCGCTCACCCGCTCCGCTCCGCTCATTTTGTGACGGATTTCAAAAATTTTTTTTTTAGTTTTGATTTTCATTGACTCTCAAGGTTGTGTGAAAATTTCATTACGATCGGATGAATGGTGTAGCAATGCATAAAGGACATTAACATAAATACAAACATTCATTTTTATATATATAGATTAGCGGGGTTCCCGGCGTTGCTCGGGGTTTTCAGAGAGTTTTTTTTATCATTTTTAAATGCTTTTATTTAACTTCACTCATCTCTCTGTTTCCTTGTTTGTTTGTTTGTCTGTGGTGATCAATCTTAGAAACAAAAATTCACCCACTTTTCGGCCACCTAGAGCTCAAAAAAAGTTGCAGAATCCATGGCATCATACAACAGACAAAAAATACCAGAACAAAGATTAAAAAAAAGAAAAGTATTTTTGACAAAATTTTTGAAACAAGCAACGGGCAACAAAGTTATAATAATGAAACGATCAAATTTAAATTTGATGATTTTTACAGACTTGTTGATTGCGTTATTGGTGGATTAACACAGTTTCTATAGCCTAATCTATGAGCAATACAGTCAGTTTTCTGTGGTTATTTCTTAACAGAATACGGAAATAACGTTCCATTGGAAATAATTGATGAAATGAAGCACCTAAAAGCTATTTACAAATTAAATTTTGGAGATGATTTAGTTAATTCTGATTCATCTGTTTTAAAACCACTGAATTTACTAAACAAATTTCGAATATTGAAAGTAGAACGCCTTTTCCAGAATGTATCTGTTGCGATAAGAATTTCTTGTACGATACCTGTGACTGTTGCAGAAGCTGAACGGTCATTCATTCAGCAAATTGAAACAAATAAATAGTGTACAACGATCTGTAATGGGACAGGAAAGACCGTGATTTAGCGTTATTAGCAATTAAAATGATCTAGCTAGGTCTATTAAATTTGATGAAATCATTGACAATTTTGCATTAAAGAAATAAAAAATATCACTTTGAAAATTTGGAAAAATTGGTCATTGTGCAAAAAATTATACTGTTAATTTTTTACATAATTTCTTTAATAAACCTGTTTTTGATAAATGGCAAACGTATTTTAATCTTTTAAATCCTGAATTTGAAAATCATAAAAGTGAAATTAAAAAATTCTAATAAGTAATACATTTATTATTTAAAAAATGTATTATCAATGAACAGTTTTATAAAATTTAAGAAAATGATATGAAGAATTCACCGCCAGGTGCCAATCAGTGAATGAGCAAGAACATTTAAATTTTTTTTTAGGGACTACCGTCTGGCTATCAGGGGGGACCGTATACCTTAGCACAGGGGCCCGCAATGGTCTCTTGACGGCCCTGCATACCTTAATACATACATACATATATAATACATACAAACATACATACATACATACAAGACCTCAACAAGATACATCACCATAATTATTTCAAGCCAACTAACTACTTTCAATACCTTCATCCCAGGTCACATCACCCCACACATGTATTCAAGGGAATCTTTAAGTCACAATTCATTAGGTTTGCAAGATTATCTTCCAATATCAAAGCTTATGACTCAACTTCTCGTTTTTTCATCCACAAGATGGTAGAGAGAGGATATAATCGCATAAGACTAAAAAAATACTATTAAGACGTCTGTAACCTTTTTTCAAACTATGTGCTTAAAGAAAAAAAATCGACTTTGACCAAACCTTTTTCTTTGTAGGTAACCATAGTCCAAACGTCATTGAAAGTTTTTCTAATTTTAAAAATTATATTAGAAAAGTCTCACATTTTAAGGATGCCAAATTCATTAAAGCAACAGCATCTGACAAGAATTTACGTAGAACTCTTTTCAAAAATCCTTAATAGCTCCGTTTATATATTTTTTATGTAAATTTGTCCGTATCTGTGCATTTTGTATCTTTTTCTTTATTTATTTTTATGTATATACATATATATTATATATATATTGATATTTTTATTATTACTTTTTTTATGTATGTATATTTAAAAATATATGTATGTTTAAGCCAGTTAGGAATAACCAATCTCAATGAATTTCAATAAAAAGTTGTTTTGATGATTGACGAAATTTACATTGCTAAACGGGTTGAATATAGCAGTGGTGAGGTTCAAGAACTTACATCTTCCAACTTACATCTTACGGAGCTTTAACTCTATTGACTTTTATGGTAAAGTCAGTTGCGGGAAAGTGAAGGATGTCGTTGCCATTTATCCGATGGCAAAAATTTCAGTTAATCAGCCTTGCGGAGGCACATTTAAAGACTAGTATCCATATATATCTATGCTAGTATCATAGATACTTTATCACAAAAGAATATCTTCTTTATTTTTGACCTAGTCCATGAGCTGAAAAATATTTATATTAATTTTCAATCCAAAAATCGTTTTCAGTGTCCAGAGTTCCAGAGCAGACTTTTATCATATATTCCAGTTGTTCCACCATGAAGCATCATTTCCTCTGAAGAAAACCCACAAACTGTCGCCAGCTTCATTGAATCCAAAGAGAATTCTCAGTTTCTCTGGCTACTTTAGTTTTGTCGAAAAGTACTGGAGATGCTCTAAATTATTATCCCAACCATGCAGGAAAGACAGAATGGCATGGTACAGTTGAGTTTATCACGCTTATTTTAAAACTCTGGAACATTATGAACGTAAAATCTTCTGTTCAGGGAAAACACAAACGAAACATAACCATGGACCCCATCCGATCCACTGCAGATTGGAAACTCAGCTTTCTCAATGAATTTTCTGAGTTTATACACCGCTGGGAAGCAAACGCATATATGTGTTGTACTGACTGATTTGCTGCATATCTGCTCACTCATTTTGAGTTTGATTTTGTTCTGCTTGGTCAGCTGCAGTCTGATACTTTGGAGTCTCGTTTTGGTGGTTGCGTCAAATTTCAGGAGCGAACTATTACATTTCAATGCGTCAGGTGTTGGAGAACGATATAAAAATTTGAGCTGTATCTTTTTTTTAAATTCTTCAAGTTTTTTTTCTGACATTGACGTTGCTTTCAAAGGAGATACCGTTTCAACTTCAGCTCCTGAAGAGCTCGACATAACAGCCAATTTTATCTGAGCAGCTTATTATAGATGTGCACCTTTCAGCCAGTGATGCACACATAATTTTTATATCAGTGGAGCCATAGCTAGATCTACAAATGCTTTTACAAAATAGGGACAGTAGAGTCAAACGGTACATTGAAGTAATAATCAATGAAAAGCCCACACAGTTACAACTGGACACCGGTGCAGAGGCCACATTTATTTTACGATCTATATATATTTTTATATACCCATAAACAAGCTCGATTAAATTTAATGCTGTTAATTTTCCATGTCCAATTTTAAATCTCGTGATTAACTGATATAAAACCAGACATAATGAGATTAAACTAACGCAAAAAAATTTTTTGAAATAATATTTGGAGGATTTGATCCATGAAAAAGATCCAACTCCAAAGTGTTTTCACAAAAGAAACGACAAAATGAACTTGAATAAAACTTTTTAAATCAGTATTGTTCGATTATGCGTGAAAAATGTTTTTATATTCTTCCCTGACATTATCAAAATAATGTCAAAATAAAATGCTAATATGCTGTCATCAAATGCTTATCTATGTTCAAACAACTTTTGTAACATCAAAACAAAAATGTAATAAATTGAACACAATTAACCATCCATGTAGATTACAAATTTAAATATAAACAATCTCTAAATAATAATTTTATATACATTTTATAATCATTGAATGTTATGAAATCGAAAAAACGTAGAAACAAATAATATAACTGGAAAACAATAAAATTCGAAATGCAAAATCTACTATCATATAAAACTAATAAACGAAAAAAAGTTATTTATTTACATAATCTTCCAGCCATCTCCCGATGCTCAATTCATTTGTCTCCATCCATTTTATATTCGACCTGCACACAAATAGGTTTTAAAGAATTACTGATTTGATTGTCAAGCAAGTTTCGTAATTTTGCGTAGATTTCGTTAGAACATAAAATATAATTAATTAAAACAGGAACCTGATTAGAGAAAGAGAATTTTCAAAAGATTTAATTGCTACCCCAGGTGGAGTTTTGTCTTTGAACAGCTTTTCAAGCTGCAAATAATCAATATATGTCACCAATATTCAGAAATCGTTTGTTATTGTTGAGCCAGCTGCGGTCAACGTGTTTTGAGTGCTTACGAGTTACTCCATTTATATATATATATATATATATATATATATATATATATATATATATATATATATATATATATATATATATATATATATATATATATATATATATATATATATATATATATATATATATATATATATATATATATATATATATATATATATATATATATAGCGTAATTATGTCTATCTAATAATATGACGGCTAAAATAACATGTGTAATAAAAAACATACTTGTTGATATTGATATTCTGTGTTGACTGCATTCATCGTTGCTGAGATTATATCCCGAAGAAGAAACGAATCAGTTTCAAATCTAAGAAAAAAATTTAAATAAACAAAAAACTAGAGTTGAGCTCTGTTTAAAGTTGAAAAAGTTATATTAACTTGGAATTAATGACATCCCAGTTTGTGAAAAGAAATTGAAGTGCAACTGCTCTACTCAATGGCGTGGCAGAAAAGAATTTGAATAGGTTTCTTACATCTTGAACCTTTATTAGACTACTATTCAAAGAGTAAGTGGCGTATCTGTTGTAAAAAAAATTTGATATTATAATCTTTAAATTAAAATGCTTATGAAAATGACTAGAATAAAAATTGTATGCAGCTATTTTCATGGCTAGAGAACTAGATACTAAATTAAGCTGAGCTTTTTTTGCCAAAAAGATTTTAATTTCAAAATTCTACAACTACGCTATAGCATCAAGGTTTTTTGGAGTTATAGACATATTTCGTGCTTTGGCCAATAAATAAACTGAACCATTTATTTGTAACAACGACCACGCTACTTTATCACAGATTCGACATTTCTAGCACGTCATGATAACTTTTGTTTCACCAACCTCGTAAACTAGTAATTCAAAACAGTTTAAAACGTTGAAGAGATTAATATGACGCATTATTCTAGTGCAAAATAACTAATTTCTTTGTTTTCTCACATGTAAGGTTTACCTTAGTTATATCAAATGCGGGTACAACTGCCTCCAGGCTTGTAACAACTAGCAGCGTTAATAAAGATACTTACAACATGGGTTTGATGAAATAGACGACCAAAGCCAGTATGTTGAATTAAATGCAAGTGATTTGGTTATTGAAATGTACAAAAAAATATTTTAAGCTGTAATGCTTATATCAAATGTGTAAACTTATATTTGAAGTTGTAATGCCTATTAAATGTGTAAACTTATATTTGAAGTTGTAATGCCTATTAAATGTGTAAACTTATATTTGAAGTTGTAATGCCTATCAAATGTGTAAACTTATATTTGAAGTTGTAATGCCTAAATCAAACCTCCATAGGAGCCACTGCTGCCGCGTATGGACCAGCGCATTCATGAGCATTTCAGCTTCTGACGCCACCATAACGTTTTTCAACTTCTCCCACAAAAATTCCCACTCTTCTTCGTCACCTTCTCTCACTCCGACTGAATAAATGGTCACGGCAAAGTGTGGTGGAATTCTGTAGAAAATGTTCTGAGTTAAATTATTTATACCTGTTCACTGTAGACGGTAATTTTTGAGTTTTCGACAGAAAAAAAGTGCTTCTCGTTCAGCATTCATATGGGAAATTAAACTTTGCCTACAATAAAGTTAAGATAGAATTCATATAACCGCCAGCAAATTTGCAAGCTAGAAAATTGACTTATATAAATCGGAGCCTTTGGAGTATCATACCTTATTAGCCTAACTATTGAAAATTTGGAAGATATGTTCCAAATTCTTAAATCACTAGTGATAACCGTAAAAAAACGTAAATAAATTGGTGACAGCTGGATAC
The DNA here is from genome assembly GCA_963978895.1 of Erpobdella octoculata. Taxonomy (NCBI): domain Eukaryota; kingdom Metazoa; phylum Annelida; class Clitellata; order Hirudinida; family Erpobdellidae; genus Erpobdella; species Erpobdella octoculata. The sequence goes on from OZ022242.1 coordinate 5,459,078, forward strand.
ACAACCTAGATAAAAAATCTTCAATAGGCCTTTCCCAGGTATGTTATATCATACTGACGCTACTTTAGTTTGTTACATCAATTCATTCAATCATGGTACAATTCATTCAATCATGGTACAATTCATTCAATCATGGTACAATTCATTCAATCATGGTACAATTCATTCAATCATGGTATAATTAGCAATACCGCATGAAGCCTTTTGAAATATGTTTTGTTTATATTGTTTTTAAATACATAATACAAACACACAAACATGGGATATTATGTTTGATGGTAGAATAAAAAAACAATTAAATTTTAAAACAAAAATCTACAAATCTAACCCTTTTCCTTTGGACTTCCAAGCTTGAAACTTGTCACGTGCCCAACTTACAGCTTCTTTAACACCAACATTTGTCGCTTGCGCAAACATAAGTTGTCTTAATTTTCTGTTTGAACGACATAGTTAAGCACAATTATTAGTATGTTTAGTTTTATAGCTGAAAAAATTTTTTGTGGTAAAACTGCTCACATGGTTAGCAGTTCTCCTTTTTCTGACGTTCCCATTTCTTTAAATTTTGGATAAATCAAGTTGTGAAGAAATTTCTGAAAGTATTCAATTTTCTTAGAGCAATAATATTATTTTGTTTTAAATGTAAAATACACGAAAGGTTATAAACGTTTTTAGTATTACTATTATAACGCCTGCACGACCTTAATTAATACAACGTTAAACTTGTGAAATCGTTTACTATTCAAGAATTGGAGTCAGAGTATCAACCACTGGTGCTGGTTTTCATTTTCCTAAAGTGCAGCTCGTTAAAACTTTGACCTCCATTTGCAAACAGGAGATGAGACGCTGTCAGCAGCCAAATAAAGCAATGATGGCCTAATCCGGTATAAGAAATGGCTGTTTTTGCCTCGTAAGCTTGTTGGCTTCTATTTTCAGAATGGCCAATTATTCGATCAATTTAAAATTTAAATGTTTATAGAGTGCTTCCTACGCATTAAAAGTAATATAAGATCCAAATTTCACGTTCCTAGGATGAGGCGTTTGAGCTCGGCGTTGATTATTAGTCAGTCAGTCAGTCAGTCAGGACATGTTCTTTATATATATATATATATATATATATATATATATATATATATATATATATATATATATATATATATATATATATATATATATATATATATATATATATATATATATATATATATATATATATATATATATATATATATATATATATATATATATATATATATATACATTTATATCAATTATATTGCTTAAATATTGTTGAAAAACTACCTTAACGGAAAAATTCCATAATAATGCATTCAATTCGAAGTAATTTTATTAAACCAGTTTCGAAAAAATTAAAAATGAGTTACTGTCCACCTCGGTTAATTTCATTAAAAATATCTTGTGCAGATTTTATCCTATTCAACTTCAAACATATTTTTCTCGAGCCATCTTCTGAAATGGAATGTCTTCCTTTTAGAGTTAAAGACAACGTGAAACTGTATTGGAATTCTTTAGAAAACTTAATTTTAAGAGGTCAAAAAATAGGATTGGAATTAAATCACGAGTACATAATTCCTATTTTCTTAAAATTTGACACCTGTTTAGAAATGGTGCTTAAAGAAGTTGACATCAACAAGTTTTATCAACCTTTGCAAGCTATTGTGAACAGAGGAAATTTAACTCGTATATCGTTTAGTGGGAATTCAGATTTTAGCCAAATTAAAACAAGGTTCAATCAATCAGGAAAATTTTACGAAAATTTTTGCAAAAATCCAATGTTGTTTTTGAATTTAGAAGACCTAGAACTAGAGGTTTTTTGTCAGGAAATCAATAGTTATTACCAAGACGAAACGGACAAATCTACGTGGTTGTGCCCTAAATTAGTTCGACTTTCTTTGCGTTGTGTTTGTAAGAATACTGTCAACACCAAAGATGATCTAATCGATCTTCTTAAACTCGAATTTCCTTGCAAGAACTTAAAAAATTTAAGTTTAAATGGCTGTGAATATGCAAGAAAAACCATACAAAAGTTTTCCCGTTTTAATAGTCTTCAAAAATTATCTATATCTTTTTTTGCTGGTAAATCATTGAAAGAATTGGTCGACTCAATATCTTGTCTTTCCAATTTAACGTGGCTTGATATGAGCCATAATAGGTGTTTTCAAGAGATTGATAATTTTAACCTGCAATTAATATACGATATGATTGACAAACTACCTCATTTAGTTTATTTAGACATAAGTAATTTTGATGCACGATATGTGAAACCCAAGTGGGAGCATTCGAGACGTTTTCAGTTTTTGGGATTGTATTTTAATATGTGGTCTTTCTTTGACCACTGCGCAGATATGAGCACCGATATTGTAAATGCATATTACTCATCTGAGGAATATGCAATGACCATTGAAAAATTTTGTTGGATGCCGATAAATTTTGAAGCGTACATTTCTTTATTAGATAGTAAAGCAGATTCTGAAGATAAGAACATTCGTTTATTTTTTAAAAACAATCTTCAACTTACTGTTCAATATCTACACAGAGTGCTTTATTATTACATTCCTAGAGACGAATATGATGAATTATTTTCGTTATTGAATAAACTTCACAAATTTGGCCTAAAAGTCAGCAAATTAGTAAAACTTTTTAAAGTTATGTTGAATTCTAAATCACGTTACTATTGGATACATCAGCTAATAACTGACTATGTATCAAATGTTTTTTGGAAAGCCTTATTATCACCGGATCTTAATTATATTTCACTTCTCTTGTCGCTTGACTACGACTATTGCAAGGAACCTAGAACGATTGAAGCGTTGGTTGGTCATCTGATGGAGGCATATAAAAAATATTACACATTTGAAAGACAGATCATTCCAGAAGCTGATGCCATTATAAATTTCGTGAAAGAAAAATCATTAAAACAAGACCTTGTACTGAATTTTCTAAAAAGACACGACAAATTAAAACAAAATATTGATAATTAACAAAATAAATGCAACGTTACAATATATTTTCTCCTGGTTAATTTTTTATTTTTTGTTCAAAATTTATTTTCATACAAAGTTTTAGAATTTTTTATGAAAATAAACTAAAAAACGTCTATTTGATTTAAAAAACAAAACTTTAAATTGCTTTACAAAAAACTAGAAATAATACCTGGCGTTATTCAATTTTTTTAAATATTTTTTTAAACAATTTTTTCAATAAAAAGTGTTTTGAAATGAGTTTTCATTTAATAAAATTCAAATAACCGATTAGTAGAAAAAAACTATTGTATACTAAGGGGTGTACCCAGCGTTGTCCGGGGTTTTTAAAGGTTTTTCTAATGTTTATCTCTCGCTCCCGTTTCCTTCCCCGCTTGCTCTCCCGCTCACTGTCGCTTTCCTGTTCCCGCTTGCTCTCCCGTTTCCGGTCGCTTTGCCGCTTCCGGCCGTTTTCCCGCTCCCGGTCGTTTTCCCGCCCCCGGGTGCTTTCTCGCTCCCGGGCGCTTTCCCGCTCCTGGTCGTTTTCTCTTTCACGCTCGCTTTTTTGCTCTCTGTTGCTTTTTTGTTTCAGTTTCCGCTCATTTTATAAATTCCCGTTTCCGCTTGCTCTCCCGCTCCCGCTCTGCTCATTTTGTGACCGATTTCAATTTTTACAGTATTTTCTCCCATTGACTCTCAATGTTGTGTAAAAATTTCATTACGATCGGATGAATATGTAGCAATGCATAAAGTACTTATATACAGACAGACATACAGACAGTCATTTTTAAAAACTTTTATTTAGGTTACAATCTTGGTGTGTGTGTGTGTGTGTGGCTTTCTCTGTAGACAAATCTTGCAAGTAAAATTTAACCAGTTTTTTGACTAGCTAGGAAGCTAAAACTTTCAGCATAGCTTTATATTGGATGACAATACATGTTTCAATTAAATAAAAATAAATAAAAAAAACTTTTTAAAAACTAGTCTTATGATAAGACTAGGGTGCTCGTTAAGTTATACAGATCTGTTCATTAAATTCAAACTGAGCACCCTAGTCTTATCATAAGACTAGTTTTTAAAAAGTTTTTTTATTTATTTTTATTTTCTACTTTTTAGTCTTTACACTTTTTTAATTATCTTCAAAATTATCCGACACTCACTATAAATCCAAAATATTTAATTTAATTAATATATATATATATATATATATATATATATATATATATATATATATATATATATATATATATATATATATATATATATATATATATATATATATATATATATATATATATATATATATATATATATATATATATATATATATATATATATATATATATATATATATATATATATATGTGTGTGTGTATGTGTGTGTGTGTGTGTCTCTATATCTGTGTGTGTCAGTCCAATTAACCTGACAAAGCAAGTTAATATAAGACTAGTAAAAAAAACTTAATTTGGACATCTTTCGAATTTCTAAATCGAATGTATTTGAAATCAAAGTTTGTGTTGAAAAACTCGTTTTTTCCTATACTTGTTATATATATATATATATAAATATATATATATATATATATATATATATATATATATATATATATAGTATATAGATTATTTTATTTATTACTAGCAGTGCCCGTAGCGGCTTCGCTCGCATGAAATTAGAGAATTTGAACCGTGCATACATAGTAGAGCACTGCACGGATCAATTTTTTAGGTCACGGCTCGGCCCGTCGACAACTTGGCCCAGCCCGTTTCAAAAACCTTAATTCCTGGCCCGGCACGGCCCGTCTAATATGGGCCCGGCCCGTTTTTACAGGCCTAGAAATTCTATATACTTGATGAAAAACTTCGGCCCGTCCCACCTTGACTTCATGTTTGGCCCGTCCCGTCTGAAGACCCTAAAATCACTGAAATGTCTATATGCTTAGTCAAAAACATCGGCCCGTACCACCTTGATTTAAGGTTTAGCCTGGCCCGTAAAAAACCCTAAAATAACGGCTTGGCCCAACCGGTGATAAACTGAACTCAGCTACTTTTTACCGGCACAAAACCTCAAAATACTAAGTTTTACATCTGTAATGCTTGCAGTTGCTGAGTAGCAGTTATTTTTAAATCAAATAACACTTATTTTGACCCCACATTTGAAGTCATGGAAACCAAAGTTTTAAAAAATGGTGAAACACGTATATCTTTTTATTTTGAGTAGATATTAAATATTAATTTTTACATCTGTAGCAATTACAGTTGTTGAGTAGCAGTTACTTTAAAAACGAAATAACCCTATTTTCCACCCCACATTTGAAGTCCTGGAAACCAAATTTTCAAAAAATGGTGAAACACGTATATCATTATTTTTAGAGTAGAAACTAAATACTAATTTTTATTTTTGTAGCATTCACAGTTTTAGAGTAGCAGCTACTTAAAAAACCAAGTAACCCTATTTTCCACCCCACATTTAAGGTCATGGAAACCAAATTTGTAAAAAAATGGTGAAACACGTATATCTTAATTTTTAGAATTGAAATTAAATACTAATTTTTACATCTGTGGTATTTACAGTTTTTGAGTAGCAGTTACTTTAAAAAACAAATAACCCTATTTTCCACCCCACATTTGAAGTCCTGGAAACCAAATTTTCAAAATATGCTAAAACACGTATTTTATTATTTTTGGAGTAGAAACTAAATACTAATTTTTACTCCTGTAGCATTCACAGTTTTTGAGTAGAAGCTACTTTAAAAACCAAATAACCCAATTTTCCAACCCACATTTGAGGTCCGGGAAACCGAATTTTCAAAAAATGGTGAAACACGTATCTTTTTATTTTTCAAAAAGAATCTATATACTAAATTTCAGAAAAAATTTTTAGAAAATTTTTTCAGAAAAAAGTTTGTTTTCCAGTTTTTTCCCCTCAGGAGCAAAATTTTCAAAAATCCTTTCTTAGCGGATGTTTACGCTATAAAAGTAATATAAGTTCCAAATTTCACGTTCCTAGGATGAGGCGTTTGAGCTCGGCGTTGATTATCAGTCAGGACATGTTCTTTTATATATATAGACTAGCAGTGCCCGTAGCGGCTTCGCTCGCATGAAATTAGAGAGTTTGAACAGTGCATCCATAGTAGAGATCAATTGTTTAGGTCTCGGCTAGGCCCGTCGACAACTTAGCCCAGCCCGTTTTAAAAATCCGAACTCCTGGTCCGGCACAGCCCGTCTGAATTAGGCCCTACCCATTTTTACAGGCCTAGAAGTTCTATATACTTGATGAAAAACTTCGGCCCGTCCCACCTTGACTTCAGGTTTAGCCCGGCCCAAATAAAACCCTAAAATCACTAAAACATCTATATACTTGGTGAAAAATCTCGGCCCGTCCCACCTTGATTTAAGGTTTGGCCTGGCCCGTGTGAAGACTCTAAAATAAAGGCTTGACCCGGCCGGTGATAAACTGGACTTAGCTACTTTTAACCGGCACAAAACTTCAAAATACTAATTTTTACATTTGTAGCACTTACAGTTTTTGAGTAGCAGTTATTTTGAAATCAAATAACCCTTATTTCCACCCCACATTTGAGGTCCTGGAAACAAAATTTTTAAAAAATGTTGAAACACTTATATCATTATTTTTTGAGTATATACTAAATACTAATTTTGACATCTGTAGCATTCACAGTTTTTGAGTAGCAGTTACTTTAAAAACCAAAGAAACCTTTTTTCCACCCCACATTTGAGGTCCTGAAAACCAAAATTTCAAAAAATGGTGAAACACGTATATCATTATTTTTAGAGTAGAAACTAAATACTAATTTTTACTTTTGTAGCATTCACAGTTTTTGAGTAGCAGCAACTTTAAAAACCAAGTAATCCTATTGTCCACCCCACATTTAAGGTCCTATAACCAAATTTGTAAAAAAATGGTGAAACACGTATATCTTTATTTTTAGAATAGAAACTAAATACTAATTTTGACATCTGTGGTATTTACAGTTTTTGAGTAGCAGTTACTTTAAAAAACAAATAACCCTATTTTCCACCCCACATTTGAGGTCCTGAAAACCAAAATTTCAAAAAATGGTGAAACACATATATCCTTATTTTTAGAGTAGAAACTAAATACTAATTTTTACTTTTTTAGCATTAACAGTTTTTGAGTAGAAGCTACTTTAAAAACCAAATAACCCAATTTTCCAACCCACATTTGAGGTCCGGGAAACCAAATTTGTATAAAATGGTGAAACACGTATATCTTTATTTTTAGAAAAGAAACTAAATAATAATTTTTACATCTGTGGTATTTACTGTTTTTGAGTAGCAGTTACTATAAAAGACAATTAGCCTTATTTTCCACCCCACATTTGAAGTCCTGGAAACCAAATTTTCAAAATATGCTAAAACACGTATTTTATTATTTTTGGAGTAGAAACTAAATACTAATTTTTACTCCTGTAGCATTCACAGTTTTTGAGTAGAAGCTACTTTAAAAACCAAATAACCCAATTTTCCAACCCACATTTGAGGTCCGGGAAACCGAATTTTCAAAAAATGGTGAAACACGTATCTTTTTATTTTTCAAAAAGAATCTATATACTAAATTTCAGAAAAAATTTTTAGAAAATTTTTTCAGAAAAAAGTTTGTTTTCCAGTTTTTTCCCCTCAGGAGCAAAATTTTCAAAAATCCTTTCTTAGCGGATGTTTACGCTATAAAAGTAATATAAGTTCCAAATTTCACGTTCCTAGGATGAGGCGTTTGAGCTCGGCGTTGATTATCAGTCAGGACATGTTCTTTTATATATATAGACTAGCAGTGCCCGTAGCGGCTTCGCTCGCATGAAATTAGAGAGTTTGAACAGTGCATCCATAGTAGAGATCAATTGTTTAGGTCTCGGCTAGGCCCGTCGACAACTTAGCCCAGCCCGTTTTAAAAATCCGAACTCCTGGTCCGGCACAGCCCGTCTGAATTAGGCCCTACCCATTTTTACAGGCCTAGAAGTTCTATATACTTGATGAAAAACTTCGGCCCGTCCCACCTTGACTTCAGGTTTAGCCCGGCCCAAATAAAACCCTAAAATCACTAAAACATCTATATACTTGGTGAAAAATCTCGGCCCGTCCCACCTTGATTTAAGGTTTGGCCTGGCCCGTGTGAAGACTCTAAAATAAAGGCTTGACCCGGCCGGTGATAAACTGGACTTAGCTACTTTTAACCGGCACAAAACTTCAAAATACTAATTTTTACATTTGTAGCACTTACAGTTTTTGAGTAGCAGTTATTTTGAAATCAAATAACCCTTATTTCCACCCCACATTTGAGGTCCTGGAAACAAAATTTTTAAAAAATGTTGAAACACTTATATCATTATTTTTTGAGTATATACTAAATACTAATTTTGACATCTGTAGCATTCACAGTTTTTGAGTAGCAGTTACTTTAAAAACCAAAGAAACCTTTTTTCCACCCCACATTTGAGGTCCTGAAAACCAAAATTTCAAAAAATGGTGAAACACGTATATCATTATTTTTAGAGTAGAAACTAAATACTAATTTTTACTTTTGTAGCATTCACAGTTTTTGAGTAGCAGCAACTTTAAAAACCAAGTAATCCTATTGTCCACCCCACATTTAAGGTCCTATAACCAAATTTGTAAAAAAATGGTGAAACACGTATATCTTTATTTTTAGAATAGAAACTAAATACTAATTTTGACATCTGTGGTATTTACAGTTTTTGAGTAGCAGTTACTTTAAAAAACAAATAACCCTATTTTCCACCCCACATTTGAGGTCCTGAAAACCAAAATTTCAAAAAATGGTGAAACACATATATCCTTATTTTTAGAGTAGAAACTAAATACTAATTTTTACTTTTTTAGCATTAACAGTTTTTGAGTAGAAGCTACTTTAAAAACCAAATAACCCAATTTTCCAACCCACATTTGAGGTCCGGGAAACCAAATTTGTATAAAATGGTGAAACACGTATATCTTTATTTTTAGAAAAGAAACTAAATAATAATTTTTACATCTGTGGTATTTACTGTTTTTGAGTAGCAGTTACTATAAAAGACAATTAGCCTTATTTTCCACCCCACATTTGAAGTCCTGGAAACCAAATTTTCAAAAAATGCTAAAACACGTATTTCATTATTTTTGGAGTAGAAACTAAATACTAATTTTTACTCCTGTAGCATTAACAGTTTTTGAGTAGAAGCTACTTTAAAAACCAAATAACCCAATTTTCCAACCCACATTTGAGGTCCGGGAAACCGAATTTTCAAAAAATGGTGAAACACGTATCTTTTTATTTTTCAAAAAGAATCTATATACCAAATTTCAGAAAAAAATTTTAGAAAAAATTTTTAGAAAAAAGTTTGTTTTCCAGTTTTTTCCCCTCAAGAGCAAAATTTTCAAAAATCCTTTCTTAGCGGATGTTTACGCTATAAAAGTAATATAAGTTCCAAATTTCACGTTCCTAGGATGAGGCGTTTGAGCTCGGCGTTGATTATGAGTCAGTCATCTGTCAGTCAGGACATGTTCTTTTATATATATAGATTGAAATATCCTTTTTATGACAGGATTAAAAACTATTATTAACTAATAATTTGAATAAACTATATGCCAAGCAAAATCCTCAATCTAGCAATTTTAATTTACTTTCAGTTATTTTAATGTTTTCAAGTTTTTTTTTACAAAAAAAAAACGAAAACAACCTTGAGATTTCCATATATACTACACGACGATAGCATCTCAACAATAAACTCCATGGAATCGAAAAAGGCTTTCCACGGAACATAACTCTTTTCATTATGGAGGTACATGGAAAGATTGAATGCCACCTCGTAAGACAACATGCCTGCCCTGATTTAAAATTATTGAAATCTCGTTTTATTAAAATCTTCTTGTGCTGGTGGTGGATTTATCTTAAGGTAATTTCTGGTTTGTATAGTAATTGGCTGAGTTGATTCAAAGGTCTGTAGTTAGAATCCAGGCAGCACCATAACACCAATAACCGTTTTAAACAACTAAAATGGGCTTATTTGTCAGCTTGTACACGATGGCCTCAGAGGTGAAAAAACACAATTAAAAATGGTTCAAAGTGCAAAAGTGTTTCAAAACATTATTTTGTCGCTATATTTTGCTTGGAGTCTTAGTTGGCATTAGTCAGATAAGTGAGTTGAACTAAAAATTTACATCGACTCAAACTTGAAAGGCAAATTCATTTCAAACTCAACAGTTAAACTGGAGCAAAAATTAATTTTAAAATTGCCTGGCTAAGTTGAAAGCGTCGTTGATGAGGGATGCCCTGTTTGCTGTAGAGAACATCTTGACAAGTATAAAAAAAAATGTGTAAGTACATTTAAATTTTTTTTTCATTAAATACTTTAAAATAATAATAAAATTTAATAATAATTGCAATAATAGTAATATTGACAGCAATAGTAATATTAAATATTCTAGTTTATTTTGATTCAATGCAGATTTTCTAAGGCCCTTTTAACGATTCCACGACTTTTAATCACATTTGAAAGCATCTAGTTCACCAGGTCAAAAATTAGGGTCATCCATTAAAAACAGCAAAAAATTGTTCCAGTTGGCTTGTGATTTGTCTAGGGGGCGTTAATAAAAGTCGTTACTTACTTAGGAAAGAAAGAGATTAGAGAAATTTGTGACGGACGACAGTGTGTAATAAAGGGAAAAGGTGTGGTTAAGAATTTGTTACTTGCAATACTGAATAAAAGTTTATTTTTGCCTGTTTTTTGTTATTACTATAAAAAATTGAAGTCATAAGCAATTTAATAAGTAATTAAAATTGTAAAATTTTAATAACATAGTGTTTATTTTCATTATAGGTAAGACGATGAGTACAAATTAAAATCAACTTCTTTATTTGTATGGAGTTGTTCGATGAGTTTGTACCACATCTCTTCTTCGTAATTCGTCCTGAAGAAGCCCATGGCCTCAACGTTCCCTAGAATCCACGACGAATCTCCTGTCTGTATTTCAGCTGAAAAGAAATGTATAATAAAATATTTTACTAAATATTTAAAAAAATTATATATGCGAATAATTAAGTTTCAATAAAAACGCTGGTTTGTCTTTAAATGTTTATTTGGCTTTAAAGAGTTAGTTTAATTTAAAGATTTTGTAGATAATGACCGACAAGTCATTAGTTGTTTTTCTTCATAAAACCATTTATTATAGGGGTTGATATGATTAGCTGTAAATCTATAAAAACAACTTATCAAAATTCAAGCTCTTTTTCAAATTTATTTTTAATTCTTATTTGCAGCCATTATTTTTATTATTTTTATAAATCACATTTTAATGCTTTATCAGCTTATAGGTCGAGGTCATAGTTTGAAATCAAGTAGATTAATAAATGCGCGGATGGTAATTTAAAGTATCTATCATGTTCTCTCCGTGGCCTCCAATACAATTTTTGAACCAATAAATTAATTTTCCCAATAAATATATTTTGGTCATAACTTATATATTATACTATGTCACGTCGATCGAACAATTTATTATTTTACTAGAAAAATGTTTTAATTAAAAAAACTACACCTGAAGTCATATTCATCCAAACTGTCTGCGCATGTCTGTTTTTCTCAGTTCTAAAACTGAATGGTATGATCCATTTGTACCTGAAATGAAAATAATAATTAAAATTAATTTTTAAAACAAGTTTTATTTTATTTTATTTTATTTTATTTTATTTTATTTTATTTTATTTTATTTTATTTTATTTTATTTTATTTTATTTTATTTTATTTTATTTTATTTTATTTTATTTTATTTTATTTTATTTTATTTTATTTTATTTTATTTTATTTTATTTTATTTTATTTTATTTTATTTTATTTTATTTTATTTTATTTTATTTTATTTTATTTTATTTTATTTTATTTTATTTTATTTTATTTTATTTTATTCCATTCCATTCCATTCCATTCCATTCCATTCCATTCCATTCCATTCCATTCCATTCCATTCCATTCCATTCCATTCCATTCCATTCCATTCCATTCCATTCCAGTCTCGTCTCGTCTCGTCCCATCCCATCCCATCTATATATTTTTATTTTTATGTCTTTTTTTTTGTTATTCAAACCAACCCATAAGGACTGAGTTCCGGATTGTATGTATCTTGTGGGTTGATGAGAAATCTCTTCTGCTCTAGGCGATATCTTCCGTTTCCAATATTTCGCACTGTCACTACTGGGAATCCCATCTGGACCGTCCAAGTGTTCATGATGGCTCCCACTTTGTAGGAGAAGTTGGAAGTCTTTTCGAAGACATCCCACAGCTGAGACATGTCAGCGTTGGAAAATTTAAACTCCCGAATGTATCTCTATTGCAAATAACATAAAATAATACATTCTGAAGAAACAACGACAAAATCAGTTTTTTTTTTTTTTTGGGACTAACTCGCAGTCCTTCTTTGAAATTTGTCCAGCCCAGAAATCCCCTTAGCATCCTCAGCACGGCCATTCCCTGGAATAACCAGCATCAATTAACGTTACACTATTCTGAACTCGAGAATATTTTTTTTTGCTTAAAATTGTTTAAAAGTTCAAAATAAACTTTACTAATTGTTTTGAAATAAAATAAAATAAAAGCAAATAATTAACTATTAACTTTATCGTATGAAATGGCATCAAAGAAAACGTTGATGTCATCCAATTGAGTGATGGGAGTTGAAACTGCGTGAGAAGTGACCAGTGCATCTTTTGTCATCACCGGATGTATGTTGTTTATCAGTTGCAAGTCAAACTTTATAGTGATTAAAAATATTTATCTTTATCTTTAATTTATTTTGAACTTTCTTTGTAATAATGATCGTCCGATGTTTATTTATATTAGATCTTCAACGTTTTAAGATATTTAAAGAAATTAATTTTCTGAACATAAAAACGGTATTTATTCGATCGTTCTTGACAGGAGTTGTTCAGAGAAGAAAGATCGGCTGAGGATGATGCCGACTAAATTGAATGGAATAAGATCACATGATTAGGGCAAACAATCAACTGCTTCCTTTCTTTCTCTTTTTTTATTTCTTCCTCTTTCTCTCTCTTTCTTTTCTCTAAGCCAAATGTTTAGCCCCGGTCCGTTTTTACAGGCTTAAAAATGACTATACTTGGCACAAAATTCTTGCACTGGCTTTACTTCAAACCGACTCGTTTGAAAACCTTAAATATCAAGGACCGACTCTACTCTCGTTTTCTTTTTCTTTCTTTTTCTCTTGCTCTCTCCTTCTTTCTTCTTCTATTCTTTCTCTTTATCTAAATCATTCTTTTTTTTTATATTCTCAATCTGTTATCAAATCCATCCAGTTACTCGCAAATGCATCATAAAAACACGAACTAAACGCTTCGCAAATAAAACAATATTTTTATTTCTTTCATAAATATGATTACGCTTTAAAAAAACAATTTGAGCGACAAATTTGAACTAACCACACTCCACGAAGTTTGCAAGAAATCCAAAGCAAAGTACATAAGAGTGTTGGCGAAGCCTTCATTGAGCCACAAATCTTCCCACCACTTCATCGTCACCATGTTACCAAACCACTAAAATGGAAAACATAAAAAAACCTTCAGTTATATTTTTTCTCAATTGAAAATTCTCCGGGTAAAATTGGGTTGAAATAAGACAGTTTTTTTCTAAGTCAACGAAAAAATAACAGCTGTGCGTCCGTCCTATGAAGAAGGCTCGTTTAAATGAAGAACACTTTAAAAATCTTACAGTTGACAGTTTGTTATTCTCCGAGAACGACTTGCAGAAAAGAACATTATTTTCTTTTTTATTCATTTTAAATACATAATTTGACTATTTTTATATAAATAATAACAAATACAAAAATTATTGAAATACATTTAATATTTTAATAAATTAATCGCTTGGATGTTTACCAGTGTTATAAAGATCATCTGACCACCGCACAACTCCGGTCAGTTGCATCTTCCAGCAGATTGTTTACACTCAAGTTTTAATCTTTTCCGAGTGCTTAACATAAAACAGCTGCAATTTCGTACTCGGTTTTAAAAATTTTCAAATGAGACTTTCTTTTAGATTGAATTGTTTCTATTCTGTTAAATTGACACGAATAATAAACAAAATAAGATTATACATCCGTAGAGAAACTTTTTTAAACGGTTTCTTTGTCGTGCCAACTACTGCCAACAATAGCAATTTATTTTATGTTTGAACAGATGAAAATTTTAAAACCATAAAAAACACAAATTTTAAAATCTCTCAACAATAATTTATTCAGTTCCATTCAAGCGAAATTATAAAACAATCAAACAACAAGAAAAAAAAACATTAAAACAACATAGTATTCGATAAAAAGCACATAAGAATCTCACAGAATGTGCGATTTCATGAGCCATAACAAGAGAGACCCAGTACATGCTTGGCAGCGATGGGAAGGCATCGTCGTACAAAAGTGCTGTTTCCCTGTAAAAGATCAGTCCCCAGTTCTCCATGGCGCCAGCACTGAAATCAGGGATGGCAGCGTGGTCTGAATAAATAGAATTATTACAATTATTTAAACATATATACTGTTTACATGTCAGAGCCCTGGGCATGATCTTTATTTTAAAATGTTACCCTCTCTTTTACCTTGACTCTCTTTTTTTTCATTTCCTACAATTTCTTCTGGTCACAAAGACCTTTTAAAACAATAGTCAAACAATAAAACATTCTAGTTTGACAGAGATCATGAATAACACATGCTAGCTCATTAGGGGTGACTTTACTCTACTTTACTTACCGTTAACTTGCGCTTTATTTTGACTTTTTTTTATTTTTATTGTAATTAGGTGCAGTTTCATAGGTTGTATAGAAAATTATGTTATTAGAAAATTTAATTATATACATAATCAGTTAAAAACGTCGGATTTTTGAACTATCAACGTATATAATTACCATTGTTTGCGATTGCAACACCACCTAACAGCGTTACGCAAAGTTATAACATACATACATACATACATACATACATACATACATACATACATACATACATACATACATACATACATACATACATACATACATACATACATACATACATACATACATACATACATACATACATACATACATACATACATACATACATACATACATACATACATACATACATACATACATACATACATACATACATACATACATACATACATACATACATACATACATACATACATACATACATACATACATACATACATACATACATACATACATACATACATACATACATACATACATACATACATACACACACACACACACACACACATACATACATACATACATACATACATACATACATACATACATACATACATACATGCATACATACATACATACATACATACATACATACAGACATCAGAAATTAGGCATGTCGATAGCAAAAATTATGTAAATTTTATTTATCAATTTTACACGTAAAGTCGAACATTTTTTCATCCATTCGTCAAAAAAAGAAAAACAGAATGAAATACCAAAAATGTTTTAAAACATCAGCACGTATTTTATGCTGGGTTCCATTTATTTAAAATGCCTCTAAGAAAAAAATGCTTAAATAAATGAATGAATAAAAAAAAACTTCGGTTGAATAAAAAAAAACTGATGACCGATTTACAAGTTTGTATAAATAAGGGCGGCTTATCGGTTGAGCTTACAAGCGATTGAATCCCGAGTTGGTACAATCGGATTAGTTTTTTCAATAAAAAAAATGAAAATAAAAAGTTTTAGTCTGCAGCAAAAGACGAATAAAAAAATGGAATTTCATGGAATGTCATCTGAATTGATGAATTGTGAGTTATTTCAGCCGTGTAAGACGTTAAATGTTGTAATAATCGCAGTAAGATTTGAAAAAAAAAAATTTCTATATTTTTTCATCAGAATTTATAAATTTAATAATTTAATTTTAAATAAGAACTATAAAATTGAACATTTGTTTAAAAATTCGTTATAAATATCATTTATAATATATATCTGCTAAAGAAACCTGCGCGCCTCTGAAGCTCCGCTACTGGCGCTTCATAAATTGACTTATTATTATTATTATAATACGATTATTAAAAAAAAAAATTTAATCAAAATTGTGATTAAAAAACTACTAAAGTGAGTTCCCACCTGACTTGTTAACGTGCTCTGGACAATCGAAGAAATCAGCGAAGAATTTAAACGCCGATTGGGCAAACCTGAGAGCGTAAGACGTTTGATTGCTCATGTCCGCTCGAGACCAGATTCTGATCTACAAATGTTTACAATAATTTGAATTTTAATTGTCGTCAAACTCGTGTTAGATTCAAAATAGTTATTTTAGTCATCCTTTTTCATACTAGAAATAACTTTGTTTTTCATTCCGTTGCAAAGCGAAATTCAAATTCAAATCCTAAAATAAAATTTTTTAAATATTAAATACTTTATTATTAATTATTTTTTTGTATGTATACAGTAAGATTTCTTTAAATATGTTACTCTAAAAACGGCTTTTGGCTTTTTCTAAATATTGGCAAATGATAGAAAAACCCGGCCATATTGATTTAAAATCAGTTTACCTTATAAAACCGCTCATCTTTTCAAACCGAACATGTTCTTACGCTTTTCTTATTCTCTTGCACAAATCAACATAGGTTCACCTCAGAATATTGGTCACCTCAGCGTAAAGATAATTCCGCATAAGTTTCGTCCACGTCGCTTATATGAGTGACTACCTACAGTCGCTATAGTCATATGACAGAAATAGCTTCAGTATTTAATTATAACAATTATATTTCCAAGATAACAATGACATAAACCAAGTTTTTTTACGAATCCGTTATAATTCAGGATTTGCCGGCTTTGCATTTATTGCAAAAGAAATTTTTAAACAAGGATGTTGAGGTGAATTAAATAGGGAAGACGATCGACCGCAGAAATTGCTCTGATAAATAGTTTATTAACTCTGTCTAGTCTGCCGATCAAATGCCTATGATTTGGATTTCACGCCGAAGAGCAATATTCGAGTAGTGGCCGTACGTATGTAGAGAATGCTTTCGTTAAGAGATCTTGATCTTTAGTTGTGAAACATAGGTTGATCAGACGTGATGGACAATACTATCGACGTGTTATTTGAACTTGAGGTCACTATCGATTAATCACACCAAGATCTCTTGCAGATCAAAGATGGAGCATATGAAACACTTTGTTAGTGCCAAATCCAACTGCCAAGTTTTACTCCAGGACACCAATTTGTCAATCGCTCTTTGCATTGTCACATTTTTAGGTTGGAAAGTTGCGTAAAGTTTGATGTCATCAGTTTCGTGTGAAAAAACGAATCAAAAGCTTTTTGAAAATCAAATTAAGTAATATCAGTACCTTCAAGATTCTGTAAAGATGAAGACCAATCATACACACATTCAAGCAGATTTGTATAAGTGATAAAACGTTTTTGGTGATTATTTTTACTTTTTCATAGTACAACAGCATGTGCTTGTAGGTGAGATAGGCCTGTAGTTGGAAAGGCAACTTTTCCGACTTTTTTTATGAGCTGGAGAGATGCAAGCAATTTTTCCATTATTTGGTTAATTTGCGCATCTTGAGAGACACATCAAAGATATGACTGAGTGGAACCGCTAAACTGCAAGCACAGCGTTTTAGGACAAAATTTATAATTCCATCAAAGCCAGAGGAGCAAAACTTTTTAGATTTTTAAGGACTGAAAAAATAATATGAGGTTTAAAGGAGATCATTCTATGAATTAAGAGGTACGATGATTTAAAAAGGGGTCTTCACCATCATCCACTGTGAAAACACTTGCAACGTAATCGTTGAAAATATAATTTAATACGAATGTTTGACCTGCACATCCTTATCACATAACTGCTAACCAATCATATACGACGTAAACATTGGCACAAATAGTTGCTACGTGCAACTTAATTTAGTTGTTTGCATATATGCACTTAACTGATTTATCTATGGTACACATAAATCATTAACTGATAAATACATTTATTTATTAGATCTGTAAAAAAATGTAATTCACAACCAGCTACACATTTAATCAAACCGACCACTCGTAAAAACCGGCCATTTTGCTCGTTTTTTTAAGATATATAATCCGATTTTCGTAGGTTTCACAGTGAAATAAATATTTTGACCGGCCTACCGTCAGTCCATCATCTGTAACAGCTGCTCTTTCGACGAAGTCTGCGACGAGAAACGCCAGAAGATAAGTAGACATGACCGGGGTATCCTCAAATGTATCCTCCACCCATCCACCCCCAACGTCGATACTACTCTTCATCAGGGTGTTCGATAGGGCGACGTAATCTGCAAAAATAATTTTAGCTCCGAAACAATGCATGTGTAGAGTTTTTAATTCGTTCATCAATACTTTATCATCAGCCGATGTGTGTGATTTAACCAAAATAGATAGTGAAACCTAATTTTTTGAAGCTTTTAGAGTTCTGTAAATACAAAACAGCAAATGAAACTGGCTTGTTTTGTGACAATAAAATTTATATTTCAATTGCTGCCCATTAATAGTAATTAATACACATAATAATATTCGAAAAGAATGACACGCGTCAAAATTGACATTCGATAAAATGATCTTAAGATTGCGTGACACAAGTTGTGAAAGACTTATAAAATTTACAATTAGAAACGGTTAAAGTAGTATTATTTATTTGTTGTGAGCAATTGAATTAAAAATAAAACAAGAAAATAATACTCATAAAAACGTCATCAGATTTCAGTTTTCAGTAACTTTGTGTTGTATGGTGTATGTGTTTGTTTGCGTGTGCCTAATTTGTTGACATCGTGCCTAGTACCAAGTAAAAACACAGAAGAACATTATTTTATAATAGTTTTTAGTCTTTAAAACAGGTGTTTTAAGACTGAAATGACTGTATCTAGTAAGCACCTAAATACTTCTTGTAGTGGATCATAATTTGATCCTTTTAATTTTTTCACCCTCCTTTCTTCCGGCTTGGGACTGGTTTGCAAAAGCAAGGCGGAGTCGACACAAAAGAACAAAGATATTGCAACAGCAGCGTCAAATTATTGTAAAGAAGCCAAATCACGACAACGTAATTTAAAATTCAATAGATTTCATATCAAATAAATGGTTTAGTAGAACTGGTAAGCTGCCATCTGATTTTTTCTGTCCATAACCTCTTTTCCCTATTGTTTCTTTATCCCAACTCATTTTCTTTCTCTTTCTTTTACCAGGGGCGCTATTTCAGGAAAACCTTGAAGGTGGGGAACTTCGTAATGCTATACTTTTCCTCCCAAAATAAAAAATAGCTAATAGCTGGAAAAGGAGTAGTCATATATACATTTTCTAAAAATTCCACTCCCTTGAAACTAAAATTGCCAGTTATGAAGGTGGAGTTGCTTTAGTACAGAATCTGTGTCTTAGTAAATCAACAATATTCACTTGTTGTAGTTCGTGGCTTAGAAGTAAATTGCTATTATTCCACGTCGAAAATTATAAAAAATTATATTAGTTACATGTATTTTATTTCTTTCTTTAAATGTTTTGTATAGTTACTGGATGGTCTTGACATATTCTATTAAATTCGTGTTATTATTGGTGTACGCAACATTACCAGTTGAGTTCATTTATTAAACTTAACTGTCAAAACACAGCATGGGTCAAATTGTTGAGGCCCGGCCCGTAATATAAGAACAAAATCCCAGGTTCGGTTCTGTCTGTTTTAACAAGCACAAAATCCCACGACTCGACACAATAGCTTCGGCCTAGTAGAACAAAAAAATTATATGCTGATTTTGGACAAGCCCTTTTTGAAGAACCCAATATGAAGTACCGTGTCAACGTTTGGTACCAACGTTGAACATTGCTGTGTGAGTACAATTGTTTTTTAGGTTGCACCGATAAAATGGAAAATTACAATGTGCAAATATTCACAAATAGTTTCATGTTTTTAAATAAAATTAGTAAACTGAAATTATACAATGAACACTACCTATTTGCTAACGCTTGACGCTTCTCCTGGTTCTCATAGTCTTGTATCTAGCTTTCATAACTATTTTTTTTCTATAAAAAACAATACAAAAAACTCATACATTTTTTTCTGGTAGTAAAACTTTTTTTTTAAATTTCCAAAAACGTTGTAGCTATTTTTTTCATAAAATAAAAAAATTGGAAATTTCTTAGTGGGACAATTACCCCCTGCCTCCAGGAAATGACGCCCCTGTCTCTTTCTCTCTCATTTTTCTTCTCTCTTTCCCTTTTTCTCATCCACTGTCGCTCTTTTTCTTTCAACCCACTTTTCTCTAATTCACCATCTTGTTCTCTCATTTCCCTGTCTTTCTCTCTTCATCTTGTATTTTATTTTCTCGTTTTTCTCTTTTGAATAGTTATTGACGTCTTACAGCCTTGTTATTTCAGTCTTTCACATCCGGACGTCACAAACACTTCCGTAAAAAGTGATTTCCTTCAGGACGAAAAGGAAACTTATATTTTGAAGTTTGTCATGTTCTGTCAATTCAACCGTCAGACCTACGCGGCATCATAAATAATTATATTTTATACGGACAAAAAAATAAAATAATTTGGAAAATCGAGTTACAGAGCTTGAGGGAAAAAATACACTGCGTAATTCCATGGCAACGGTAAGTAAGCAATTTAACTGAATAACGGAGTAATATATCCGGCTATCCGACCATGCTCGCTAATCCGGTTGCGGCTTTCACCGACTTAAATGTTTAATAGGCTGAAAAGCAAAGAAACTATCGGAAACAACGAGATTTTTATGCAATATAATTTATTCTCTGGATTTTTAGGCAGTTTTTAGAAATGTCAATTGCGGCATTTTATTGCTCTGATTACAATTTGAAATCTAAAAAATTATGTTGTCGAAAGAGAAAACTTTTTCACCCAAAGGTGGGTTTTTTTACACCAACACGCCCTTTAAATTTAATCAGAAAAATTTAGAGACGAAACAAATCACCGTGGTGTTGGAAGGAATTTTGAAATTAAAATTATGTAGAACACATTAATTATAATTATTTTTTGTTTAATTTTTTTTTCATCACGAGTGTTTATATCTATTTTAATTAAATAATTTAATGAAATTTCCGTGTACAAACCATCTGTATACAATCCCACTAGCATTCAGAGGCACACACACACAAACACACACAAACACACACATGCACACACAAAAATACACACATACAAATACTCGTCCAAACACACACACACTCACACTTGCGCACAAAAATACTCGCTCAAACACACACACAAACACACACATGCACACACACAAACACACACATGAACACACACAAACACACACAGGCACACACACAGGCACACACGCACAAACAAACACATGCACACACACACAAGCACACACACATCTTCAAAACGTGCATAGAACTTTTCAGAGCGCGTTTTCTTCATTGTTTACGACCTCTCAGGTACAGTTTGTTATATATCACCTATCAAATTCAGAACTCCCTTGTCGTAGATAAGAAAATGGAAAAATAAATTGCCCGTTTAAAACTGAATATATATTCAAAGAGATGTATTTTAGCAATTATCTTTAATTCTTATCTATTTATAAGACTTGCAAGTTTCGTATTGCTAATAATTCTTCATTATTGTTTGATTATTTAATGTAAGAAATTTTTTGTCTGTCAAGTTCAATCAAAAATTAATATTTTACCAATAAAGAATTTTTATTATTTTCAAAAAATACACCCCTGGTTGCTAATTAATAAACAATAACTTTGAAATACAAATACCGTTCTAATTTAGACAATACATTCCTGTATGCAAGCCTTTCTTGATTTGAAAATTTTCAATTTCTTTTAATTTTTTTTGGACAGCCACGTGACTTCGCGTGCTGGAAACACGTCTCCACGTTTTCAGCGATTTCCGTTCAGAAGAAGAAACAAGAAAAGGAAAAAGAAACGTCCGGGGAATGCAAATATTTATTAAAAAGGAAATTAAAAAGTTTTTT
The DNA here is from genome assembly GCA_963978895.1 of Erpobdella octoculata. Classification (NCBI taxonomy): domain Eukaryota; kingdom Metazoa; phylum Annelida; class Clitellata; order Hirudinida; family Erpobdellidae; genus Erpobdella; species Erpobdella octoculata. The sequence continues at coordinate 5,481,062 of OZ022242.1, forward strand.
AATGTTTCGACATGAAAAGTACACAGACGCACAAATTTATAATTGTGTGTGTATAAAGAATGTCTATGGTATAGTTATATGGATTTAAACTGTGAATATATATATTTCAGCACAGCCTGTACTTACCTACCTATTCCAACATATTAAAATATACATAAGTTTTTAAATCTCTTATATTAACTTCACAACCGGTCTTACTTGCTTGAATGTTTTCAAAACTTGAAAGTGACAATTAGCTAATTTTCCGTCATCTAATCGAGATGAAATTTGAAATATGGGCCTGCTAGTCATGACAATACAATCTGTTAAAAATTGAAAATATTTTGCAAAAAAGTTTAATCAAAACTAATAACTATATAAATATCTATATTTTAAAAGAAAAACAAATCAAATCACAATTGATTAAATGTTTACATATAAATTACAAAAATGTCATTTAAAACAACTATTTTTTGCAATAAATGAAAAACCGGCAAAGCCAGAAATATAAGGGATTTGTGAAAAAAACCTAGTTTTTACGGCTTACTTGTAACGAATGTGTGATGCTGTTAGGTAGCGTTGGAATTTATTTGAAATGATTAATATGTTTAAACTGTCATCAAAAAAATTAGTAAATTAATAGAGAAAAAAAATTTGATATTTACTAAATTTAAATTAAGAATTAGTAAATAATTTGCGTTAAAGACAAAAACATAAAATTAAATATAGATTGTATGTATATTGTACAAAAAACAAATTTTAAAAAATGTTATAAAATACAATGACGTCGGTATGGTAAACTGGTATCGGGACACTTGGGCGGACGTCAGTTAGGCGTGCGACAATTGGGCGGATCCATATGAACGCACGACAAATAGGTTGATGGATATTTAGGGGCTCGGGCATTTTTATGCGCATGCTACTTAAGCTTATGCAATGTAATGTAAATTTAAACTTATGTAACGAAAAGCTTGAAAATGAACATTCTAGATTATTTACTAATTAAGGATGCTTCAAAAAATTTGTAATTCAAAGGATATAATAAAACTTTGTTGAATAATTATAAGCAGATTTTCACATATCTGCATGCTCATCTATGACATGCTTAGTTGTTAATTATATGTATGTACTGAATGTAACGGTTTAAATAAAAATCATTACAAACTTCTGCTTAATTTTTTGTTGTTGTTTATTCAAGTTTATTTCAAGACAGACAAAAAATAAAATATTCAACAGACATCAATCAAAATTTCTTAGTACACAATAATGTATGACATTTAAAAAGCACAGAGTCCCGCTATTTGAATATTCATCGGATTGGTATATAGTCAAACAAATGCATGTTTATGTTTAATTGCTTGGTTTTATTCTTGAAAGATTTAATGTTCACAGTCAAAAGATCAAGCCATATAAAGTTCCAGAAACGTTTACCTATAAAACCAATAGACTAGAATTTTAAGCTAAATTAAATTTTAAGTAGATAAAAATCAGCCCATTTGTCGTTATTTGAAAGTCGCGCCCCTAAATGTCGCTACCCCTAAATGTCATTTCGTCCATATGTCCATCTGCCCATAAGTCACTGCCTATACGTCGCGCGCCTAACTGTCGCCCGCCTAAATGTCACCAAACCGGTAAACTGTATAGAACGTTAACCCGAGAAAGATATAATGAAAACTTAAAAGAAATTTCTTTAAAAAATTTTAATATCTTTAAAAAATGTTATTAAAGAAATACTGTACTGAATAAAACAAAAGTTATCGCTCCTGGAAACAAACTATATATTTAAAAAAGGATTTTTTAATCCTTTATATTAAATTTGCTTTTTTGTCTTTCTATCTGTCTGTAGTATTTAGAATACTGTATTCCATGTTTTAAAAAGGATTTTTTAAAAACGAAGTCTTTTACGGTTAATTTGTTTACTAGCGTTTTTTACAGTGTTCACTTCTGGGCCCGCTTTTATTTTCTTTATACACTGGAAATATTGGACACATTTTTAACGTCCATGGCTTCCAGTACCACCTTCACGCCGACGAGCGGGAAAGCGACCGGGAAGGGGAGAGCGAGCAGGAACGGGGGAGCGAGCGAAAACGGGGGAGCGAGCGGGAACGATAACGGAGAGCGAGCGGGAACGATAACGGGAAAGCGACCGGGAGCGAGAGAACAAGCGATGAAGGAAACGAGAGCGACAGAAAAAAAATCTCTAAAAAACCCGGGCAACGTCGGGTAGAGAGTGAGAGAGAGAGAGAAGGAAAGAGCAATAACAACAGTAATAACAGGAATATCAAATCATTTATAAGAAGTGTTCAACTTTAGAGAGGTGAAAAAGATTAAAAATAAAGAGAGAGAGAGAGAAATAGAACGAAAAAGAAAAACCGAAGATCGAGAGAGAGAAAACAAAAGAGAGAGAGAGAGAGAATTAATAAAAGAGAGAAAAGCAGCAAGAGAAAGAGCCCGAAAACTTCAGACAGCGCCGTGTAACCCAGCTGGTAACTGAACAAATTACCCGTCATCATTTTATTGTATTAACATACTTCATTATCATCATCACCATCATCATCATCACCATCACCACTATCACCATCATCACCACCACCACCATCATCATCATCATCACCATCATCATCATTATCATCACCATCATCACCATCATCATCATCACCGTCATCATCATCACCGTCATCCTCATTATCGTTATTATCACCAAGAGTCCTCGAAGTTGACGTCCTCATCATCACCGCACTATTTTTGTCATCATTATTGTCATCGTAATCAGTATAACCGTCTTTCTTTCACGACGAGCATCAGCATAACTATCATCATCATCATTATCATCATCATCATCATCATCATCATCATCATCATCATCATCATCATCATCATCATCATCATCATCACCACCACCACCACCACCATCATCAACATCATCATCATCATCATCATCATCATCATCATCATCATCATCATCATCATCATCATCATCATCATCATCATCATCATCATCATCATCATCATCATCATCATCATCATTATCATCTTCACCACCACCATCACCACCACCACCACATTACAGACCTTTTGAGTGCCTGATGGTGACGGAGAAAACGGCCTTCATGTCAGGCTCGTCAAAGCACGGAAAAACTCGCCGAGCGTCGATGGATTGTAACTGCGAAACAGCCAGGTACCTGATGGATGGGGAAAACCCCCGAAGAAAAAAAATTACTTTCTAAATTAGGTATTTAAAAAGATGAAAGGAGGAATATATTTCAAGTGACTGATCTTGTCTCCGTGTTATGGATGCTGGCATATCAGTTTAATATTTTTTATGTGAAATAGAAAATTTTTATTTTCAGAAAGTTTTTTCAAACGAAAATAATTGTACGTTATTATCTTCAAAACGTAATAATTATGTTATGTGATGTTATGAAATCAAAGAACAAAAATTTTTTTTAAACATTTTCTAATTATGAAATTTCTTAATTGAACTGTTTTATTTTTAACCATTTTGCGTACTAAAAGATATCATGAATCATGTGTTACATATGCATTGAGTTATTAGATGTATTTCAGTGTATTATATCGAGTTATTACTTATAAGAATTTATAAAAAAAAATATATTTATATTGAGTTATTACTTATAAGAATTTATAAAATATATATATATATATATATATATATTGAGTTATTACTTATAAGAATTTATAAAAAAAAAAATAATTGAACGTCCTTGAAATTCTATTTTTACATTTTCAACATGCAATAACGTTTTCCCGATAAATCATCCTTCAATGAAATCAAGCATTCCAGAGTCAGTGAGACTAGAAGATTGTTTGTATGTAATTATTTATTTTTAAATGAACATTTAATTCTAGTAAGTACTACCAGAGTGTTTGTATGTATGGTTTTATATTGTGGTTAACACAAACACTTTGGTGAGCGTGAACATGAACAACAACAACAACAACAACAATAGCAAACATGAACAACTTGGCGAACATGAACAATACAAAACGTTTGCATTGAACATGAGCGACTACAAAAACAGATATCATTTCTACAATAATCAGTTATTGAGTTTGATTTTTTAAATAGCACAGTTAATATAGCAATTTTTTTTAGAGAATTAGAAACCTGTTTTAAAATTGTATGAATTTTTATTTTTAAATGAACATTCAATTCTAGTAAGTACTACCAACCTTATTGTTCCATCAAGTGCTTTGTAACTGCTCCGGTACAAACCACGCAGATCATCTCCCAACTTGCCGTCGAATTTTTGAAATCTGATATTAAGATCGATACCCAAAAGAAGTTTTGATTTGGTTTTGATTACAAACGTTTCGTTGGTCCTGTTCGACAGAATTCTATCTATTTCAACGCGCTTCTCGTTCGACGACATCAGAACGAGGACATCTTCATCCTCGATGATCAATTCGGTTGCTTGGAGTACGATCAGATCAGTGCTTTCGAGGACTTTGACGCGAATATCAACTGATCCGCTGAATTCAAACTTGTCGATGTCCACGGTGAGTTGAAGGTCGTACCTGGATGGAATTACTGTTCGCGGCAGACGGAGGAAGGGCCAGGGATCGTCAGCCATGACATTCCGTTGTTTCTCGGATCTGTCAGTTTGCTGGAATGATGGAGTTGACGAAGAAGCTGAGACTTGAATGTCGCTATTTTGTTGTTGGCAAGCCGAAGACTTGCGAACGAGAAGGACAGTCAGTACGACAGAAGCAATCGAGCAGGCAGTCAAGAGACACGCCAGGACAAATACAAGACCTCTCTTCGACGAATAATTACAAAACTTCAATTTCTCGTCGACTTTCGCCATGGAAACTTCTTCTTCGTCGACGACGCGAGACTTACTGGAAGTTTTCAAATCTTCAACGTGCTCGCTCATTTTGCGGCAGCTTGATTTGCCTTCGTGTTAGCGAGCGAGCGCCGTGTATGAAAATGTCTTATTTTGTTCCTCACTCTCGACGGTCATTTTATAGCTCCATCGGTGATTGACAATGTGTGTGTGTGTGTGTGCGTATGTGTGTCTGTGTATGTATGTGTGTGTGTCATATCGTGTTGCATGCGACCCTCGACGTTTTTCAATGAAAATATTACCACAATTTGTTTTCGAATAAACGCAAATTAAAAATATAAAGAATGTTCAACTCAAAAATTAATTTAATTTCCATTTTTAAAAACTTTTTTTTTAATATGTTAGCGCTGTTTGGAATGTCCCTGAATAAAAACTAAAAATTTCAACAAATAATCTACAGGATACCGAAGTTACCACTTAATTTCCTAGCAACCGTTTTCATTCCATGGCTTCTCGACCGCAATTTTAAACGCACCCCTGCAGTGTCGTGCAGCCCTATGGAGCACCCCTGCAGTGTCATGCAGCCCTATGGAGCACCCCTGCAGTGTCGTGCAGCCCATGCTGTATCCCATGGAGCCTCCCTACAATTTCCCATGCAATATACCCCTTGCGGTCTCCCTGCAGTATTCCACGGATTCCCCGTACAGCTTTCAATGCAGTCACCCAAACAGTATCCCACGCAAGCAGTCTCTGTATTTCATTTATATAGTTTTCATGCAGTCCCACAGGATTTCTTTGCATTTTACACGTAGTCCCACTGCAATGTTTGCAGTTTTCATCGTCTCACGGTAGTTTCCCAACACTTTCATGAATATCCAATGAACGCTTCTACTTCTCGTTCTACAACTAAAAAGTGTGCACTTTTAGTACATCTGCACTCGAGTTCATCTACAGTTGGGTACAGCTGCACTCGAGTTCATCTACAGTCGGGTACAACTGCACTCGAGTTCATCTACAGTCGGGTACATCCGCACTCGAGTTCTTCTACAGTCGGGTACATCTGCACTCGAGTTCTTCTACAGTCGGGTACAGCTGCACTCGAGTTCATCTACAGTCGGGTACATCTGCACTTGTCGTCTTGAAAACAAACACTTCTTTTTTGAGATGCTTGTATTTATGTTTTATTTTCTACAGAACTTTTTAACTTTAAAAATGAAAAATAAACTAATTGTATAATCGAAACAAGCTAAGCCAATGTGAAATTGATATAATGAAACGAAATTAAATTACGTTTTAAAAACAAATCTGCAACAAAGAAAATTAAATACAGCGTCAAATTATATGATTTTTTGGTAGTCTCGATTAGATATGTCACTGTGAACAAAAACAGAAGTTTGGAATCTATAAATAGAAAGTCAACAAATCAACAAACCATGTGGTAACTAGGTCATGTTTAGTTAATGGCAGAAATTCAAAATTTTAAAAATACTAAAGTAACGTAACTAGATGAACATTTAATTTTCAACAAATTCCATAAGTGATTTTTTATGATGATGATGATGGTGATTATAATAAAATTACAACTGCGTTAATAACCTTCATAACAATAATAACAATAATAACTAAAATAATAATAATAATTATTATTATACACGAATGCTGGAAAAATATTTCTTTGTTTACATAAAATAAAGAAAAAGAAAGAAATCTTAACACTGTCGAAAATTGATTGTAGCTATGCGACTGATTAATGAGTTGCAGATGCAAATAATTCCAAAACGAAAACAACGGCAACTAACCAAACAACAACAACACAAACAACTCAAACACTATTATTATTATTACTATTATTGTTGGTGTTGCTGTTGCTGTTGTTGTTGAAGGAGGAAAATTGAAAAAACGGAAAGCAATTCGTTCCCAGGTTTCTGAAATGAGGAAAGCCAATCGGAAAGGCGAAGTTGCCTGTCTGGAAGGAAGAAGACGAAGGAAGAAGAGGAGACGGGAGATGAAGGAGCGAGAATTTCAGATCGCCCGCTTTCGGAGCTCTCAGCTGCGGCGCTCGCTTTTGTGGCGCACACGCCGTGGCGCCGTCCTCTTCGGCGCTAGTCGGCGTCTGAGTGCTCTGATCTAGTTTCGCGCAAGAAATCATCCTCATGTATTCGTGCGCATGTTTCGTTGAAAAGTTCATTTGAGCCGCGACCAGATTGGATTCGGCGCATATCTTAGGTATCGCCGGAGATGCTTTCGGCGAGCAGGGTTGAAGTCGAAAGTTGGCGAAGGGCGAGAGGGGCCTGAAATTTGGGAGGACCATTTGAGTGGGAATCACGCGCGTGAAGAGCGGCTGTCCTGGAGCCCTTAACACCCAGGAAGATGGCTGGATAACAATCGGTTGAGGTTTTGGAGGGTAGAGAATGAAACACGGAAAGTGCTGAGCTTTCGGAGTGAAATAATTGAAAGATGGTGAATTTAGTGGAACTGGAAATCGATAGACGTTATTTAGGTTGGTTGCGGTGGGGGTTGTCGTAGTATTAGTTGTTGATATGGCTGCTGCTGCTGTTGTTGTCATGGCGACGGAAAAGGAGGGTTTTGTGCAAAAATTCACGTTGGAGCAAATTAATGGCTGGCTTTGATTGTCTGATGAGTTTATTGCATCGAAGTTTTTACGCGATTCTTTCGTCCTAGCTGATTCCTTCGTGGACTGGTCCGGATAACCATCAGTCCCAATAAATGTTGTTTCTAACGAATGATTCAGATTTGCCATTATTCTTTTTGAATCAGATCTTATTTCTTTCGGAACGTTTTCTAAAGAGACTAGAGAGCGTCCGGATGGAAGCTGACGAAAAAAAAAACAAAAAAATTAATAAGCTATAAACATCATGCTACTACAGTCTAACGAATTAATTATTATTTCAAGCGTATAACGCATGTTTTAAGAGTGACAGCTAGCGAATGATGAAAATATAGCAATTTCAAATTGTTTACTTACATTTATTTTTTACTACTAAAATAATTTTAGGCCGTTTAAAACCTCGTTGGAATTAGATGACCTAAAACGTTAGTTTATACAATTTATACCACAAATGTTTGCAATAAATTCATTTTATTTGTTTTATATTTTTACAGAATCCAATATATTCGCCTGCAGCATTCGCGATAAAAAATGCATTTCCGCAATGCATTCAAATCCACTTGTAATGGACATCAATCAAAATAGAAGGAATCTTTAATGTCAAACGGAGCCATGTAAATGGACGATTCCGTTACCGACCATTGCATCAGATTGAGTGGGCTATCAGATTCATACCCCCTCCCCCATCCCATCCTCTTTCTGTACCACTTCTAGACAAACAAACACACACACACGTGCATCTCATAAGCACACGCACGCTCGTCCACACAAACATTTTCTGTAAAAAACTGTTTATGATGTAATTTTATTCTCCGCGTTGATAATAGGAATGATGATCAGAGAAACAATACTGTTTGACAACTATCTGACGTGGTAGGTGGTTTTTTCGAGCTATAGTCCAGATAAACTCACAAATCAATGTATTCAGCTAACAATAACTATAACTTTACATCTAATAGAAATAACTAAACTATAACTATATAAATAGATGAGATGTTTTAAAAATTATAGTAAAAGGTTAATATTAATACATTTTTTTATGAAACATCAATTTATTTAATTATTTATTTTATCAAGAATATAATTGCATAATTAATTATAAATAATCAATAATAACTTTTATGGATGCGCTTTATTTCAAGAAATAAAACCACTAAAATATTTTAAGAAATGTTTAATGCTTGTATATTAAGTATATTATTTGTATATGTTTTTATTAACCGGATGTCCATTGGGTACATACATGCATGCATGCCTGCATATATATATATATATATATATATATATATACATACATACATACACACATACATACATACACACATACATACACACATACATACACACATACATACACACATACATACATACATACGTACATACGTACATACGTACGTACGTACGTGCGTGCGTGCGTGCGTGCGTGCGTGCGTGCGTGCGTGCGTGCGTGCGTGCGTGCGTGCGTGCGTGCGTGCGTGCGTGCGTGCGTGCGTGCGTGCGTGCGTGCGTGCGTGCGTGCGTGCGTGCGTGCGTGCGTGCGTGCGTGCGTGCGTGCGTGCGTGCGTGCGTGCGTGGGTGTGTGTGTATGTGTGTATGTATGTATGTATGTATGTATGTATGTATGTATGTATGTATGTACATACATACATACATACATACATACATACATACATACATACATACACACACACACACACACATACATACATACATACATACATACATACATACATACATACATACATACATACATACATACATACATACATACATACATACATACATACATACATACATACATACATACATACATACATACATACACACACACACACACATACATACATACATACATACATACATACATACATACATACATACATACATACATACATACATACATACACACACACACATACACACACATACATACATACATACATACATACATACATACATACATACATACATACATACATACATACATACATACATACATACATACATACATACATACATACATACATACATACATACATACATACATACATACATACATACATACATACATACATACATACATACATACATACATACACATACATACATACATACATACATACATACATACACACACACACACACACATACATACATACATACATACATACATACATACATACATACATACATACATACATACATACATACATACATACATACATACATACACACACACATACACACACACACATACATACATACATACATACATACATACATACATACATACACACACACACATACATACATACATACATACATACATACATACATACATGCATGAAACTAAATTATTAAGATAAATTTTATAATTATATAAATAAACAAGTAAATTAAAATAATTTTGAAAATATGCTTTTTCATAAAAAAATTAAATAATTAATGTGTTGTCAACCATTATGCATGAAGTTTCATACATCTAGCTTAGCCATTCCAAAAACTATTTAAAAATTAATTAAAAGGTTCCTCCTAAACTGACAACAAAAAAGTGAAAATGAAGCTGATTGAAGGCTTGTAAAAACAAGTGAAAGTTAATTTAAAAAATTAAAATTATGCTTTTAAAACAGTTATAATATTTCATAGCGACATCGTATTATAAAAATATTAACCCGGCGAATAGTAAACAAAATATGTTTATAGTTACTATAAAAATGAAAGTTTTTGTCGTCATTATAAATATGCTGATTTAATTTATTTTTAACAATTTTTGTTTCCTAAATTTTCTTTTTTTTTCAACTAAACTATAAACGTTTTTGAAGTGGGTGAATTTTATAATGATCTTCCAAGCTTCTAAACGTCCGCGGACATCCCATGGACATCCGGACAAGTGAAAGTTAATAAAAGCATGTAATAATAACGACACAACATGGACACGAAGACACGAGAATGCAACCAGACCTGCTCAGCCAGCGTCGTTGTTGAATTTAAACTATTTATTGAACCGTCCTTGTGAGCCGTCATGACGTTTATGACTTTACTCGGTGACCTGGAAAATCATGCAAATTAGAATAAATTAAATTAAAAATTTAATTACTCCTGTCTCCGATTAAAAGCGGTCATGCATGTCGGGTTTCAAGCAGTCAATCCCTTCTTATGACCCGACATAATAACTTGAACCATTTTCTCGTAAAATCAAATTTATTGATGGACATGGTTTTCAGATAGCGTTTTAATAAAATGCAACCAAACCTGAGTGTTATTGGTAAATATTGTGGATTATTTTATTACTTACTTCAACATCATCATCGTCGTCGTCATCATCAATCATCATCGCCATCTTCCTCATTATTAGCACCACAGACATAATTTAAGATATTTTAATTAATACATTATTATATTCCTGCTATCGCATATTCCCAAAGAGCGATGATCGCAGAGTGCCCCAAAGCTCCAAGAGCAAAACGATAAAAATCAACATTCTAAAAGACAGGCGACAAAATAGCTTGCTTATCGAGCGCATAGTTAAAAGGTTATAAGACTTCAGTGCTACTACTAACTTGAGAAGGTTTACATCAGATATGGATCCACTAAGTCCACCTCCTTTGACCATCTGAGTCATCGCTGTCGACGAACAAAGACTCGGACTTGAAACGTGCCTCGTCAAGAAGTTCAACTCCGCGACGATCCGTTTATTCTTCTTCGCGGCGTGAATTTCCACGTCGGTGGCGCCGGTCGCGGATTCGTGCAATTTATCGGAAGATGTTATTGACCAGTGAGACGAAGTTTGCTGACTGGTTACGGTGGAGCACGGACGAGACACGACATCTGCGCTTCCACTGGCAACCTTCCGCACGTCAGAGTAATCAGTCAGGCATGGCCAGGTTCCTTTCGACTTTTTTCCTGGTGTTGATAACAATGATGATGTGCCATTCAAAAGAGAACTCTACAAAATTGAAAATTTCAATAAAATGTTAATAAAAATTTGACATTTTATTGAACAAGCTGCTTTAAAAATCTTTTCACAGCGTATTTTTGAGATTTATTTTTACAAAGAATGAAAACAATCGACATATTTTTAAATTATTATTATCACAAATATTTAAATTTTAGAAAATAGTCGTAAAAATGAAATTTTCTCGATTGCGAGAGAAAACGTTCATGTTATTGCAGTTCATCATTCAAAATATATCAAATAATCAACTAGACTTAGATGGAAGCTGAGACTATTGAATCACGGGGGTCAACGTTTAGGGGCTTAGTTCTAACAACAATAAAAAGTAAACCAGATTTTTTTTTTTGCTTTATCAAAACCTTCTGCGCACGACGACAAGAATCGGGAAAAACTTTTGTTCTGACAGTAAGTGGCAATAAGAGATGAGCTGGCAATCAGAGGAAAAACGCATTCCATTCAGTAGCGTAGCGAAGGGAGGGCAGAGGAGCATGTGCCACCGGGCGCAAGGCTTTGGGGCGCCAAAATACAAAAGGAAGGACAACAATTTCATCAAATTTTAGTCATTTTTGAACATGTAAAATATGTAAAATGAACAAATTGTATTTTTGCACGATTTCCCACAAGTGATTTTTAAAATATTCTTGAGGAGGGGCTCACTGAGCCCCGGATATGGCTAGGGTGCCTTCGGTGTCCTCGATTTGGTCGTCCAATTGGGAAGACATTGGAAGATGGGGGCGCACTTTTTATACCTTCCTCCCGGGCGCCAGATACCCTCGCTACGCCACTGATTGCATTTGTTACTTTAGTGACTAGAAAGTTATAGAATTGATTAATTCCACCTCGCTATTGCGAGCCTGTTGCAAGCGTGGATAAAGATAATGAGAAAAAATGTTCAGGATCAAACTATGATCTGTGACAGGAACTACTTCGGTATTTCATGGAAACTACTATTTTGGTCTTAAAACACGATGTGTAGAGGACTATTACTTTAATGTTTAATGAAAAATATATATAATTTATGCTTTCCTAGAATATAGAATATTTTATTTACAAAAATATACAATTACTAATAAAAAAATTCTCGTTAAAAGAGGGTGATCTAAGAATAGTTGTTCTTAACTTTTCCTTTGCAGGTCACAAAAGAGGTTAGCTCGCATACCCCTCCAAAAAAACTTGTCGGAAACACTTTCTATTTAATTTACTAATTGATATTAGTATGCTACTTGAATTTTTGGCTTATAATATTTTCCCAGCTTACCACAAGGCATCAGCTGGTGCAGTTTTAGGAGTATGCGTTCTACCGATTAAGAACAAATACCTACTTTAAAGAAGTATCGACCAAATGCGACAAGTGAACAACAAATAAAAAATTAATGATTTAAATAGTTAATAAATGCGAAAAATAAAAAACAAACTTAAAAAAATAATAAATAAATGAATGAACACTTGTGGACGGCGCGTCTTCTGACATTTAGCTTGTTTATTTCTCACACGTCTCGAGTGCTCGCGCGGTCTCCAGGGTTTTGAACACTTTCTCCTGATCGGACCTGGAGAAGACCTGAGGCTCTCGTTGGGTGGCGGAACGTAGAAGAGAGGGGGAGTTCTGAGAGGTGGAAGGCCGGGAAGTTTCCAGTCTTCTTCCGATGTGTCGAGCCACAGTAAACGAACCTTGTCGCTCTGTATCGATTCGTACAGGGAGGTGAGGTTTGTGTCGCATACGTGCTGGTCGAGAGGAACCTTTTCAGGAGTTATAAATTTTTATTAATGAAAATTTAGTAGACAAACTCATAACATAGGTAGTTTTTTTTTTTTAATTGAGTAAATAAAAGTTGAATGTATAACATTTTTTAAATATGGGAATAAATAATAAATGATTTTATTGCACGCTGAAGCTGTTAAACTTCCAGTCAACCTTGACAAGAGACATGATCCTGTCCCCATCCAGAGAACCAGGCTCGGAAAACTTAAGTGTGGCTTCACTGAAAACATTTCCTACTTCTTCTTCTTCTTCTCCTTCTTTTACCTCTTCTTTCTCGAATATTTCTTCTTGAGGAAACAAAACACGTCTGCCAGAAGAAATATTCTTCGTCTGAAAGAACAGAGTATTGTCATCAACGCCGCCATCGGAATCGTCACCACCACCACCACCATCGTCGTCGTCGTCGTCGTCGTTGTTGTCCTTACGTGTTTCCTTCTTCCTCGATTGCACGTGTCTGCGAGATGAATGTTCGGCAACGTTTCAATTTCGGGGTGTCAAATGTCAATACTAGGTGGAAATAAATCTGCGGCGGTGCTCGGTTTTTTTTTAATACCAGCACATTCGGTGCGTGCGTGCGTGTGTGCATGTATGTGTGCGTGTGTTAGTATGCGTGCATATGTGTGCGTATGTGCGTGTGTTCATGTTAAAACTTGCGTGCAGTTATATGTGAGAGAGAGAGTATGTGTGAGTGTCCGTGTTTGTTTAAGGTCCAATTAAAACTACCAGAAGAATCGGTTGAGTTTAAAAAAACAAATAAACAAAAAAAAACAAATGTTTTAAATAAATAAAATAAATTCTACTTGGTTTTTGTTTGTACTTGTTTGCTTCATATAAGAAAAAACCTCATCAAAAATATTGTTTCAGCAAACACAACGCTAAAATTGCATGTTTTTCTATAAAAACATTCGATTTTACCGCTTTTATTGCCCAAAAAAATACTAAGGCTGAGTAATAAACTTTAAGTTACATTATTTTTTAATAAATATTTTTTTGTTAAACTTTGTTAAAGTTGCAAAACTAAAAAATACCATTAAACATTTTTTTAAAACACACTTTTATTTAAATGCACTAAAAAGGATGAAATAATTTTTTAGAAAAAAGAAAGTGTCAATTTGGCCACTTGCGATGTTTTAATTTATGCTTGTAAAAGTATAGTAAAATTTGTGTTTAAAATATATAAATATTCACAAAAATAAAAATATTAGCAATAATAAGGATAAATTAATAATTAAATAAATAAATAAATTACTCGATTGCGTTTTACTTATTTTGTGACTTCAAAATTTGGAAACGTACGAACGGAATTTCCAGTTCGTTGAATCATCAAAGTCGAAAAAACGAGATTTCTTTCTTTCCGACGTTTCTTTTGCAGGATTTCTTTTAGATTGCTGTTTGTTGACGTTCATAAAATCATGATTTGTTGACGCGTTCGTATTCCTCGTTTCTTGTACCTGGAAATGTGTTCAATTAATTACATTTCATTATTCCATACATCGTCTACTATTAAATTTGTATTATATGCCGGCATTGTTTAACACGATAGTTAAAACCGAATTAAATTCAGTTTTCAGTAATAATTAACGTTATTTTTAACTTCATAAATACTTTAATTTAGGTTTCTCATTTCCACTCCCACTTCTCATTTCTCATTCCCTATTCCCACTCCCTATCCATATGTTCATTTAAGAGCGAAATTCTATAAACGTAAACGTAATCCAGACCCACAAAATTGAATCAGATTATACATTTTAAATTATGTAAATGTAAATTTTTGATAATTTATGTAGCGTCTCTTCCAGAGCTCAGGGGCGCTGTTCTTGTACATGCCCCGTGGATAGAAAGTTTTATGGTAATTTTTCCAAGAAACCCATTAAATTTATAATTCCAATTAATTGAGCTAAACCTTATAATGAAACTGAAACAAAAATTGCTCAATCGCTAATTACTAGAGAGTCGAACACTGTTAATCCCCTTAGGCTGTCGGCAGGAGTCATCCTGCTGAAATAATGGGCCAGCTCAAGGCTATGGAGCCAAATTCTACCGTAGACGTAATCCAGCTCAATTGGTTCTCCGCTTTTCCACAGTCTATTGGCAAGCATTTCAAGTTTTGATGTTGCGAACTTGATGCTAGGCAATTGTTCGTTCATCGGCTGATATCCGCGAAAGCCTTTTATCAACTTACTCTTCCATTTAAGAAACTTGTTAATTTATTTTTTTTTCGTTAAAGTTTGTTTTGATCTCGAACCATTCATAGCGACCTCGAGCAACAATACAAAAAACGTCATGATCGATCAGTAACGTAATTTTTCTCGATTCAATCATTCTGGGGTCCAATGAACTGAACAATTCCCGGCAAGTGAACAAAACGATAGGCAACACAAGCGGTTCTACCTTGACCTTACGCATATCTGTACCTTGACCTACTTAGACCTGTCGCGTCAAGTATCGATTGCTATTGTCTTACGTTCTTCTTTATTCTTTAGCATTTATTATCTATTGTTAAGGCAGGCATTTAGACTTTTTTATGTGAGTTTGTGGGCAGTTTTAAAGTGCCCAAATAAGCAATAACAAAAAAGCAAAACAACCGGGGGAACAGGGGACATGTTCCCTCCACAATTTTTGAGGTGGGAGACAACAATGTATTTGTTCCCCCACTTTTACAATGTCATGGTTTTTTACTTAAGGCCATAAAATTGGCGACCCCAGTTGAGCAGTTTTTTTTAATAAAAATCTTGTTATACAGGATTTTAAGGTAGCATAACAAGATGTGCTTATGGAGAATGAGACCAGAAACTTCAAACTTATTGTAGGTAAAATAAGTTTTTTTCTAAAGATGATGATGCCTTAGCTAAATGGCTGCGTCGATCCAACCCTTTTACCCATCCAGAAATTCAAAATGAGGTGTTATCTCTCATGACTGATCAATTGCAGGGTAATCTCTTCGATGAGATAAAATTGTCAAAATATGGCTAATACGCCTTAATTGTTGAAGGTACAACTTACACCACCGCACGGATCAGTTGTCTATCTGCATCAGGTTTGTAAATGACAATTTAATACCTAAATAAATCTTCCTGGGGCTTTACACTGCTTCATCTTCTTCTGCGGCAATGACAGTTGGTTTTAGTGAAGATTTTTTAATGCGTTTCAATCTATCTTTGCTGGGACTCCAAGGACTGTGCGATGATGGATCCGCTAATATGAAGGAAGCCTTTTCAGGTGTGCTGGCTCGCTTTCTTGAAAAGGAACCACGTGTGACTATCGTTCACTGTAGCAACCACTGCATGAATCTGACCACGCAAAATGCTGTAAACAAATTCTTCTTCTTCATAACACTCTACAATAGTCTACAATATACCCACGCATGAGTGTGCTGTTTTCTTCAAAGAATCCCGAGTGTGGAAAACAATTTCGAGCAACGTGTTGGCAGAACTTGATGAGAATGAGGAGATGGAAAATTCAACTGAGTTTGGATCAAAAAGTTTTTTTCTCCCGCTAATAAGTATTTGCCCCACAAGATGGACAGAAATTGATAGATAATTATCATGCCACAATCTGCACCAGGAGGTTTGGGCTTATTTTTCCGCCAGTTTGTTTTTCTGAATATCGGCATTACATTTTTGGCAACTTTTACTATCGTATATTTATGTACAAATGTGATTCAAATAAAAATATAGTAGAGTAATTATTGAAGAAATGAACATTTAATTAGTACAAACAAGTTACAAACTTTAATATTTTAGATTAAAAAATAAAAAAAATCTTTATAGAAAATTGTCACCTCCATTTTTTAAAACGATGCATTCATGTCTTTATATTTTTTTATACCAATAAAATCTGTTCATATTTGACTTGAGTTTCTGTTTAATGTGTTCAGTAATATTTTTGTTAACGAAAACTGAATAAAAACGAAAATTTTTATTGTATTCGTTAATAATAACGAAAGAAAAACTTTAATTATTTGAAAACCGTAAATAGAATAAAAACTATATTTAAATAGTACAAACTGAATAATAATAATAACGAAAATTATTTTCTGAACGATAATAAAATAAAAATAAAATTTAAATAATGCAAACTAAATAAATACAAAAATTAATTTTTTAACGAAAATTGTTGAAAGTTGTGTACATAAGGCGGGCGCACACGAACAACTTAGTTGTGCAACTAAGTTGTGCAACTCGAGTTGTGCAGCCAAATTGCTCGTGTGCGCGCCATGAGTTGAGCAACCTTTTAAGTTGTCAACTCAGTTGCCCAACTAGTTTAGTTTTCAAATTCGTTTGAAAACTTTGGACAACTTTTAGTCACTAGTCTTTCTGTAATTAGTTAAATAGTTCTTTTTATAAGAAAAATATAAAAATAGAATGAACCAGCGATTCTGTTATGAATTTGATAAATGTGACGGAATTTGATTTAATGTAATAAATTAATTTATTAGAGAATTTCAACGAAAAATGATAACTGTTACTCTAAGCGTGTGCGCGCAAAGGTTGCTCAAGAAATTTAGTTGTGCAACTAAATTGCTCAAATTTGTTGTTAGTGTGCGCCCGCCTATAGATATTAGCATAGATAACCAATATCTGTGGATATCTATGATATAGATTTCTATGGTTGTGTAACTTTTTAAATGTACACCCATTTCTTTCTTATCTTTCTTGTTATCATAAACGTTGTAATCATTGAAAACAATTATGAGTTCTCTTGCAAAAATGCTTGTTGGGCGAAAAAAAATTAGTTCCGTGTGGGAATTTTTGTTTACGATTCAAGCACCAACAAATCTAAATGTAAGGCAATGGATTCTAAAAATAAAAAATCTTTCTGTGTTACACAATTATTATTTTTCCATATATACACTGTATGAAATTGGATATAGTAAGAAAAATATTAAGAGCATAAACAAAATGTTTTAGAGCATGAAAATTGAACAAAAACAAAAAAAACGAAATTTTTTTATCTGAATAAAATAAAAATAAAAACGAAAATTATTTAAGGAACTGTAATAAAATAAAAACTAAATTTAATTTTGTAGAGATAAATAATAATAAAAACTAAAACTATTTGATAAACTAAAATAAAATAATAATCTATATATATATATATATATATATATATATATATATATATATATATATATATATATATATATATATATATATATATATATATATATATATATATATATATATATATATATATATATATATATATATATATATATATATATATATATATATATATATATATGGGTTTACAGGACCTCAAATGTGGGGTGGAAAAAAACTAAAAAAGTGAAAGTTTTAAAATTTGGTATTTGGGATCTTCTAAAAAATTAAAATTATACATGTGTTACTGTATTTAAATAATTTATTTTCTGAGACATCAAATATAGAATGGAAAATATGGTTGATTAGTTATTAGAGTAACTGCCACTTAAAAATCAACAATCTATCTATCTATCTAAAAATGGCGCTCCCGTAATGGACTTTGTCGATAAGGGAGCGCCTAATCAAATGATTAAATTATTATTATTATTATTATTATTATTATTATTATTATTATTATTATTATTATTATTATTATTATTATTATTATTATTATTATTATTATTATTATTATTATTATTATTATTATTATTATTATTATTATTATTATTATTATTATTATTATTATTATTATTATTATTATTATTATTATTATTATTATTATTATTATTATTATTATTATTATTATCTATCCATCCATCCATCCATCCATCCGTGCGTCTGTCCGTCCGTCCGTCCTTCCATCCATCCATCCATCCATCCAAAAACGAAGGGCTTTTGAAATTTGGTATCTAGATTTTTCTTAAAAATTGAGAAAATACGTTTTTCACCATTTTTTGAAAATTTGGTTTACAGGACCTCAAATGTGGGCTGGAAAATAGGGTTATTTATTTTTTAAAGTAACAGCTACTCACAAACTGTAAATGCTACAGATGTAAAAATTAATCTTTAGTATCTACTCAAAAACAATGATTCACAATTTTTTTTAAATTTGGTTTCCAGGACCTCAAAAAAATTAAAAAAGTGAAGGTTTAAAAATTTTATATTTGGGATCTTCTAAAAAAATTAAAATTTTACATGTGTAACCGTATTTAAATAAATTTTTTTCTGGGACCTCAAATATGGAATGGAAAATATGGTTGATTGGTTATTAGAGTAACTACCACTTAAAAATCAACAATCTATCTATATATATAAAAGAACATGTCCTGACTGACTGACTGACTGACTGACTAACTGACTGACTGACTGATAATCAACGCCGAGCTAAAACGCCTCATCCTAAGAACGTGAAATTTGGAATTTATATTACTTTTATAGCGTAAGCACTTACGAAGGAAGGATTTTTTAAAATTTTGCTCTTGAGAGAAGGAAACTGGAAAACAAATGTTTTTCTAAAACAACGTATATCTCGAAAACCAAAAACGAAGGGCTTTTGAAATATGGTATCTAGATTCTTCACTGTGGAGTAGAGCGCTGCACGGACCGGGCCAGGCCGTGATTTTAGGGTTTTCAGACCGGATGGGACAAACCTGAAGTCAAGGTGGGACGGGCCGAGATTTTTCGCCAAGTATATAGAAATTTTAGGCCTGTAAAAACGGGCCAGGCCCAAATTAGATAGGCCGTGCCGGGCCTGAAATTTTGGCTTATGAATCGGGCAGGGCCAAGTTGTCGACCCCCACCTCGTTTGCGAGCTGCAGCTTTCGGAAAAGGGCTTTTGAACTGAAAACTCTCATCGATGATTGAGAATAAGCTTTACTTTCAAAACTATCTCCTCTGCGAATTGCATCCAGTCTACGCCTCAGTGATGTTTAACTGGCAAGCAAGCTTTCAAAACATCTTCTACTGCTCTTTCCATGTTTTTTTGGGACCATCCCCCCTTCACAGCTGTAGATAGTCTGTTTCTCATTCTGAAACATAACCATAACAACATTAAGTGATTAATATGTATATGTCTTCAATATATTAAGCAATTTCATTATATTACATTAACATTTTTATCAATAATGAACTTAAACACATTTATGAAAATTTAAACATTCAGTAATACTGAATAACTATGGTCATTCAGTACGACCTTACAGTGGTCATTTAGTACGAACCGAGATGTACGAGCATTTAGTCTGCTACGAGCAAAATAATAATTTTTGACATCCAAACTTTATATTAAAATATTAATCAAACATCTCTTTATTTACTAAAAAAATCTTACAAAATATAAACTTAAATATTTGATACGAATAGAATAGTTCTGACCTGACTCGTTTTCACTTTTTCGTGCGAAAAAACAAAAAGCTCTATAAATGCTGAACGAAATACACGAGAGACAAAAGAACAACAGTGAACAAAGAGTTCATATATATACGCATTTTAAAAAAGAGATGGGCGTAAAAAATAATTTAACAAATGAGAAAATCTCAGTGGCCCTTCTGTACAGTGGCTATTCAGTCCGGTTCTCCCCTACTTGATAACTGTTAAATTATGCTTATTATTATCGTGAACTCCTCTTTTAATGTCAACGAGCAGGCTTCCTCACATCCTTAAACTGCCTGACTGATGGCGATCACTACATTCGTCCCGAGATAATCTTTACATTTTATTAGGCTAAGGTAAATAATTATAATTAATAAAACTTGAGTCTACCCTTTTCTAAACCTAACTAATAAATAAATTCACTTTTTAAATTTCAGTCATTACTTTATATTTCAATACAAACAAAGTTTATCAGATTTAGATGTTAACTGTCTACCATCGGCATAAATATTTAACTTATTTTTAATGTGACAAAAACATAAACATAAACATAAACATAAAGGAAATGATGGGCGCAAACTATATGTCTCTATGCCCATATCTAGAATTATATAAAATATTGTTCATATATATGTTCTATAAATAAATGTATGTATATATTATTAAAAATCCTTTTTATAGTTGTACATAATGTCGCTTATTTCGAAATGACAGTCGATTAATCTTTTAAATTCATTAACTTGTTCGGCTTCTATGATTTTCGAAGGGAGGTTGTTCCAAATTGCAGTCGATCTGGTCAGGAAGAAATATTTTCTGCAGTTGCCGTTGAATCTTTGTGTTTCCAGTTTGAACTTGTGACCTCTTGTTCTTCTTTCTTCTGATATCTTTATATTAGGAAAACACAAACGTCCTTCTTTGTCTTGAATTAAGTTGTAGAGCATGATCAGGTCCCCCCTCAGTCTTCTGTACTTTAAACAAGGAAGCTTCAAAATTCTCAACCTGTTTTCATATTTCAATCCTTTGCATGCCTTGACCATTTTTGTTGCTCTCTTCTGGACTCTTTCAATGGCTTCTATGTCTTTTTTCTTCTATGGTGACCACACACTGACTGCATACTCCAATCTGGATCTAACCAAAGCTTTATAAATCAATATAAAAGAATCTTTTGTCAAATCTTTAAAATTTCGTGAAATTATACCTAACAGTGAAAAACATTTTTTAATTATTTCATAAATGTGATCTACAAATGTTAGTGAACTCTGGAATGTAACACCTAAATCTTTTATTTTGTCAAAAAAATTAAGTTCCACTCCTTCTATATTATATAGTTATCGAACATAGACTAAAATATCTAAATATTATAACCTTAAATAAATATTTTTAAAAATAGCTTATTTTTATCTGCTTCGCTAGGACCAGGATAAGCAATTAGAAAAAAAAATCGTTAGTTCGACCGAGAACTTCATGTCAGTCAAAGTGCAATGAGATCGCCACGTGAAATAATAACAACCTTTCACCTTCACCTTTCAACACTCTAGCGGAAACTGGAACAGCTACATGAACTTTGAATTAACCCTGTGATGACCTGAGTCAACTTTTGGATATGTAAAAAAACTATAGAGATGCGAAAAAATAAGCCGTACTAAGTTGTATTCATTCATATTACTATTATATAACTAGAAAAACCACGTTAAAAATGACGGTTTTTGTTTTTATCGAAATTTTCACACAACCTTCAGAGTCAATATGGGCAGTTATTTGTAAAAAGAATAACAATCGGTCACAAAATGAGTGGAGCGGGAGCGAGAGAGCGAACGGGAACTGGGGAATGAGCGTGAACCGGGAACGGAAAAGCAAGCGAAACTGGAAAGTGACCGGGAACAGAAGAGCAAACGGGAACATACATACATACATACATAAATACATACATACATACATACATACATACATACATACATACATACATACATACATACATACATACATACATACATACATACATACATACATACATACATACATACATACATACATACATACATACATACATACATACATACATACATACATACATACATACATACATACATACATACATACATACATACATACATACATACATACATACATACATACATACATACATACATACATACATACATACATACATACATACATACATACAAACATTGGTAATTATGTATACAGATTTTTTATTTTAAAAAAAATTAAAGCAATTTTGTCGCCAATATCATCACAAAATATCTTTTGATCTTCCTCTGTATTTAGTGGACTCGTCAGTTTGCATTAAGTTTTAACTTAAGTGCTTGTGACAGCCCTGCATATACGTCGAAACTGAACCAGTAAGTTTAATGGAGAGTAGACCATGTTTGTCATGCCAGTGACCATGTTTGTCATGCCAGTGACCATGTTTGTCATGCCAGTGACCATGTTTGTCATGCCAGTGACCATGTTTGTCATGCCAGTGACCATGTTTGTCATGCCAGTGACCATGTTTGTCATGCCAGTGACCATGTTTGTCATGCCAGTGACCATGTTTGTCATGCCAGTGACCATGTTTGTCATGCCAGTGACCATGTTTGTCATGCCAGTGACCATGTTTGTCATGCCAGTGACCATGTTTGTCATGCCAGTGACCATGTTTGTCATGCCAGTGACCATGTTTGTCATGCCAGTGACCATGTTTGTCATGCCAGTGACCATGTTTGTCATGCCAGTGACCATGTTTGTCATGCCAGTGACCATGTTTGTCATGCCAGTGACCATGTTTGTCATGCCAGTGACCATGTTTGTCATGCCAGTGACCATGTTTGTCATGCCAGTGACCATGTTTGTCATGCCAGTGACCATGTTTGTCATGCCAGTGACCATGTTTGTCATGCCAGTGACCATGTTTGTCATGCCAGTGACCATGTTTGTCATGCCAGTGACCATGTTTGTCATGCCAGTGACCATGTTTGTCATGCCAGTGACCATGTTTGTCATGCCAGTGACCATGTTTGTCATGCCAGTGACCATGTTTGTCATGCCAGTGACCATGTTTGTCATGCCAGTGACCATGTTTGTCATGCCAGTGACCATGTTTGTCATGCCAGTGACCATGTTTGTCATGCCAGTGACCATGTTTGTCATGCCAGTGACCATGTTTGTCATGCCAGTGACCATGTTTGTCATGCCAGTGACCATGTTTGTCATGCCAGTGACCATGTTTGTCATGCCAGTGACCATGTTTGTCATGCCAGTGACCATGTTTGTCATGCCAGTGACCATGTTTGTCATGCCAGTGACCATGTTTGTCATGCCAGTGACCATGTTTGTCATGCCAGTGACCATGTTTGTCATGCCAGTGACCATGTTTGTCATGCCAGTGACCATGTTTGTCATGCCAGTGACCATGTTTGTCATGCCAGTGACCATGTTTGTCATGCCAGTGACCATGTTTGTCATGCCAGTGACCATGTTTGTCATGCCAGTGACCATGTTTGTCATGCCAGTGACCATGTTTGTCATGCCAGTGACCATGTTTGTCATGCCAGTGACCATGTTTGTCATGCCAGTGACCATGTTTGTCATGCCAGTGACCATGTTTGTCATGCCAGTGACCATGTTTGTCATGCCAGTGACCATGTTTGTCATGCCAGTGACCATGTTTGTCATGCCAGTGACCATGTTTGTCATGCCAGTGAACCTTTTATAAATCTCAGGAATTTGTCGGCAAGTCTTTTACCTCCAAAAAACTAAATGTAACTGGCAATTTGTTTTCTAATATTTTTCAATATTTTCTAATAATTTTTTAAGATTTTCTAAAATAAATTTAACATTTTCTAATATTTTTAAATATCTTCTATATTTTTTTAATATTTTCTAATATTTTTGCTTTAGAAAACTGTTGAGTTCTTGAAAGACGATACATTTTTGTTAAAGTTTAAATTTCGTCTTCCCATCTGCTGTTTGCATAAACAAGTGTTTCACGCAGTCTTGTTTTCGTGAACTATATCACAATGTGACTTCTTTGGTATCATTTATTGACTGATAACAAAAACTTCTTATCAACCAGCGTAAAAAATTGGTTTAAAAAGACTGACGATCAAAGTGTATGTATTTGCAGATTTTCTTCAAAAAATGAATAAATGATTACTGACTGTTTAGTTGTATTTTATCGAATTCATATAATGATCAAATAATCGGGTAACTCTTGCTGAAAAAATCCGAGTAATCTAACTTTATTTTGTGGCATAAAATGATGAATCGTACAATGAATTATTAAATTTTGTTTCATTTTAATAGACTGGAGGATACATATATTTTCTCCTCACTGAGTGAATTATGGGGTCAAATCATGATTCAATGCATCGATATTTTTAAAGAAACAGAACAAAAGGCCTTGTCAGTCTATTGAAATTAATAATAAAATAAATATCTAATAACGTTTTGTGCACATAATTATCTTGGGTTCATGAAGGGTTTGGTGTATTTAAAAATAAACTGATATAATCAGACACTTGGTGAATGGTGAGGTTCTTGAGCACCCATATTTTTTCGGTAGGGTTCTTGGACAAACCATTTTTTTACTTACAAATAAAAGAAACCCCGTTTTATATTAAATACTTTAATCGCACAACTGACAACTAAATAAAAATAATTTATCAATATATTGTAATACTTTTTAAAAATACTTTTATAAAACTTAATTTTAAAATAGTCATTAATAATAAAATAAGATAAAATTTAGCAGAAGGACGACGTAAGAGCTGGAAAAACAAGTGACAAACATTTATTTGGTAATTTTGAAAGCAATCAAATCTTAGCTTCTCAGGAAGAGCGATCGCGAGCGGGAAAGCGACCGGGTGCGGGAAAGCGATCGCGAGCGGGAAAGCGACCGGCAG
Organism: Erpobdella octoculata; assembly: GCA_963978895.1. Taxonomy (NCBI): domain Eukaryota; kingdom Metazoa; phylum Annelida; class Clitellata; order Hirudinida; family Erpobdellidae; genus Erpobdella; species Erpobdella octoculata. Next base: position 5,506,394 of record OZ022242.1, read on the forward strand.
CGGGAAAGCGACCGGGAGCGGGAAAGCGATCGCGAGCGGGAAAGCGACCGGCAGCGGGAAAGCGACCGGGAGCGGGAAAGCGACCGGGAGCGGGAAAGCGACCGGGAGCGGGAAAGCGACCGGGAGCGGGAAAGCGACCGGGAGCGGGAAAGCGACCGGGAACCGGAGAGCAAGCGGGAACGGGAAAGCGACCAAAAACGAAAAATTATTGCCAATATTGTATTGGTATTTGGTCAATACCAATCTTAACAAGTCATTGACTTCTGATCAATTAGTTATAAAGTTTTTTTTCTAAAATTTAGTTATATTTTATCATCTCAGATGCTTGAGACCTGTTTTCATCGTTTGAGTGTTTTAAAATTAATTTTTAAAAAACACCAAGCAACGCCGGATAACCATGCAGGTGTCTACTAATATTTTTTTGTTTTTTAGCAATCAGAATTTTCAACACTTGTAAATTATTAATAAAAAAAAATATTGTTTTATTGAAAAATTATCAAAAACGTGTTTGTTTTAAAATGAATGTTATTAAATTAAACCGTTATCAGGTGCCCGGCTAGCTCAGTCGGTAGAGCATGAGACTCTTAATCTCAGGGTCGTGGGTTCGAGCCCCACGTTGGACGAATTGTTTTGCAACTCTATTTAAAAGTGTCTCATAACGTACATCACTAGGCCAGTATGCAGCAAAATAGCACAGACACCAACGCTTTTTAAGATTGGCTAGAATTGTATTCACAGCACTCTTTGTTCAAATTCTACGTTGGATTTTATTTTTGAAATATTAATATAATAAACACTCTGATTAAAAAATCCATGCCGTTGAATGGGTGCTTGTGTGAAACGCTAACATTTTGGAAGTCCAAAATATCCCACTTCTCGTTTTCCTATCAAGCTGAAATTCTAGGGACGTCAATTGAAGGGGGCAAAGAAGCTATTTCTCCTGACATTTGAGTGAGCCCCTGATGTAGTTTTTGGCCCTTAAAAGATAGAAAGTTGTCTCCAAAATGACCTGAGAAGTGTAAAGTAGAATCTTTAGACCGGAGAATTCAGGGGATCCTAATTGGTTGTAAGTTGTACAGTTGCTTCCTAAGGCTGAAAAAACAACTGTGAATTTATGCTATCAATCATGTTAATTTATGAAACTTCAAATCCACCTTCTACCATTCTATCTCACCTTGACATGATGACAAACTGACATCTGATGCTTCCAAAAGCTGAAAAAACATCAGATCAGTTTGTCATCATGCCAAGGTGAGATAGAATGGTAGAAAGTAGATTTGAAGTTTCATAAAGTAACATGATTGATAGCATAAATTCAAAGTTAAAAACCAATTCTGGATGAAGACATACATGATCATATTGACGACAATGATCCTTCAAACTATGAACCCATTAGCACAGGGGTTCCAAACCAGGGATGCGAGATAACATTTCAGGGGGTGCGAAACTTAACCAGCTGGGAAAAAAGACAGTGACTCTTCCTTAAGTTACCCAACATAACAATACTGAAATAAGGAAAACGCGATGGAAGTAAAATGTTACATATTATCAATTTAATAAAGCTATGAATTCAAAGCAAGGTGCTTTGAAAATCGTTTACAAAGATGTTTGAATTTAGCTTTAATATTTAGTAGAATAATCACAAATACAACTGATTTACATTTGCGAGACTTTCATATATGTAGAACTGAAACTGCACTTTTATACACTTGTTTAATCGTTTCGGTTACTATCGGAAACAGAAAGGTAAAAACATTGAATTTAAAGGTGGTTATTTTTTGACAAATCGAGCCCAATCTGCTTTAAAATAATATATTTTCTTATTTTATCGCATGAATCAAGCGCAGAATGTATTAAATTTATTATATACCATATTATTTCATTTAAATACTTTATTTGTTACAAAATATTGATAAAAAATGAAACAAAATTTTTTCAATGAATTTAAGATTTTGGAATCTGGGCTTTTCAAATGGGTTGAAAAAACTCGCAATGTTCAAAATTGGTGTGAGTAATTTTTACATGTTACACCCAATTTTGAGTTTATGATTTATGACAGTTTTTACTGATATAAACATATTTTTGGCTGGTTCCAGTTGTTTCGCAAATTTACAAAATTTTCAAAATGCCATTGAGAAATTTACGGTACAACTTTTTGAATTATGAATCCTGGCAAGTAGAAATATAAAATTTGCAATTTTTCTGAATTCAGCTTGAATAAATATGCTGCTCAAATCTAGTATAAGTTTTTTTTCTTACGAGATATTACTAATATTACTTTTGTAGGGGGGTGCGAGAACATACTAAAACTTTTCTAGGGGTGCGGGACTCAGAAAAGGTTGGGGAATCCCTGCATTAGCATGTTTCTTGATAAAATTTTGGAAAAACCGTTTTTTCAGTAATTCAAGCCACGGTACTTATGGAAGCTACTACTTGTAAAATTGAATGATCATTCAGGGCACCACGAAAACGGAAAACAAAGATGCGATTAATTATTGAAGGCGACAAACTTTTTGGGTAGCAGATTTAGATACAATTTTTAAAAAATTAAAAAATTTAATTTTTTAGAAATTAAACAAAAAAATGAACACATACAATTTATTTTTATTTTATAATCAAGCAAACCCGGAATGTAGGCTTTAAAAAATCAAAATGTTTTAAACAAAATCAACAACTTTTAATCAAAATCATCTAGTTTTAATTAAAATCAAAAAGTTTTAAACCATCTTAAAAGTAAAAAACATATTTCTTGATCAAATAGTTTTTATTTAATATTTCAATTTAAAACAATTTCTGATATAAAACAAACTTTAAAAACTATTTTTTATTACGTCTTTGAACCAAAGCTTCAAATGACGTAGTCTCAACGTCCCACAATCGTACGGCCATTTCAGTTTTCAAATTTCTTCAGTTAAAAATGTGAATTGAGTTTGAAATGACATTTCAAGACAAGTTGAGAAAGAAGAAATAAATCCTTGTCGCTCAAAGCAACCAGTTGAACTCAATTTGGCTAAGTTTAAAATTCATTAATTCAAATTTATTTTGCTTTTGTTCTCTGGTTACGTCGGTTAACAATTTGATGAAAAGCGACATTTAGAGTGATTAAACATTGAGCTTTTAACTTCAAAAGGTGGAAAAACAGTGATGAAATTATGTAATGTAAGTTCTCAGATGTACGTATAAGTTTTTAATGATTCGCATAAGAAAAACAAAAAACCATTTCGGTAAAGTTTCATACGGCAACCACCATTTTTATGCTTAGAAAAAGCAGAAAAGCAAAAATTTGTGACGACATTTGCATGAGAAAACATAATTTTACAAAGATTTAGCACAAAAAACAACGTTCGTAGCAAGTTTGACAACTTTAAGAAGCGATAAATAATCCCTACGATGAACACTATTTACATTGCAGATATCAGTGACAAGGATACAACTGAATTGAAATAAGGACCTGCAAAAAAGTTTTTAATATAAGTTTATGTTATCCAGCATAAGTTTTTTGCTCAACCTTCGGTGACACAGAGCAGTTAACACAACGTCATCAACTTAGCAAATATTTTAATAAAATTTAATTGCTATAAATATATAAGTACTAGCAGTGCCCGTAGCGGCTTCGCTCGCATGAAATTAGAGAGTTTGAACCGTGCATCCATAGTAGAGATCATTTTTTTAGGTCTCGGCTCGGCCCGTCGACAAATTAGCCCAGCCCGTTTTAAAAACCCAAACTCCTGGCCCGGCACAGCCCGTCTGAATTAGGCCCGGCCCATTTTTACAGGCCTTGAAGTTCTATATACTTGATGAAAAACTTCGGCCCGTCCCACCTTGACCTCAGGTTTGGCCCGGCCAAACTGAAGACCCTAAAATCACTAAAATATCTATATACTTGGTGAAAAACCTCGGCCCGTCCCACTTTGATTTAAGGTTTGGCCTGGCCCGTGTGAAGACTCTAAAAAAACGGCTTGTCCCGGCCGATGATAAACTGGACTTAGCTACTTTTAACCGGCACAAAACTTCAAAATACAAATTTTTACATTTGTAGCACTTACAGTTTGTGAGTAGCAGTTATTTTGAAGTCAAATAACCCTTATTTCCACCCCACATTTGAGGTCCTGGAAACCAAATTTTCAAAAAATGCTAAAACACGTATTTCATTATTTTTGGAGAAGAAACTAAATACTAATTTTTACTTCTGTAGCATTAACAGTTTTTGAGTAGCAGCTACTTTGAAAACCAAATAACCCAAAAAATGATGAAACACGTATATCTTTTTTTTTTGAGTAGATACTAAGTATTAATTTTTACATCTGTGGCAATTACAGTTGTTGAGTAGCAGTTACTTTAAAAACCAAATAACCCTATTTTCCACCCCACATTTGAAGTCCTGGAAACCAAATTTTCAAAAAATTGTGAAACCCGTATATCATTATTTTTAGAGTAGAAACTAAATACTAATTTTTACTTTTGTAGCATTAACAGTTTTTGAGTAGAAGCTACTTTAAAAACCAAATAACCCAATTTTCCAACCAACATTTGAGGTCCGGGAAACCAAATTTGTAAAAAATGGTGAAACACGTATATCTTTAATTTTAGAAAAAAAACTAAATAATAATTTTTACATCTGTGGTATTTACTGTTTTTGAGTAGCAGTTACTATAAAAGACAATTAGCCCTATTTTCCACCCCACATTTGAAGTCCTGGAAACCAAATTTTCAAAAAATGCTAAAACACGTATTTCATTATTTTTGGAGAAGAAACTGAATACTAATTTTTACTCCTCTAGCATTAACAGTTTTTGAGTAGAAGCTACTTTAAAAACCAAATAACCCAAATTTCAACCCACATTTGAGGTCCGGGAAACCGAATTTTCAAAAAATGGTAAAACACGTATCTTTTTATTTTTCAAAAAGAATCTATATACCAAATTTCAAAATCTCCTCATTTTTGGTTTTCGAGATATACATTGTTTTATAAAAAAGTTTGTTTTCCAGTTTTTTCCCCTCAGGAGCAAAATTTTCAAAAATCCTTTCTTAGCGGATGTTTACGCTATAAAAGTAATATAAGTTCCAAATTTCACGTTCTTATGATGAGGCGTTTGAGCTCTGCGTTGATTATCAGTCAGTCAGTCAGTCAGTCAGTCAGGACATGTTCTTTTATATATATAGATTTAAAACATAAAATTATTTTTTTATCAATTTCAATAAAAAGCTGATATCATGAGAACATGCTACGCCAATCCTGAGTTTGTATTACTCCGCTGATTCTAAAAATAGGTTGCCGTAAATGTGAAAGTTTACACAAATTTTTCTCAAAAGTACTGAAGCAAACAAATATTATAGAAAAAAATGATACAAAAAACCGGAATAAAAAAAAGAGTGAGCAGTTGAAAAAATCTTCAAAACTTTCAGATAAAAATTACAGAAAAAGTGAAAAAACAAAAAAAAATGAAGAAAGAAGAAATATGATGAAAACAAGACAAAAAAAGAGGATATAAAAAACAGAAAAAAGATCTAAGAAAGAAGAAGAATAAAAACATGGAAGAAAAAAGAAAGAAGAAGGATAAAAAAATAGAAGAAGAAAGAAAGTTGAAAAATGAAGATGGTAAAAACAGAAAAAGACGAAAAGACAGAGAAAACGGAGAAGATGAAGAAGACGAAGAAGATGGCGGAGAAGAAGACGAAGAAGAAGACGAAGGAGGAGACTAAGAAGAAGATGGCGAAGAAGATGGCGGAAAAGAAGAAAAAGAGAAAGAAGACGAAGAAGATGGCGAAGATGAAGAAGACGAAGAAGATGGCGGAGAAGATGAAGAAGAAGAAGACGAAGAAGATGGCGAAGAAGAAGAAGACGAAGAAGATGGCGAAGAAGAAGAAGACGAAGAAGATGGCGAAGTAGAAGGCAGAGAATATGGCGGAGAAGAAGACAAAGAAGATGGCGGAGAAGAAGACGAAAAAGAAGAAGAAGACGAAGAAGACAAAGAAGATGGCGGAGAAGATGGCAAAGATGAAGAAGATGGCGAAGAAGACGAAGAAGATGGCGAAGAAGATGGCGGAGAAGAAGAAGACGAAAAAGATGGCGAAGAAGATGGCGGAGAAGAAGAAGAAGACGGCGAAGAAGAAGACGAAGAAGATGGCGGTGAAGAAGAAGAAGAAGACGAAGAAGATGGCGGAGAAGATGGCGGAGAAGAAGAAGAAGACGGCGAAGAAGAAGACGAAGAAGATGGCGGTGAAGAAGAAGAAGAAGACGAAGAAGAAGATGGCGGTGAAGAAGAAGAAGAAGAAAGCGAAGAAGATGGCGAAGAAGATGGCTGAACAGATGGCGAAGATGAAGAAGACGAAGATGGCGAAGAAGAAGACGAAAAAGAGATGGCGAAAAAGAAGATAGCGAAGAAAACGAAGAAAACGAAGAAGATGGCGGAGAAGAAGACGAAGAAGATGGCGAAGAAGAAGACGAAGAAGATGGCGAAGAAGAAGACGAAGAAGATGGCGAAGAAGAAGACGAAGAAGATGGCGCAGTAGAAGGCAGAGAAGATGGCGGCGAAGACGAAGAAGATGGCTGAGAAGATGGCGAAGATGAAGACGACGAAGAAGATGGCGAAGAAGAAGACGAAGAAGATGGTGGAGAAGAAGATGGCCAAGAAGAAGATGGCGAAGAAGACGAAGAAGAAGACAAAGAAGATGGCGAAGAAAAAGAAGAAGACGAAGAAGATGGCGGAGATAAAGAAGAAGAAGAAGAAGAAGACGAAGAAGATGGCGAAGAAAAAGAAGAACACGAAGACGAAGAAGAAGAAGAAGAAGAAAAAGAAGAAGACCAGGAAGATGGCGAAGATGAAGATGACAAAGAAGAAGATAGCGAAGAAGACGAAGAAGATGGCGGTGAAGAAGAAGAAGAAGACGACGAAGATGGCAAAGTAGAAGGCAGAGAAGATGGCGGAGAAGAAGACGAATAAGAAGATGGCGAAGAAGTCGAAGAAGATGGCGGAGAAAACGAAGAAGATGGTGTATGGGATGGCGAAGATGAAAAAGACAAAGAAGGCGAATAAGAAGACGAAGAAGAAGGCGGTGAAGAAGAAGAAGACGAAGAAGATGGCTGTGAAGAAGAAGAAGAAAACGAAGAAAATGGCAAAGTAGAAGACGAAGAAGAAGATGGCGGTGAAGAAGAAGAAGAAAGCGAAGAAGATGATGGCGGAGTTGACGAAGAAGATGGCGGAGAAGATGGCGAAGATGAAGAAGACGAAGATGGCGAAGAAGAAGACGAAGAAGATGGCGAAGAAGACGAAGAAGATGGCGGAGAAGATGAAGAAGACGAAGATGGCGAAGAAGAAGACGAAGAAGATGGCGAAGAAGACGAAGAAGATGGCGGAGAAGACGAAGAAGACGAAGAAGATGGTGAAGAAGAAAACGGTGAAGAAGAAGACGAAGAAGATGGCGAAGTAGAAGGCAGAGAAGATGGCGGAGAAGACGAAGAAGATGGCGGAGAAGATGGCGAAGATGAGGAAGAGGAAGAAGATGAAGAAGATGGCGAAGAAGAAGACGAAGAAGATGGCGGAAAAGAAGATGGCCAAGAAGAAGATGGCGAAGAAGACGAAGAAGAAGACGAAGAAGATGGCGGAGAAGATGGCGAAGATGAAGAAGACGAAGATGGCGAAGAAGAAGACGAAGAAGATGGCGAAGAAGACGAAGAAGATGGCGGAGAAGATGGCGAAGATGAAGAAGACGAAGATGGCGAAGAAGAAGACGAAGAAGATGGCGAAGAAGATGGCGAAGAAGACGAAGAAGATGGCGGAGAAGACGAAGAAGAAGACGAAGAAGATGGTGAAGAAGAAAACGGTGAAGAAGAAGACGAAGAAGATGGCGAAGTAGAAGGCAGAGAAGATGGCGGAGAAGACGAAGAAGATGGCGGAGAAGATGGCGGAGAAGATGGCGAAGATGAAGAAGAGGAAGAAGATGAAGAAGATGGCGAAGAAGAAGACGAAGAAGATGGCGGAAAAGAAGATGGCCAAGAAGAAGATGGCGAAGAAGACAAAGAAGAAGACGAAGAAGATGGCGAAGAAGAAGAAGAAGACGAAGAAGAAAAAGACGAAGAAGATGGCGAAGACGAAGAAGATGGCGGAGAAGAAAAAGAAGAAGACGAAGAAGATGGCGGTGAAGAAGAAGACGAAGAAGATGGCGGTGAAGAAGAAGACGAAGAAGATGGCGAAGTAGAAGGCAGAGAAGATGGGGCAGAAGAAGACGAAGAAGAAGACGAAGAAGACGAAAAAGATGGCGAAGTAGAAGACGAAGAAGATGGCAAAGAAGAAGACGAAGAAGATGGCGAAAAAGATGGCGAAGAAGAAGACGAAGAAGAAGAAGACAAAGAAGATGGCAAAGATTAAGAAGACGAAGAAGAAGACGAAGAAGAAGAAGATGGCAAAGAAAAAGATGGCAAAGAAGAAGAAGATGGCGAAGAAGAAGACGAAGAAGAAGAAGACGAAGAAGATGGCGGTGAAGATGAAGAAGAAGACGAAGAAGAAAACGAAGAAGACGAAGAAGAAGAAGAAGAAGAAGAAGAAGATGGCGAAGATGAAGAAGACGAAGAAGAAGAAGGAGAAGAAGATGAAGAAGACGACGAAGATGGCGGAGAAAAAGATGAAGAATACGAAGAAGATGGCGAAGAAGAACGTGAAAAAGATGGAAAAGAAGGTAAGAAGAAAGGTTATGGAAGAAGTCATGAAGAAGAAAAAAGTTGTAAGAAGAAAGAGAAATGATGGAAAAAATAGAAAGAAATTGAAAGAAAGAAGATGGAAGAAAACAGGAAGTACGTGAAAGAAGAAAAAAATGGAAGAAGACGGGAAAAAGGTTGAAGATGGAAGATGGAAGAAGGCAGGAAAAAATGAAAGAGGATATGAAAAGAGAAATGGGAGAAAAGAGGAAGAGGAATGAAGTTGGAAATTGGAAAAAAGATATAAAGAAGAAAAAATGTAGAAGAAGTTAGAAGACAAGAAGAAGGTTGAAGAAAAAAGAAAGAAGATGGAAGAAGGCAGGAAGAAGAAAGAAGGTTTAAGAAGACAGAAAGAAAATGGGAAAAGACAGAAGATGGCAGAAACCTGGAGTAAGACAGAATGCCGGTGGGAAAGACAAAGAAGATAAGAGAAAACTGAGAAAAGTTGGAAGAAGACAGGAAGTAGATGGAAGAAAACACAAAGAATGAAGATGATGGAAGAAGGAAAGAAGAAAACATGAAAATAGAAGAAGACAGGAAGAAAAAAAGGTTGACGAAAAAAGAAGGTTGAGGAGGAAGAAGATGGAAAAAGACAGGAAGAAAAAAGATGGAAGAATATAGGAAGAAAGAAGATGGACAAAAACGAAGATTGAAGAAAGCAAGAAGAAAGAAAATCTAAGAATATGGAAAGAGACAGATATAGGCGCGGCGCTCAGTTTGGGTTTCCAGGGGTCTTGACCCCCCACCAGCCCTGACAAGTATCGCTCGTCAGATTTTTGCCAATCCGACGATTATTTTACTAAGAGGGGGTACCTGAAACTTATTACACAACTAGAAATACCCCGTCAAAAATGACGCTTTTCTTGTTTTTATCGAAATGAGATGTTTTCTTTTAAACTTTTGAACAATAGATCCAGCACAAGGTTTGATGTAATCGGATAATCTCTTGCATATTAAGCTTAGGTGAAAACGTTTTAGATCTTTAAGACTGGCCATGGACGTCTGTATACTAGCATATATGCAGCTATTATACAGACGTCTATGGACTGACAGTTTACAATTGCATAATTACTTTTATTACGCGCCTGCGCGCACTAATTTTAGCAACTGCTGACCACTGCGACCACCACGTTATGTGAAATTGTTAACATACATCGGAAATTAAGTATGCTAATCAGTGTGGGTATAGAAACATCCCCAAAGTTTTTAAGGCTAGTTTAGCTAATAGGCTATCCAAATAATGAATAAAAAAATTAGGTGTTAATGAATTTATAAGGCTAGGTCGTTAAAAACAACATTATCCTCAACAAAATAGCCAGCTAAATTTGAGAATAGATCCCAGGTGCTTTCCGACAGTTATTTGTTTTCTTAACATCCAAAATGATGTTGGCTCTCTAGGTTTACTGTCAAAGTAAACAAATTAAAATTTGTGTTTGAACTGCATTTTAACGCACTTGTTGTATGTATGTATGCAGTATCGGATCTAGGGGGGAGGGCAACTGAGAGCGGGAAAGCGACAGGGAACGGATAACGACCGGGAGCGAGAAAGACAAACATTAGAAAAACCCCGAGCAACGCCGGGTACCCCGCTAGTATATCTAATAATTATACTTCGTCTTTTCCGGAGATGTTTTTAAACTCCCCCAGATCAAAATTCCCGCCGCCGCCCCTGGACAGATAGAAAATGGAAGAGTCTGGAAGAAAACGGAAAGACGATGGAAAAAAACAGAAAGAAGATAGGGAAAAGATGGAAGAAGACACGAAGAATATGGAAGAAGACAGGAAAAAGATGGAAGAAGACAGGAAAAAGATGGAAGAAAGCAGCGAAGGAAAAAGGTAGAAAGAAGATGAAGGAAGGCAGGATGAAGAAAGAAGATGGAAGAAGACAAGGAGATGGAAGAAAGGAAAGAAGACTGTAAGAAAGATGATGGAAGAAGATAGTTGATTTAGGGTGATAATAGAAGAAGGAAGAAACTGATTGGAGATGTTAAGAACGCAGAAGTGAGAATATGAAAGAACGCAGGAAAGAATAAGGATGAAGAAATAAGAAAATTGAAGAAATCAAAAGTAAGAATATGGAAAAAGATGGAAGAAGGCAGAAGTAAGAAAATCGAAGAGGGCAGAATCAAGAAGATGAGAAGAATATTGGAAGATGGCAATTGCGACCAGTTTACAATGTTGGCAGCTTGCAGATAGGACGTGGTGTATGCGGTGTTTAATGCAATTAAAGAGTTACAATTTTGTTTCTGTTTTGGGATTTCGAAATTTTTAGTTCTTTAGAAAATTCACAGACATTAATTAAAGTATCTAGTTCAGAAAAATACTTAATTTAATTTTCTATCTTAAAAGCATCTTTTTCAGCGAAATAATAGATTAATATTAAAAGTGTTTCAATTAAATAGATTACTTTATCTTCATTGTTTATAAACATTCGTCTTTTAAAAAATCTCCCGTTCTAAAGGCAAGGTTTGAACATGTTCTTTTTTTCTATTATGTAGTATTTACTTTTTTATAATTATGAAAATTTGCTCTCAGAGCTTTAAATATAATTGTAGGTAATATAAGAGTTGTTGAATATTGATGTTTGATTCGATATCGACGGTTGTAGAAAATTTGTCTGTATCGGACTGCTGTTGTCTTTGCTGTGCCTGTAGCAAAATAAGTGTCAATATGCCCAATTTTAAAACTCTAGGTCATTCTTAAGTCAAGACTCAAGAGTCTTCTAGAACAGAGGTTCCCAAACTGTGGGTCGCGACCGCTTTTGGGTCGCAAAGTTCTGGCAAGTGGGAAAGTTTGGGAACCTCTGTTCTAGAATCTAGTTACTAGATTCTGGTAATACTAGAAATTTAGATTGACTTAGAATCTCTAGTAATACTAGATTCTAGGTCAATCTAAATTTCTAGATCTAGGTCCTAGGTCCTGTGTAGTTACTGTAGTTTCTCTTTAACTTACTGATGCCCTGTTTGACATTTTTTGTTTTTTATTTTTTAAGTCAAGAACAGTCAACAAATTAATTATTGTTTCTTGTTAAGAAGCTATTTGTTTAGAATCCCTATAAATTATAAAACATCTAAAATCTAATAAATGATTTGATAAATAACATGTGGTGGGTAGTTTTGTAATTTGGTTCAATAATAAAGCATAATCTGAATGTATATTTGCATGCAAATATGTACTTAGAAACATGTCATTGTAATTAGTTCACAAGAATAAGAGCTTCTAAAAACCAACATTTGGTTTCAGTGAGCATTAAAGTTATGTGAACAAAATACACAGCAGGGATTGGTGAAATAAGGGGAGTTCAAGATAAATAGATGTCAGTAATGTTATTTGTTCATTAGATTTAATATATCCAAAATATGAACTTAGGATGCCATGACAAAAACTATTGAAATCTTGCCAAGGAAGTCATATATGATTATAGCTCTGCCTTACCATATTTTGTTTTTATTTAATGTAGATTGTAAAAAATAACCACATACAGTATTTATCTGAAGATGATTGCCTTTTTATTTTTTCATTGAACTTGTTGATTGAAAAATAGTAGATGTTTTAAAATTTGAAACAGAAACTGGGCTGTTGCGCTTAATGAAATTTTTTTCAAAGAGTATGTGTATATATGAACATACAAAATAATTTTATTATGGTTCGCTGAAAGTTTGACAGCTATTGAGGAAGGGAGGTGCAAAATATTGATGGCAATAATTGAAGGACATCTCCTAAAAGGCTAAGACCCAGTTAAGGGGTCATCCATATATTGCGTACACACAGAGAGGGTGTGTGTGTCCCGAGCGAATGACTTTTTGGCTGTGCCACCAGCTGCGAAAATGGCAATTTTATGGTGGTTTTATGCAATTATATACTACAGGAGGGGGGGTAAAGCCTCCGTGCGTATGTACGCATGGGAGGAGGGGGTCTGAAAATGTATGGTGAACAGGGAATTGGGAGGTGTCAAAATCTAGTTTATTGCATACGTAATAAATGAATGGCACCTAATGCTTTTGATATCGTGCCAGTCTTTGATACTGTACAATTGATCTTTTGAAATTAGTTCAAACCTTTGCTACCTTAAACAAGCTCTCTTGCATCATTACGATTCATCTCTTTCTCAAAGATAACAAAAATTAAGAATTCCAACTACACACTGGAATAAATGTTAACCATTTTGACAATCTTCAAACGAATAAAAGACAATTTGTCAATGCTAAGCTCTTCAAATTTTATGTTATTGAGCCAGATTTTGAGATGAAATAGTTTGTTTCTAGATGGATTGTATCAGTCAAAATATTTGTCCAGACTTGCTTGCATTCCTTCATGCGATTTAGAAAAAAATACTGCTAATTTAATTTCAATAAACTCAAAATATGCTTAACTGGAATGCACCAAATTACCATCAATGCTTTAGAAATACAAATGCACACAAGCGTGGCAACAAGTTAAATGAAAATTATGGAAATCCCACTGTTGGAGCAAACATAAAGATGCCTTATCCAGTTATTCCAATAACACTGTTGAATCCATAAGGAAGATGCAACAAATTGCTCAATTTTATTCCTTAGAGTAGATTAAAACCCAAACTCAAGCATAAATTTCAAAATAAACATGATTGTGACGCTAATCTCACAAACAAAAAAAGGATATCAATCAACTTAAACATTCTTCATAACAACCACTTTCTCTCCGTTAACGTCTAGAATTTCAACCTCGTCTACTTGTCTCGAATACTGATTGCAACTGTCAGTAGACGCCGTGTCCTCTTTGTCGATGTTGGATAGAAACGTCGAAGTTGAATCATCATCGTCATCATCGTAGTCATTGCAAATATTCTCCCTGTTGTCGCTTTCGCAGCAGCTGTCGTCCAGATCGATGACGTTCACCAACTTCTCGGGAGACGCCTCGCACAATCTTCGTGCGACGGGTAACGATTGCGTCGTGACCTCTGTGCACCATGCGCAACTTTCGACGTGCTGATTCCAGTGGGTTTCTAGAATGTGCCGGTGATACAGAAAAGAGCTCGGAAAAACCTGGGAGCAATAACTGCACGAGGTCGACTCTTTGCCGCGCTTGTGACTGGCGCACTGCGAGAAGCCGGTTTCGAGAAATGCCCAGAAACTGTCGACGTCCCACATCACGTCTTTGTGCTTGTTCACCATGTGGTCCTCGAATAATTCCAAACTTTCGAACTTCATCGGGCACCACAAGCATTCTCTTCTCACTGCCATTTTAGCCAGTCCAATCTCAACCGATAAATCTTCTTTATTGCAGGAAGTCGACATATCGGAACTCTCGAGTAAAACACAGCCTCGCAAATAAGGAACGCAGTCCGAACCGTCAGAAGGAAAATAACTTTCTGAGAGAGAATGAAATTTCAGTGACTTCCCAGCAGATAAATCTTCGCTAGAAAACTCTCTAATGCTACCGTTGTTGTCATCGAGAATTACCACTGGAGGTTTATTAGAATTTCCTGGTTTTAATTTCTTTGAATTGTTTTTCGAGTGCACCTTTTTGCAATGATCTTTAAATTCTTCTTCCGACGAGCAAATTATCGACGGCGAACATTTACTACATTTAAAAACAAACGACCCCTTGATTTTGTGGACGACGTCCAAATGCCTCGCTAACGACTTCAAATCCTGAACGACCCCGTTGCAGTATTCGCACACCTCGTAGTTCTCCTGGCCGGTCTCGAAATCGGACCTCGACGTCTTGTTCGAAACAATCACAGACTGATGCTGGGACTGAGCGAAATTAGTCGACAATAAACTGGAGTTTGAAGGGACAAAGCTCCTGTTAGATGCGCTCGACTGACTCCGTTGAGGGTTGGCATGGATGACTGATGTTGGTCTCGAAACTCTCGAGGACTCGGAAGCAAAGTCAAAATAAAACGTCTGATCGTCGGGAGTGGGAACGAGATTGTTGTTGAGTGAGAATTTGCAGGCACACATTCTTCTGTGCCTGTCCATATTAAACTGACTGTTGGTATCGAACTTACAAAATCGGCACCGAAAGGCAGCCCGCTTCGGTAATTGATGGACCGACATGTTGTGTTGACTTTTCATGTGAGATGAAAATTTTCCGAAATACTTAGAAATGTATTTGTTACATATGCAGCATTTGGACTGTGTGAAGTTTTTACCCATGCCCAAATGATCTCGGAACACCAACGTAGATTCGCTTTTAAAGCCGCACCGACAAAATTTTTGAGGGAGCGATAAAAAGCTCATGGAGTTGATTTCTTGGAGATTAAATTCTTGAGATATAAATGATAGATCATTAGGGTCTAGAGAATTGACTGTGTTGTAGAGCACCAGTTTCATACCGAGTTCACATATAAAAGATTCTACCATAGATTTCTGCATTGACATTGGAGAATTGAGAGCTCTCAGACCATTTGGAGTTTCAATAATTTCTTCAATAAAGTCATCAGAACTTTCAAGAGCAATTACAGCTTTGCCTTTCTCTTCTGCAGATGAAGAAGTATTTTTAATGCCCCTGAAATTGCCGTGGCGCTTTGACTTTTTGACACATGGAACATAGCAATCGTCGTCATCTTCATCGTCGATCAATATAACATCAGACGAGTCGCTTCCATCTGGATTACTTGACCTTTTGACATCACACTGAAGAGCCTCTGCACTTGCCTCGATGACTTCTTCCACAATGATATCACCATCTTCTAAACTATCGCAATACAAATACTTGTCGTCGTCGCCGTCTGAATTGTCCACGTTTTTCTCTGAGTGAGATCCAGAAAATGTGCTCTCATGCATATTCATTTTTCATCTGATTTGACTCAGAGAATGAACACGTAGACATGCTGCAGTGAAATAAAAAAAAGTATCATTAAAATAAACCAATAAAATAATTTGATAAAAGTTACTTTTGGAGTCCGAAGTACATGAAATTATGCTCCTAAAAAGTGAGAACATAGCACTAACAGGTGACTTAGACAAACAACTGATGAAACAGAATTTAACCCAAAATTTCCAATACTTTTTACATTCTTAAATGGGCAAAAATGTTTATTATTCAAAAAGAAATCTCAGTTTTAAAAAAATCAGCCAATAAGAAATTAATCAACCCGTTGATTTGTATAGAGCTATTTACGTTGCATGCATAACAGCGCTCGGTCATGAACTGATAGAATAGGAATGTTCTCAGCCCACGACAAAAGACAGCGAGTGATGTAGAGTTATAAAGATAAAGATTCTGATCAGATTATAGCGGTGTTATGCCGAAATGGATTGAATTAAAGACCACTACAATGCAGGCAGTCGTATTCAGTGGAATCGCCGGTACTCATTTGACTACCACAGAAAGATGAAAGGCTGGGTTGACCTGAGCATTCAGAAAGTTATAAAGAGAAGGGAGAGAATTCCAGAGAAAAGAACCAGAGTAGGAGAACAAGCAATTAGCAAAAGAATGCCTAACAGTGAAGATACAAAGTGATTAAGAGAAGATCTAAGACCAGACTTACGAGAGTTAATGATTAAATTAGGTAGTTAAGTAGAGTGGAGAAGGGCAATTCCTAATTGTATACGTAAGAAAACAAATTTTGAAAATTACTATATTTATGAGGAAAGAAACAATTATTAAATTATAAATGCAAACTAGACAGAAACAAGTGGATTTTTTTAAAACATTTTTTAAATGCTTACTCCATTGTAGTTTGAATTTGTCTGAAAATGTGTAGACTCCAAATAATAGACATGCAAGCAATAGAATACTGCAAGATTATATTAGCATTAAATTTGCTCTATAGTTCATATTATTAATGTTTTGTTACTTATGAGAATGGACTCCGGTGGCGTTCTTTTAAAGTAAAATTACTATTTATTAAATAAAATAGTAATTCGTGTGCAGGGTTATTTTGAAGCAATTTTTATTGTTTCTGCTCAAGAGTAGGTAGAAGTTTCAATTTTTATATGCAAAAATATTTCGAACGCCTAAAGCAACTCACCAATAATTATTAATCAAAAATTTTTATTTGAAACTACCTTGTTCTTGTTACAGTCTTCTTCTAGTTAGTCCGCAAAAACACGAATTTTCTCCACCGGAAAAGAGGTAAAGCTTTGAAATTGTTTGGGGTTTAATATTGCGATAATTGTGGATCTATCTAAAACATTAATGACGCATTCGGCAAACATAGTAAATATTATTAAATATGACTGAAGTTTGAAATACGCCAGCAGAAAAAACTAATAATAAAAAGCATCTCGAACAAATGCACGATGTTA
Source organism: Erpobdella octoculata (assembly GCA_963978895.1). Lineage (NCBI taxonomy): Eukaryota > Metazoa > Annelida > Clitellata > Hirudinida > Erpobdellidae > Erpobdella > Erpobdella octoculata. The sequence goes on from OZ022242.1 coordinate 5,523,326, forward strand.
AAAAACAGCAGGAATGTGCTAGACGGCGTCAAAATAGGTTCTGGTACACAGGTAGATAAAAAAAATTTGGATTTCTAGAAGAAAACAATAATATTTTTTAAGTATACAAACAGAGAAATAACAATTTAATGAGTTTTTCTACTCTCTCCGCGTGAAAGAACAGTCAAACTTGGGCTCAGATCCGACGACCGAAATTTCGAACCCTTGTTATTAGACATAGTAATTACGGATCCCTAAACTAGTAGCGGATATAGCATCAGACCCGGGCGGGACCAGCCCCCTGCGCCCATGCCAAGACTGCCAATTTTATAACATATCTAGTATAAAGCAGTTTTCATCTTCCTTTTATAAACATGTTTTTCATAAACATCGTCGTTTTCATTTTATTTCATTATTTGTAGGCTAAGTTTTTATTTATAAAACTAGCGGGCTAGCGGCATTACCCGGGGTGCATATTTCTAAATGGTAGTATGCGGCAATACAGAGAGGTCGACTAGCAGCCTACGAGGGGCGTGGCTTATGTAGCTAGACGTAAATCGCACTCAATTCCACATTTTCAATGTCATGTTGTTGATATCAATAAAAAGTGTCGCAAATAATATGAATTGTTGAGAAAAGCCACACACACACACAAACAGAGATTGTAACCTAAATAAAAGTTTGTAATAAAAATGACTGTCTGTATGTATATATGCGTGCCCCTTATGCATTGTTACACCATTCATCCGATCGTAATGAAATTTGTACACAACCTTGAGAATCGATGGGAGACAGTTATAGTGCAAAAAATTGAAATCGGTCACAAAATGAGCGGAGCGAGAGAGCGAGCGGAAACGGGAAATGGAAAATGGGCGGAAACGGAAAAGCAACTGAGAGCGAAAGAGCGAGCGGGAAAGGGAAAGCGATCGGGAACGGGAAAGCAAACGAGAGCTGGAAAGCAACTGGGAGCAGGAAAGCGTCAGTGATCGGGAAAGCGACCTGGAGCGGGAATGCGACCGGGATCGGGAAAGGGAGCGGGACATCGTCCAGGAACGGGAAAGCGACCGGGAGCGGGAGAACAAGCGGGGAAGGAAACGGGAGCGAGAGAAAAACAATAGGAAACCCCGGGCAACGCCGGGAACCCCGCTAGTTTATATACATATAGATCAGAAACTGCATTTAAAAATTTAGTTAATATTTTGTTACTGTGCAGTTTAAGGGCAACCCATATATTATGAGCGCAAGAAACTCTAGGTTTTGACATCACACTGGTGAACCTTGTACATTTTTAGACAGGTAGGAACGTTCCATGCTGGAAATAATTTTTGATAAGATAGATACCTTTCTTTGTAATGATGTTGTGATTATTATTTTTATTTTTGAAACTGACTTTTTATTAAAAGAAATGCATTTGCACAGAAATCAAGATCTGCTGAGCACTCATCTTTTTCAATCAAACGATGAACCCTGGGATTTTATGTGTTTTCGATTTTGATGAAACTATAATAAAAGATAACAGTGACCACTATATAAAAAAACTGCTACCAGACAATGGCACACTACCTCAGGACATTGGATCCCTCTACTCAAGTGAGAGCTGGACAGAATACATGAGACAAATCTTTGGCTACCTTCACAAATGTGGAATCACACAGCAGCAGATACTCAATTGCCTCGAGGAAATTTCTTTAATTGATGGCTTCAGGGATTTATTTTCTTACATATCAGATAACTGCGGCCACATAATTATAATATCCGACAGCAATTCGATATTCATCGAACACATTCTTAAACATCACCGATTGGATTGCTACGTCTCCGAAGTGTTCACCAATCCGGCCAACTTCGACTCAAACGGTCAACTGCTTATCAACGAGTTCCATCACCAGGACTGGTGTTCATTAAGTACAAAGAACCTCTGCAAAGGATACATACTGGAAGATTTCTTGAAGAAAGCAGAGGAAAATAACATCAAGTACAAACAAGTGGCTTACGTCGGAGATGGTGGGAACGACTTTTGCCCGTCTCTCAAGCTATCCTTTCACGATGTTGTCTTTCCCAGAAATGGCTTTACTTTGGAGAAGCATCTTTCGGTGAGTAAAAAAGACATCAAAGCCTCAGTGGTTCCATGGACCTCTGGTCACGATATAATTAGAGAGCTGGAAAAAAGAATTAATCTCTCACAAAGAAATACAACCAAGCCAGAACCTATTCTAACTTAGAGCTCTTTTCTGATTTATATGGACATGCAATCATGGTTTTTTATCTAATAAATGCCTCAAATAAATTGATATCAACATTTAAAACTTTTTTATGAATTTTTTAATGAAAAAACTTTTGCCAAGTCGTTTTGATTTCAAATGACTTTATTGAACACTCATCTGATGATAAATTATAATAAACTAGTGATTGCAAACGTGGTTTTTGGTTTCTCTCAAGGCACTGTAACACAGTCACAAATATATAAAAATTTCATAAAGTGTTTCACTCGATGAAAAATAAAACGCGCAATCATCATCAAAAATAACAACGAAACTAAAGCACGATTTTTAAAATAGAAATTCAAAAGTTAATATTTACTTAAAAGAAGGCATCGTCGTCTCTAACAGGTCGTGTTGTCATTGAAGAGTCAGACAGGGCACGGGAAGCATAGTTTATTTATTTATATTGACTAGCAGCAATAGCAAGTAAGCAAGTAGTGGTAGAATAAATTGAAAACTAGCGTTGGAAGGACTAGATACAAATATCATGACATGGCAGGCACCCAAAATCGAAAGCAGATTAGTTTGGTAAAAAATTAAGCACCTCGTCTCCAATTATTTATTTACAAATTTTACGCATGCCTTTTAATTAATTATTTTTACGCTAAAACCATTCCGTCGGAATTGCAGTTCCATTATTATTTATCTCATTCATTCTCAGTCAGTCTGTAATGCTTTCAAGAAATCAATTGAAAATAATTTAAGATAGGAAAAAGGTACAGAAAGAGTCATAAGCAACTGGTGCAAGCAAGTAGGAATGACTTTTCACAGTGAGTAGCGAGTTTTAGCAGTGCAAAAATATCTTTGTTATGAAATAATCGATGTCAAAACAAAAGGTGGGGAAGACGAATCTGTGTTGATGCTGTCGACGTCGATGTCCATCAGTTTTGGAGAGAAATTTATATGAGGGGGTGTCAAGCCCGGGGACGTGAAGGAGCGTGTTGTTGGGTCTAGTCCTGTTGTGACCTCTCCATTTTTTGAAATGTCTAAGGATGAGTCAAAATTGTCGCACAAACCATCTTCTAATTTCTGAGCTTGTATGTTTTTAAAATGTAAGCTGATAGGCCTGACTGGGGCACAAACAGTTTTAATCGGCTCGTTCGTCGAGGGATCATCTTCAAACTTTACGGCATGCTGCTTGCGATTCGATGATCTGTTGCTGTTCTGCAGCCTGCTCTTGATTGCCAGCGTGTCGTTGGAATCGATCGAGACGGAGAGTGGCGATACGGAATTGCATTCGTCCATGGACGATGAAAATCCAGACAGAGCTCCTACCATTCTGTAATTGTCTTCACTTGACGGAGTCATTGAGCTTTCTTCGCTGGCAGGCAACAATCGCTCAGTGCTGTCAACATGTTTGATCTTTGTGCTTGACTGATCGTTTGATCTGTCCTCATCGTTGTTGATGGCATTTGTAGACGCTGATTTCAGGAAAGCATCATCAAAGGATGTCTCAGGCTCAATAAACGAATCTCTGATTGCAGAGAAGTAAGCATCTCTTCTCCTGTTTGAGTCTTTGATGCCATCTTGACCATCACATTCAACAGCTCCCGGTACGCTAGGATGGATGGCAGACGTGTTAGATATGCGAATGTCATAGCCTGCACCCACTGAGGCCAAAATGGCTGCAATCGAATAAAGTGCTCCCATTGATCGTGACTGGTCCAATCTTTTGAGGCTGTTGGACTGGCGAGAACTTGAGCAGCTTGGTCTATTGCGGTAGCTGGTTAGCAGCCGATCGTCACTGTCTGTTAGGACATTATTATTACTATTAAAAATAAAAATAATTAAAGAGTAAAAAATAAAAAAAAACTGCTTATTCTTCTCAAATCCGCTGACCGATGAAAACACGAAAGGCAAAAACCTTTCCAGACACTTGTATCTTAAGAAATGAAGACAAAATGTTAAACCTTTAATATTGTTATTTACATGGTTCAGAGCAATTTCTGACTAGAAATCAGGTATGCATGAATAAACCTTAAAATAACTTCTGAAGCACAATCTCTTTTCCAAGTGCTTAAACAACACCCATCAATAACAGTCATTTGAAAGTATTCAATCAAAAGCTAATCCAAAAAAACTTTATAGAAATGAAGTTCAGAGGTTCAAACTGATGTTTTATTAATAGAAATACTCGTAATTTTCATAGATTCAAAAATCTTTGATCTTCTGCTCATTAAATTTTTTTTAATCACATTGCTTCAGTCAGTGCTTGCACCAAAATGGCCTTGGAAAAAGGTTCCGACCTTACAACCTTAAACCTTTTATAAAAAAAAGTGTTCAAGAGTGAGAAAAAGGAAGGGGAGAGAAAGAGAGAAAAAGAAATAGAGAGAGAGAGAGAGAGAGAGAGAGAGCAAGAGAGAAAGAAATGGAGAGGAAAAAAGATAAACCAGATAAACCTCTAAAAAACCTGATCTTAGCTTCTTAAGTTTGGAATAACATACAATATATATATAAAGATAGTAGATAACTTTGCATAACTTCAAATATTACACCTTTCTGACAGGAAAAACAAGTGAACCGTTAAAAACTTCGTTTTCACAAATCCTATATATTTAAATCGGCCCTTTTTATTAATTCCTATATAAAAAACTTTTGAATCACTATGAAAAAGACAAAGTTTTATTATAAATCTTTGAGTGAACTCATGTTTGATTTCTCTGAAGAAAATTTGTAATTTTTTTAAATTTTAATTAATTTAATTTTATATTTTATTTAAAGCAACAAGCAAACAAACACAGTAAAATAATCCTCTATCCCGAATATTAATATCTCTTTAAATTCATAATCCTTGTCAAATCTACTGTCCAACTAGCATGTTTATTTCCATTTATTCAATCTAAATCACTGGATGAAAACATTTTTTTCAACATACCAGAAAGCCTTTCCAAACCACAGTGTTGCTTGTTGTTGACCTTGTTGTGAAGATTGGGAACACTTCGACTGAACTCAAACTTTGTGAATTTTCCGAAAGCCATTTTTCGAACTTTTTTCTGAGCAATGCTGGGACCCCAGGTCTGTCTGGTCAGAGAATTCTTTGAAGGACCTGCAAACCAGCAAAGTAGATTGACAATTTAGAAATGAGATACTATATTATACTATATATATATATATACATATATATAAATATATATATATATATATAAATATATATATATATATATACATATATATACATATACATATATATACATATATATACATATATATACATATATATATACATATATATACATATACATATATATACATATATATATATACATATATATATATATATATATATATATATATATATATATATATATATATATATATATTTATGCTGATTAATAACTCACTCACTCTGGAGCGCTTGCTTTTTATTATTTTACTATATTTATAATTTATTTATTTATATTTTAATTATGATTATTATATCTTACTACAATATTACTATATGTATTGCTGAAGAAAGTAAATATTTTTTATTATAGCTCACAGTCCTTTACACCAGTTGTTTTAAGTTGTTGTAGCTATATTATATGTCACAAATAGTGGCGAACTGGACCGCCGGGATACCGGGAAATTTCCCGGTGGGCCCCCTTCCGCCATGGTCGATCCCACTGTGGGCTTCTGGGTCCACCTTGGCCGCCCATGGGTGATGAAATGAAATAGATTAATAAAGAAAACCAAAAAGAAAAGAAGAGAATGAAGTAAAAAGCCCTTATGATATGTTTTATTATACTTTTAACAAGTATAATAAGAAAAGAGCAACTATGAAGTACAAATTCCCTAATTTGTACTTCGCAGTTGCTCTTGCAGAACTTTGCAACAGAACAAGCTTATAGCATCGGAGGCTCCGACCAATGCTGCAAACTTGATCCGTTGTAAAGTTGTGCCAGAGCAACTACGAATTAGGCATTAGGGAATGGCCTCCCATAACACCTTGTATCATTCTCATAAACATGATTAGCTACACTTTATGTTATTGTAAATTTCAGACATTTGATTCTTATTATAACCCTTAGAGTTACTAGTGTACTACCTGCATCAATACTTAAAATGGAAAAATCTGGAGTAAAGAAGAGGGACGAAAAAAGAAGAAAAGAATTGCTAGAATGTGCTAAAAATCCAAAGCAGTTGAAACCTGGATGGAATGTTCCTTCAAATTCTACGGAGGCGATTTGAAGCTGTGCTTGAGAAGACTAAAATGTTTGTTAAATCACTTAATGAATATTATGATGAAAGGGATATGGGTTTTGAGATAGAAAGTGAGATTAGAAGGAACGAGTTTCTAGAAAGAAGCAAATGCCAGGAGAATTATCTGGTGATTCAAGACTGATCCAGTTTATCGCTTCAGCGTTGAAGTTTTTCATCAATCAATGGATCAGATTACACATCAAGTATTTCCAATTGAACAAAAAACTAATAACAGACACTGCGTGTTTGGATCCCAAACGTTTCATGGAAATTAAACGTGATGGTATTCTACAGAAAAGCCTAGTCTTATCTCGATCGACGTAGATGTGTTGAGAACAGAGCTAACTGGATTTATTAGCAACTTTAACAATCTCTCAAACACTCTGCAATAAATATATCAAAATTATTCATCTGAAGAATTGTAATTACACTCTGATGACGACCGAGAAAATAACAATGAGGCAGAATATCAGGGAGAGGAGAGCAATGAAGACATTTCAGAGCCTATTAAAGAACCATGCAGTGTAGAAATTTATTGCAAAAGTTGTTTGAAACGTTGTTATATTATGTTGCATAGGTTTTCACTTTTCACAAAATTCTTCATCTTATTCCGATTTATTTTTTGGCTCCTTGCATTTGTCGGCTCGATTTTTTTCAGTTTTTCCCGGTGGGCCCTTTTGCCTTCAGTCCACCTCTGGTCATTAAGTGTCGAATCCGTATCAGTGATTTCTTTTATAACAAAAGATTTTCCCTGATAGATCGTATCGCTGGCTGAGGTTTTCCTTGAATTCGCTAGGTGGCAGTTGAAAAAAAGTAACTACACTTGTATATATAATACATTAATACAAATAATAATTTTATTTTAACAGGTGCATTAGGTTTTCCTGATAGCAATTGAAAAAACTAAAAAGTAGAAAATAATAATTAAATATTAATTTAAATTTAGCGGGTGCCTTAGCCGCCTTACAACTACCTAGTTAGTTTTATATATATATATATATATATATTTCTTGTTGCACTGCACAAAAAAGAGCACAACTCATGTAAATGTTTTACAGCCTGGAAAGTTTTGAGCTCAAAAATAATAAATTTATATCTAATTAAAAATGTAATTGTTTATATATTAGTATGACAGATAAGAACAAATTACATGGCTATGTGGAAGTAGTAATAAATGTATTTATCCAATGAGGTGAAAAAGCCTTTGCAGAAAATTTGAATTTGCCGGATTTCCAGCAGTAAAAATTTTAATTAAAAAAAATATGAAAGCTATAAACAAATGAACAAACAAATAACTTGGCTTACATGCTGTTGTGAGACGAGGAAAGTAGTCAGGAGAAACTGGAGGACTGATTGGACTCGGCTTTTCTTGTAGAACGGTGAAATTGTGTCGGAAGTCTGATAAAAAGAAAACATTCTAATGTTACTCAATCTTTCCTTCTCCAATTTCCCGTTTTCGTCGCGTTCCCGGTCACTTTTCCGCTCTCGGTCGTTTTCCAGCTCCCGGTCGCTTTCCCGCTCAGAAGTTTTATTGATTTTCTCTCTTGCTCGCGTTTCCTTCCAAGCTTGCTCTCCCGATTCCAGTCGCTTTCCGCGTTCTCGGTCGCTTTCCCGTTCCCGCTCACGCTTGCTCTCCCGTTCCCGGTCATGCTTGCTCTCCCATTCCCAGTCACGGTTGCTCTCCCGTTCACGCTCATTTTCTCTTTTCCATTCTTTCATAACTTCTGTTAGCCTATAAAACGTAAAATAGATTTGCTAAGACTATATATATATATATGAATGTTTGTGGGTTAGTTTGTCTATTATAGAAACGGGAAAGCGACCTGGAACGGAAAAGCAAGCGTGAGCGGGAATGGGAGAGCAAACGTGAGCGGGAACGGGACAGCGACCGGGAAAACGACCGGCAGCGGGAAAACGACCGAAAACGGGGAAGCGAACAGGAGTGGGAAAGCAGGTGGGAAAGGAAACGGGAGAGAAAGAGACAAACATTAGAAAAACCTCTAAAAAACCCGGGCAACGCCGGGTATCTCCGCTAGTACATACATAAACAAACACACAGACACACATACATGCACATACACATACATACATACACACATACATACGCACATACATATATATATATATATATATATATATAGTTCCCGCTCGCTCACCCGCTCCGCTCATTTTGTGATGGATTTCAAAAAATTTTTCTCTATATTTGATTCCCCTTGACTCTCAAGGTTGTGTGAAAATTTCATTACGATCGGATGAATGGTGTAGCAATGCATAAAGGACATGAATATATATATACATATATACAAACATTCATTTTTATATATATAGATTTATATTTTAATTAAAATTTTTATATTTAACTACAATATCACTATACGCCTTGTCGAAACAAATACATAGCTGTTTATTTCTTATTAGTTTAAATATGTCACTACTAAGTGTCAAATACGTAACAGTGGTGTTTGTTACAAAACATTGTCCCCGGTAGATCATATTCTTTGCTAGCTGAGGTTTTTCTTACATTCGCTAGTTGGCAGTTGAAAAAAAAATAAAGAGTAGAAAATAACTAAATAATATTTTAAATTTAATGACCTACAGTTTGCCATCTAGCGATACAAAACTAAAAAATAGAAAAGGATTTATTTAATTACAACGCTTATATTAACTTGCTCTGTTGTTTGTTTCATTGGATTTTCTAAAGCTTTGTTAAGGTACTTGTAATGGTTTTAAAAAGTTGATTTTGTGCATGGAGGTGTAGGTCTGGTGACAATACATTAATACGTTTTCAAATTTCAAAAAAATAAAAAAAAAGATTTAAACACTAAAAAAATTATACAAAAACAACGGTTATAAATAAATGTACTAAAAACTTAAACATATCATTTAAGTGTACCTATAAAAATTTTTGAACCAAACTTTCCGTTCGGAAGATAAAAGCGTTGGGCGATAGTAGAATATATGTAGACAACGCCCAACGCTTTTATCTTCCGAACGGCCATTAATTTGCAAAAATTATCCTAATACCCTTAAAATTATTTAACCCTAATTTGATATACAACTCCTCTCTACAAAAGCATACTAAAGTTAACATCGATACATTTTAACAAGCGATCTTGCTGAGCCGAAACAACTTCCAGAGCCAGACAGATGAGCTGGACCCGCTCAAACTTGCAAATTTCAATTTTGCATTGTTTCAAGATTCAATCAAAATTAAAATTTCAATAAAAAGTGATTCACCCTAAGCTAAAGCGTTATAAATGCAGCCTCTACAACATGTACCACAATCATAATTGTGAATGTAACAATAAAAACAATTCACAAACCAGAAGGTTCACTAATATCCATCCCTCCACCCGCTTTCAACTTTTGAAGTCGACTCTTTCTGAACTTGCCCTTTCTCTTTTCTGGTTTGTTCATGGACTGCTGGTGAATGTGCATCTGTATTTCTTTCATAACTAACTCCAACTCTCTCCCCATGACAGCTCTTTCTCTCTTGTGTAGTAATTCTTCATGAGCCTTTTGCTGTTCAACAGCTCTGTTCAACTCGTCTTCTAGCAGGTGTAATTCCTGTTATCAAATTTAACATTTGCGATGTTATCGTCAGCAATATAACAAAAATTTCAAATCATATGTTTTGTGAGCTGCCTACACCAGATTACGAACCCATTTAGTGATAAGCTTTGAATGATTGCATGGTGCTTATTTCAGAAGCAATAATAGATCCATAAGATGATTAAAAATACACTTTAAAAAACACAACTCCAAAAGAGATATTCATGCCTTTAAGCTCATTGTCAATCAAACTACATATATGCATAGATAAAATGGGTTAATTTCTTTATATTAGAGAGTGTTATGGTTAAAACCACTCAGTAAATTCATGGTTTCTGGAATGCAAACCAAAGCATTAGAAACAGTTGGTAATAAAGTATATATATATATATATAAATGTGTGTGTAAAAATCATTAGGTTATATTATATATATATAATAATTTGCTTAGTTAAAAACTTTGATAGATTTCTTATTTTCCTAAAAAATTAGTTTTGGAAACACATACGCTTATTATGCAAGATATTATTACATTAATTGACCAAAACAATCTTTCAAAATTTTCATGCTCACCTTCTCTTTTTGTTTCAGTTCTTGAATCATTTTGTCGATTTCTCTGTGCCAATCACTTTGCATCAGTTGAAAGGTTTCGTCCGACGTTTCAACAAATGAAGATTCAGCAATGTCGTTGAGAAATTTTAGAATATCTCGAAATGATGGTCGCTTGTGTGGCTCAGAATGCCAACATCCTTGAATGTTTTTAGGAGGAAAATTATAAATCGAATAAATAAAAAATAGTAAATATATGAATGAAAATGAAGTCAATAGAAAATTCACTCCTTCTAAATGCAAATCAATTTAATGAAATGCAGCTATACAATGCATAATATTATAAATATATATACATAAGCTCAAAGATTAAAAACAAATACATTATCAAAACTTCACTCAATACAATCAAATAACAAAAATTAAAAATTGCAGCAATAAATTCGGGATTTATTTTTAAAAAATATAAAAAAATTAATTAACTAACTCTGAAGAAGTTCCTTGAAATTTTGAGGACAGGATTCACCGATTTTCAATCTTAACGTGTTGTTACCGACACCGTAAACAATGGTAGCCATGCCTAAGTTCTTAAATGGAACTTTTCCAGTCAGCAATTCCCATAAAACAACTCCAAAACTAAAAAAAAAAAGATCACACTGAAAGGAAATATTGTCTAAATAAAAACCTGAAAAACCCTCAATTCTGAAACCTGATACTATTAAAAACCTCTGACAACATTAAAAGATTAACTAATTTAAAAATTATAATCAAGGTTTCAAATGCCTTGACTAAAGTTCTACTTCTCAATAATGGTCTTGTATTAGAGATAACTTAGATTCTATTTAGCATCATAAATCTAATTTTATTAAGACATGACTAATGTTTTGAAGTCTCAGTACTCTTTCTTTCTTTGATACAGTACTATAAATCATTTCTATAAACCAACAAAAGGACATGTAATATAACTGCTCCAAAAACAGGAAATAATTCCTTCATGAAAACTATAAAAGTAAGAAAACTGATACGACTGCGTTATATCCATTATGTCGGGGCGCGTTACAGCGGGGTTCCACCATATATGCTTTCTGGACTTAAAACTAATTTAACTCCTTTTTTATCAAAAAACTTTCTTAAACATAAATTTACCTCCAGACATCACTAGCTTTAGAGAATGTTTGAGAATGGAAGGCTTCAGGGGCCATCCAGGCATAAGTGCCGGCCGTGCTCATGTGAGTCGTGTGTGAAGTTTCTCTGGCCAGCCCAAAGTCGATGATCTTAAGCGTCTTGTCGTGGAGGTTGCCATTCTCTATTGCCTCCATCAATAAGACTGGAATTTATTTAAAACATTAAGTTTAATAAAATTCCTTTTTAAGAAATTTATTTCAAAATTTTAATGAATATACTAATATATTTTAAGTCATCGTGAATGACGTCACTCAATTTTAGCCTATTTTTGGCGACGCTTATGTACGACCTCGTAGAAGTACTTAAGACTGTCAAAAAATTGTACGCATGATCGAAATCCAAACTTTCATGTTTTAAAAGAGTTTGTTAATTCAACATATTAAAAATTGAGATTATTTTTTCACACAACACCATCTCAACGCAGAAAACAAAGTCCTTAGCTTCAGCACGATAGCTCAACATCTTCCTTCAGATTAAAAACTTGGACTTCTCAATTTTCCAGATATAAAAATCGAGTCGGATTTGTAAAAGAAAATAAAAATTCTTACAGATAATTAAATTGATCAATTCTACGTAATAGAAGATTATGGATGCTTTCTGACCAGAGACTTTAAACACATCAAGATTAACCTTTTTGAACCAACTACATTGATGCGTTTAATTTTCAAAATTTTCAAAAGTCCTGGCAACTATATTACAGTAAAAATAACAACAATAATAAAATTTGCGAGCCTGGAGAAAGGAGGAGGGAAAAGTTAAAAAGATCAAATTATGATCCACAACAGGAAGTACTTAGCTGCTTCCTACATACAGACATTTCAGTCTTAAAGGACTATAAACTATTAAAAAAAAAAAAAAAAAAAACAATAATAACAAATACTTACTATTGCTTGACTTAAGATCACGATGGAGGACATGAATACGTGCCTCTTCGTGCAGGTACATCATCCCCCGAGCAATTTGAGTTGCCCAGTTTACAATGATTTCTGGACTGAGTATGAATTTCTGAATGGCATGGCTGACCATACCACCCCTGGCGTATTCCATGACGAGGCACAAATTCGGAGGAGTGAGGCAGACCCCGGTGAGCTTTATAATGTTCGGATGGCTCATCAGCCAGAACAACTGAGCTTCTTTTCTGATGCTCTCCACAGTAGAATCGATGTCGCAAGATAGCGACACGACAAACTGTTTGATAGCCACTTCTTCCCCTCTCCACAATCCTTTGTGAACGTTTCCGAAAGCTCCGTGACCGATCATGTTGCCAAGCGTGAGCTCCTCGTAATGAATCTCAATGGGCACGAGCGATGACACGCACAAACTTGGAAAGATTCCTACGCTGTTACTCACTTCCCCTACCCACCAACCTTCATCTCCTGTTATGTGGGGATCCCTGGAATTGAAAAAAAAAACAAATTCAATCCATATGTCGCTAATAATTTGCAAACTCACACACTCTTCTTTATAATCTAAAATCTAATTTATCATATTTTTAATAAAAATAAATTATCAAATTAAAAATCAGCAAACTAACTTAGAAAGAACATGAACCCTGTCGCCTATATGAAGAGTAAGTTCATCTTTTTTTATAGCTTCATAATTGGAGATGGCCAGCCACTTGTGTTCCCCTTTATAACGAAATGTGTTACGTCTTGATAGGGAGGTGCCACACGGTCGCGACTTGTTTGACATCTGACAAAATAAAACGCGATCATGTATGACAATTTTAAGTAAATTGGACAACAGGCTTTAATACTCTCAAATTTTTTATTCTGATTTAGCTACTAACCATACTATCTAATGGTGTGTCAGAGATATAAAAGATAAAGATTTAACTTTAGCGATATTGGCTTCTAGAGAACATTAACACGCCAATATTCACACACACAAACACAAATACATATATCATACAATATTTAACTATACAAATAAAGCTCTAAATCATTTCTAACTATCATTTGAAGTTTTTAGTTTTTTTTTGGTCTAGTTATAATAACAAACTAAAGAATAATTCAAATTGAAATTGAAATGAAACCAACTGGATTAGAAGATATTTCACTCTTTGATCTTGTATGAAGTATGGAGAAAGGGTTTCTAAGAGATGGTGATTTTGTAACGATACCAACTGAGGAAGGCCGATTGTTGCTATTTTTTGCCACAGGATTATCCATGATTTGCATTTGTTTATCTACAAGGCACATTGACACTGTGCTAAAAGATTTAAATTCCCATAATTTTATAAATTCAAAAATAAACTTCAATGAGTCCCCACATAATAAGCAAATGGGCACCCCTTAAATAAATGAATCAGCTATCAGCATGTGTTTAAAACATCTCAAGAGTTTTTGAGGGATTTTTGAAAACTGTTTTGTTTATTGTTTTAGGCGGTGCATAATAGAAGCATGTAATTCACGGCCCTCGCTTTCAAAAATCCAATGAAATATTGGAAAGCCAACAGTATACTTATCAACAGAGCCCTGGCGGCCAACAAATTCTGCAGTGCCCCTTCTTCGAGGGTGGATAGTGAAAAAAGACATTCAGTTCTGCGCCTTACATGTAATGACCATCGATGTAACTGTACACCAGCCACAATTGAAAATGCTATTGCTCCTAACTAGGAATCTCAAAGTGGTCAAGTTTGACTACTAATTAGATACTATATACTCTATCAATCTCTTTACTTTTAATATCTATCTTATTTTTTACTCAGTTGTAAAATCTTAGTCATAATTGGTTCATTCGTTTTATAGTGTCCTATTTATCGTTTATATATATTGGTTAAATTTTGCTTTCAAGAATATTCAACTTCCGCCGAAGTTGTTTGGAAATATTCGGACTTCGGCAAAAAATACACTTCGTTTAGTCCTTAGTCCAGAGTTATTTTCAATTTGTATCAATGCATTTGCATATATTCTTGTATCTCCTCCAAAGGGAGGTAGGAGAAGTTAGGGAAAGCTTTATAAACTACTACTTATATGTTCAGAATATTTAGCCATATGAGTAGCTATTTAATATTAAAATCCAATCAAGATTTTATACTAGGAAATTATGTACAGCATATTTATTAGCTTAGAAATTGTTTGAGGCACAAGCAATGGAGAGATATCTATAAATTCCCATTTAAAATACAACTATACCATAAATACATTTAATGCCTAAATCAGCCTAACAGACTATATTATAATAAAATTAAAGTTTGGAAAAGTAAATATTGCATTACAATAATTATTTCATAAAGAAAAATCTGATAATAAAGCAACTATAAAAATATTTAAAAAATGATTAGGTTTTTTATCAATAAAATAGTTTAATTACTAAATCCCTAATTACTAAATTCACAGTTTAAAGCCCAAAGATATTAAAATACAAATTATGCAATATTGAATATATACAAATATAAATATTAAATTTTTAATTTAAATTATTACAGGCTCGGGGCAAGGAACTCTCGTTATAAAAAAACAAAGATAACAATTTTGTTGTGTTATTACTTCTGTTTGTCTGATGCTGGTTTTGAGTACAGTGGCATTTGCGAAGAAAATCATCAAGTAATAATACAACCAATACATACAACCGTAATACTTTTAAAAAACGAACGACAGGACTAGTAAATCTAACGATCCGTTGACGCCGGACATTAGCAAATATCGTCAAATCATGCAAACTAAAGCTTAACGATTAAAATCCCTCAATGTCACAATTTTGATAGTGTAATAATACTGCATTACAAAACGCCGTATCACAATAAATAAATCATAGCCATGTTTATCTCCACTCCATATAAAGAGGGTTAGTCGAAAGTAAATGTAAAAATTAATTAATTAATTGTATTAATTAAAAGTATAAACATTGTTTTTGTTTCAATTTGATAAAAAATACACGTTAAACTAACAGTGAGCACTAAGCTTTCAACACAATAATTGGGTGCAAAAGTGCAAAGGCGTCGATCTGTCACAGATTTGGGGAGCTAGTCTATTCCCCTCTCTCTTCCGCACCTCTAAGGTATAATAAAAAAAACTGTTTTATTAACATTTATTTGAACAAGTAAGGCGTATAAACCAAGTTTATTCACAGCCCTTATATTTAAAAATTTGCCGGCTTTTCATTCAATGAAAAAATTCTTTTAAAACGCATTTTTTTGTAAATTTATATATGTACTAGCGGGGTTACCAGGCGTTGCTCAGGGTTTTCAGAGGTTTTTTATCATTTTTCTCTCTTGCTCCTGTTTCCGTTCCCGCTTGCTCTCCCGTTTCCGTTCCCGATTGCTCTCCCGTTTCCGTTCCCGCTCATTTTTTCTTTTCCACTCTTTCATAACTTATTTTAGCCCATAAAACGTAAAATAGATTTGCTAAACGTTGCTTGAAGCCAGGGACGTCAATTGGGGGGGCAGGGGGGGAGATCGCCCCCCCCTGAGTTTTCAGTGGGCCCCCGGCACTAAAATGGGCCCCACGCAGTTAAGTGAGCCCCACGCAGTTAAGTGGGCCCCACGCATTTAAGTGAGCCCCACGCAGTTAAGTGGGCCCCATCACTAAAGTGGGCCCCACGCACTTAAGTTAGTGGCCCTCCGGATTTTTAAGTGGCCCTCCGGATTTTTAAGTGGCCCTTCCCGGAATTTTCAGTGAGCCTCACATACTTAAGGGCCACGCAGTAAAGTGGGCCCCCGCCCTTAAGTGGTCTCCCGCGCTTAAGTGGGCCCCCGGCACATAAGTTAGTGGGCCCCTCCTGATTTTTAAATAGCCCTTCCCGGACCTTTCAGTAGGCCCCCGGCACTAAAGTTGGCCCCACGTACTTAAGGGGGCACTCGGCACTAAAGTGGGTCCCACGTCCCACGCACTTAAAAAGGCCCAGCACTGAAGTGAGTCCTACGCACTCAAGGGGCCCCGGCACTGATGTGGGCTCCACGCACTTAAGTGGGCTTCGGTCTTACGTGAGCCTCTGCACTTAAGTGGGCTCCCGGTACCTAGGTGGGCCCCTACTTACTTAAGTGGCCCTTCCCGGACTTTTCAGTGGGTTTCCCGGCATTAAAGTGGTTCCCCGCAATTAAGTGGGCTCCCCGCCCTTGAGTGGTCCACCGCACTTAAGTGGTTTCCACCCCCGTTTTCACGTGAGACACCACACTAAATTGGTCCCCCGCACTTAAGTGGGCCCCGGCACTCAAGTGGGTCCCTCTTAACTACTAACTGGCCTTTTCCTGATTTTTGACTGGCCCTTCTCTGACTGTTAAGCAGCCCTCTCTGACTTTTATGTAGGCTCCTGACTTTTAAGTGGGCCATGGTTATTATATGGGCACCTTTCAGACCGTTACTTTCAAAACTCATGGACATCATTTAGGGGGACTGGGCTTCGGACTTTTATGTGAACCAATAGTTATTATATATAGGCCCCTGTAGGATTTTTTGGTGTTTTTAGTGAGATTTGAGAAGAGAAAAATAGAAGCTTTTGTAATTATAGGATGCGGCCGTATGTAGAAAAATGCCGTCCCGGTTATAAAGATCGTTAGCGTTATTCATAGCCTGGCCAGGTAGGTTGTCCATAGAAATTAAAAGAGAGAAGAGATGCTAAAGAAACTAGGAAGCTTGATCGTCCACGTCAAGATGGAGAGGTGTTAAAACAGTTATGAACAGTTCAAAATGGAACGAGATATGTCACAGATTTTTTATGCATGCATCGATCGCATTTTGTCTAAGTTGAACGCACGATTTACAGAAAATAGTGATATTCTTGCATGCCTGAATTCCTTCAATCCGCAATCAGATGATTTCCTCTCTGCACTCTGCAGACCGAATAAGAACACTTTTGCGACCAGTCCCAACCCGGATAAAAAAATATCAAATTATGATCCACGACAGGATAATTCGATATATATTACATATACTAATATCTGAGTCTTAAAACACGTAGTATAAAGAACGATAAACTATTATCAAATAACGATATTAGAATTACCTTAATTTAAAATGCCCAGTTTGTTTAGGTTAACCAAAAAAAAAGATATGAACTATTAGCCTAGATCCATTTCATAAAAATTCAGTAGATATTTGCATTATTGGGCCAAGAAGCGTGGCTAAGGGGGTAAGCAAGCTGCCCCGGGCGACATCTTGGGGGTGACAGAAAGAGGGTTCAGTGTATACATATTATACTAACTTTTTCAGAATTAAATGACTATAGCATCTTTCGTTCATCAATATTAATTACCGTTCACAGCAGATTTTGATAGCTATAGCCTTGTTCGTAGAGACAGTTGGAAATGCTCTTATGATTACTCAGATGTTATGGTGTGTGACCTCCCCCGGTCATCAGGTTTTTGGGAGGAAAAATAAAACAAGGGTTTCAAATTTTTTTTTAAAAAGTGACTCCAACTACCCCCTCCCCGGTCATCGGGTTTTTTTGGGAGAAAGAATCAAAAGATGTTATGCAGGGGGGCGCAGATTTTGTGTTTTGTGCCTTGGCGCAGAGGACCACGAGGGGGCCCCTAAAACATCTTGCCCCCCTAAGGTTTTGCTGAAATGACGTCCCTGCTTGAAGCCTTCAAACGTTGTTACGTAAACAAAATTTGAATTTTATTACGCAATTACTTTCGATGGTCGTACATAGGAACTTTTGACCTGGAAAGTTAAGAAGGGGAAAAAGTAAAGAAGGTTTGGACTCTTTCTCCGATCCCCCGGCTCAGAGGGCCAAAAAACCTTCCGGGCCAAAAGTGCCTATACATGATCATTGCATAAGTTTTCCAAGCACTGTAACAGGCATTACTTGCTAATGGACTTCTTAATATTAAGAAGTCCATGACTTGCTTCCCAGTCTTGCATAATGTGACCGATTGCACGTTATTACAAATTATTAAAAGATAGATGGGGCGGGAAAACGACCGGGAGCGGGAAAGTGACCGGGAGCGGGAAAGCGACCGGGAGTGGGAGAGCAAGCGGCAACGGGAAAGCGACCGGGAGCGGGAGAGAAAACGGGGAATTAAACGGGAGCTAGAGAAATACGATAAAAAAACTCTAAAAACCCCCGAGCAACGCCGGGTAACCCCGCTAGTATATATATATAGTTCCCGCTCGCTCACACGCTCGCTCACCCGCTCGCTCACCCGCTCATTTTGTGACGGATTTCAATTTTTTTTGTCTATATTTGATTCCCCTTGACTCTCAAGGTTGTGTGAAAATTTCATTACGATCGGATGAATGGCGTAGCAATGCATAAAGGACATACATACATACATACATACATACATACATACATACATACATACATACATACATACATACAAACAAACATTCATTTATATATATATATATATATATATATATATATATATATATATATATATATATATATAGTTCCCGCTCGCTCACCCGCTCCGCTCATTTTGTGACGGATTTCATTTTTTGTTCTCTATATTTGATTCCCCTTGACTCTCAAGGTTGTGTGAAAATTTCATTACGATCGGATGAATGGTGTAGCAATGCATAAATAACATACATATATACATATATACATACATACATACATACATACATACATACATACATACATACATACATACAAACATTCATTTTTATATATATAGATAAATCTATATAAGTGTATATTTAACTTGTTTTTGCTTTAAAACATAGGTAATCAATCAATTTAAATTAAAAAATCAATCTTTCTAAAACTTTGATAAGATGCATTGCCATAAGGAGCAAGCCTATACTTCAAATTTCAGCTTGATTGAATGATGGGAAGTTAGTTAATTTTTACTTTCAAGGTTTTTAAACAAGCAAGTAAGCAGACAAGACCAGCAATGATGTTTATATAAAAGGTGAATTTAATCATAGAGTTATTATAAAAAAGAAATTTAAAATGTCAGTAAATTTAACTCTACTAGTCTGCTAAAAACTGTTACAGAAATTCAGTTTTTGAATTAATAATTCTTGACCAAAGGTTTGTGTTAAAACCTATAAATCTAACATTAAATTGAAAAAAAACTTTTTGAATGAAAAAGACTCTCAGCACTTGTACCAAAAATGATTAGTTTGGTTTAGTTTTTGAAACAATAAATCTTGACCAAAAGTATAGTGTGTTAAAACCTATTAATCTAACACTAAATTGGTAAAAAAAAATTTCTTTTCACCCCATTTTGGACCCTGTCTTTCACTAATCCCGTATCCGCTCCTGCATGGAGTGCACTGAGAAAGTCTTTGAAGGTCGGTTTGGTTTTCCAGTACGACGATACGAAGAAGACATTCAGCACAAGTACCAAAAATGATTAGTTTAGTTAAGTTTATTACAATGAACTAAGAAGCTACATAATGCTTCAATTGTGTCCATATCAGTTTTGATAAACCATTTTTCAAGTTTAATCTTGAAGGAATTCACTGTAGTTGATGCAACAACTTCATCACTCAATTTGTTCCACCTTTTAACCACTCGTTGAACAGCCGTTTTATAAGTCCAAACATTGCCATTGAATTTTCAGCTGATGAATTCTTCTGAATTGGCAGATTGACAATAGGAACATTTAGTGCGAAGATACACCGGTAAAAAAGTTTAAGCAGTGGAATTTCATAAAATAAGTTTTGTAAAATTAAACAAATATGGGATCAGATGCTCATGGGATCAGTTGTCATGGGATCAGTGTTCCTGAGATCAGTTGCAACTATTCCTAAATTCGTACTTGTCAAAGTTAAAGAAAATGAAGGCGTCGACATTTTTGAAGAACGCGGAAAAGTGTTATAATAAAAAGATGAAAACGAAGATGAGGGGATTGATTGTAGGACATTTCCCCCAGATATTCCCCCCGAAAGACCCTAGGACATTCCCCCCTTCAAGGTAGGACATTCCCCTCCCCCTAGGGTAGGACATTCCCCCTGTGGTAATGTAGTAGTATGATTTTGTGATTTTGCAAGTGTTTTCTTGCATGCCATAAATATGTGTGCATGATGTGTGTACATTTCCCCGCCTGTGGTATGACAATTCCCACCCCCACGAGGTAGGACAAGTCAGAATTGGATTTCGCACGTTTTTCTAAGAAACACAAACACCTTTTTAAAATATTAAACATTAATTGGTTACATTTAAATATTGTTTACTCGAATAATGTGTCTTATACCCACTAGGACATCTTCCAATGTTTTTTCATTTTTTCGACGTTCATCCGCTAAAATTCACATTCCTTGTCAAATCTACTTTCCAACTAGCATGTTTATTTCCGTTTATTCAATCCAAATCACTGGACGAAAACATTCTCCTCAACATACCAGAAAGCAATTCCAAACCACAGTATTGGCTGTTGTTGTTGACCTTGTTGTGAAGATTGGGAACACTTCGACTAAACTCAAACTTTGTGAATTTTCCGAAAGCCATTTTTCGAACTTTTTTCTGAGCAATGCTGGGACCCTTACATTTTGTTTTGAGACAAGGAAAGTAGTCAGGAGAAACTGGAGGACTGATTGGGCTCGGCTTTTCTTGTAGAACGGTGAAATTGTGTCGGAAGTCTGATAAAAAGAAAACATTCTAATGTTACTTAATCTTTCTTTGATATATATACATGCTGATCACTCACTCACTCTGGAACACTCGATTTTTATTAATCTGCTATATTTATAATATATTTATATTTTAATTAAAATTTTTATATTTAGCTACAATATCACTATACGTCTTGCCTAAGCAAGTACATAGCTGTTTATTTCTTATTGGCTCATATATGTCACTACTAAGTGTCAAATACATAACGGTGGTGTTTGTTACAAAACATTGTCCCCGATAGATCATATTGTTTGCTGGCTGAGGTTTTTCTTACATTCGCAGGATGGCAGTTGAAAAAAACTAAAGATTAGAAAATAATTAAATTATATTTTAAATTTAATGGGCTAAAGTTTGCTATATAGTGATAAAAAACTAAAAAATAGAAAAGAATTCATGTAATTACAATGCTTATATTAACTTGCTCTGTTGTTTGTTTCACTGGATTTTCTAAAGCTTTCTTAAGGCACTTGTAAGGTTTTAAAATGTTGATTTTGTGCATGCAAGTGTATGCCTGGTGGCAATACATTAATACGTTTTCAAATATGAAAAAAAAAATTTAAAAAAATTTAAACACTAAAAAATAATAAAAAATTAAAAAAAAACGGTTATAAATAAATGTACAAAAAACATAAAAAATATCATTTAGGTGTACTTAATAAAAAATTTTGAACCAAACTTTTCGTTAGGAAGATAAAAGGGTTGGTTATAGTTGAATATATATAGATAACGCCCAGCACTGTTATCTTCCGAACTGAAAGTTTGGTTTAAAAAAATTTATTACGTACACTTAAATACAATTTTTTTAATTTTTAGTACATTTATTTATAAGTGTTGTTTTTTTTAAATTATTTTTTATTATTTTAATTCAACTCACATATTAGTTGCCTTACAACTACACTTGCATACAACACATTAATTAAAATATCCTTTTATTTTCACAGGCTTAGGTTTTCATTACATTCATGCTTGAATGGCAATTGCAAAAAACTAAAAAGTAGAAAATAATAATTAAATATTAATTTTAATTTAACAGGAATCTTAGTTGTACCTAGTATGAATAATATAATCAGAATTGTAAAAAATAAAAATTTGCAATACCAAATATCCAGACAAATTTCTACCCAAAAAGCAACTCAAGCAGTTGTTACCCTAATCCAAATTATTTACACAATGATTTATTTTTTTAGCCACCCTCCATTGACCATAAATTTGCAAAATTATTTAACCCTAAATTTGATATATATACAACTCCTCTCTACAAAAGCATACTAAAGTTAACATTGATACATTTTCACGGGCGATCTTGCTGAGCCAAAACAACATCCAGAGCCAGACTGCTCAAACTTGCAAATTTCAATTTTGCATTGTTAAAGATTCAAAATTAGAAATTTCAATAATAAGTGATTCACCTAAAGTTAAAGCGTTATAAATGCAGCCTCTACAACATGTACAACAATCATAATTGTGAGTGTAACAACAATAAAAAAATCCACAAACCAGAAGGTTCACTAATATCCATCCCTCCACCCGCTTTCAACTTTTGAAGTCGACTCTTTCTGAACTTGCCCTTTCTCTTTTCTGGTTTGTTCATGGACTGCTGTTGAATGTGCATCTGTATTTCTTTCATAACTAACTCCAACTCTCTCCCCATGACAGCTCTTTCTCTCTTGTGTAGTAATTCTTCATGAGCCTTTTGCTGTTCAACAGCTCTTTTCAACTCATATTCAAGCAGTTGTAATTCCTGTTATAAAATTTAACAACTTTGATGTTATCATCAGCAAAAATTTCAAATCAAAAAAATTAATCTTGGAAACACAAACGCTTATTATGCAAGATATTATTACATTAATTGACCAAAACTATCTTTCAAAATTTTCATGCTCACCTTCTCTTTTTGTTTTAGTTCTTGAATCATTTTGTCGATTTCTCTGTGCCAATCACTTTGCATCAGTTGAAAGGTTTCGTCCGACGTTTCAACAAATGAAGATTCAGCAATGTCGTTGAGAACTTTTAGAATATCTCGAAATGATGGTCGCTTGTGTGGCTCAAAATGCCAACATCCTTGAATGTTTTTAAGAGGAAAATTATAAATCAAATAAATAAAAAATAGTATATATGTGAATGAAAATGAAGTCAATAGAAAATTCACTCCTTCTAAATGCAAATAAATTTCATAGAAAGCAGCTATACAATGAATACAATTATATATATATATATATATATATATATATATATATATATATATATATATATATATATATATATATATATATATATATATATATATATATATATATATATAATTATATATACATAAGCTCAAAGATTAAAAACTAATAAGGTAACAAGGCTCAATACAACCAAACAAAAATTAATTACAAATTGCAGCAATAAATTAAGATTTATTTAAATAAATGAAAATAAAATAAAAAAATCAGCTAACTCTGAAGAAGTTCCTTGAAATTTTGAGGACAGGATTCTCCAATATTCAATTTCAACTTGTTGCAACCGACACCGTAAACAATGGTAGCCATGCCTAAGTTCTTAAATGGAACTTTTCCAGTCAGCAATTCCCATAAAACAACTCCAAAACTAAAAAAAAAAATAGATCACACTGAAAGGAAATATTGTCTAAATAAAAACCTGAAAAACCCTCAATTCTGAAACCTGATACTATTAAAAACCTCTGACAACATTAAAAGATTAACTAATTTAAAAATTAAAATTAAGGTTTCAAATGCCTTAACTAAAGTTCTACTTCTCAATAATGGTCTAATATTAGAGATAACTTAGATTCTATTTAGCATCGTAAATCTAATTTTATTAAGACATGACTAATGTTTTGAAGTCTCAGTATTCTTTCTTTCTTTGATACAGTACTATAAATCATTTCTATAAACCAACAAAAGGACAGGTAATATAATTGCTCCAAAAATCAGGAAATAATTCCTTCATGAAAACTATAAAAGTAAGAAAACTGATACGACTGCGTTATATCCATTTTGAAGGAGCGCGTTACAGCGGGGTTCCACCTCATATGCTTTCTGGACATAAAACTAATATTTACATTTAACTCCTTTTCTATCAAAAACGTTTTTTAAACATAAATTTACCTCCAGACATCACTAGCTTTAGAGAATGTTTGAGAATGGAAGACTTCAGGGGCCATCCAGGCATAAGTGCCGGCCATGCTCATGTGAGTCGTGTGTGAAGTTTCTCTGGCCAGCCCAAAATCGATGATCTTAAGCGTCTTGTCGTGGAGGTTGCCATTCTCTATTGCCTCCATCAATAAGACTGGAATTTATTTCAAACATTAAGTTTAATAAAATTCCTTTTTAAGAAATTTATTTCAAAATTTTAATGAATATACTAATATATTTTAAGTCATCGTGAATGACGTCACTCAATTTTAGCCTATTTTTGGCGACGCTTATGTACGACCTCGTAGAAGTACTTAAGACTGTCAAAAAATTGTACGCATGATCGAAATCCAAACTTTCATGTTTTAAAAGTGTTTGTTAATTCAACATATTAAAGAATGAGATTATTTTTTCACACAACACCATCTTAATGCAGAAAACAAAGTCCTAAGCTTCAGCACGATAGCTCAACATCTTCCTTCAGATTAAAAACTTGGACTTCTCAATTTTCCAGATATAAAAATCGAGTCAGATTTGTAAAAGAAAATAAAAATTCTTACAGATAATTAAATTGATCAATTCTACGTAATAGAAGATTATGGATGCTTTCTGACCAAAGACTTTAAACACATCAAGATTAACCTTTTTGAACGAACTACATTGATGCGTTTAATTTTCAAAAGTCCTGGCAACTATATTACAGTAAAAATAACAATAATAACAAATACTTACTATTGCTTGACTTAAGATCACGATGGAGGACATGAATACGTGCCTCTTCGTGCAGGTACATCATCCCCCGAGCAATTTGAGTAGCCCAGTTTACAATGATTTCTGGACTGAGTATGAATTTCTGAATGGCATGGCTGACCATACCACCCCTGGCGTATTCCATGACGAGGCACAAATTCGGAGGAGTGAAGCAGACCCCGGTGAGCTTTATAATGTTTGGATGGCTCATCAGCCAGAACAACTGAGCTTCTTTTCTTATGCTTTCCACAGTAGAATCGATGTCGCAAGATAGCGACACGACAAACTGTTTGATAGCTACTTCTTCCCCTCTCCACAATCCTTTGTGAACGTTTCCGAAAGCTCCGTGACCGATCATGTTGCCAAGCGTGAGCTCCTCGTAATGAATCTCAATGGGCACGAGCGATGACACGCACATACTTGGAAAGATTCCCACGCTGTTGTTCACTTCCCCTACCCACCAACCTTCATCTCCTGTTATGTGGGGATCCCTGGAATTAAAAAAAAAACAATTTCAATCCATATATCACTAATAATATGCAAACTCACACACTCTTCATTGTAATCTAAAATTAAATTGATCATATTTTTAATAAAAATAAATTATCAAATTAAGAAATTAAAAATTAGCAAACTAACTTAGAAAGAACATGAACCCTGTCGCCTATATGAAGAGTAAGTTCATGTTTTTTTATAGCTTCATAATTGGAGATGGCCACCCACTTGTGTTCCCCCTTATAACGAAATGTGTCACGTCTTGATAGGGAGGTGCCACACAGTCGCGACTTGTTTGACATCTGACAAAGTAAAACGCGATCATGTATTACAATTTTAAGTAAATTGCTCAACAGGCTTTAATACCCTCAAATTTTGTATTCTGATTTAGCTACTTACCATACTATCTAATGGTGTGTCAGAGATATAAAAGATAAAGATTTAACTATAGTTATATTGGCTTCTAGAGAATATTAACATGCCAACATACACACACACAAACACAAATACATATATCAAACAATATTTAACAATAAAAATAAAGCTCTAAATCATATCTAATTATTATTTGAAGTTTTTTTTAGTTTTATTTTTGGTCTAGTTATAATAACAAACTAAAGAATAATTCAAATTGAAATGAAACCAACTGGATTAGAAGATATTTCATTCTTTGATCATGTATGAAGTATGGAGAAAGTGTTTCTAAGAGATGGTGATTTTGTAACGATACCAACTGAGGAAGGCCGATTGTTGTTATTTTTTGCACCAGGATTATCCATGCTTTGCATTTGTTTATCTACAAGACACATTGACACTGTGCTAAAAGATTTAAATTCTCATAACTTTATCAATTCAAAAATAAACTTCAATGAGTCCCCACATAATGAGCAAATGGGCACCCCTTAAATAAACGAATCAGCTATCAGCACTTGTTTAAAACATTTCAAGAGTTTTTTAGCCAAAATTGAAAATGCTGTTGTTCCTAACTAAGAATCTCGAGATACTTTTACTCTATCTATCTTTTTATTTTTTATATCTATCTATATCTAGATGCAGAGATATCTATAAATTCCCATTATTTATTTATTTTTATTCAGTTACACAATCATAGTAATAATTGGTTCATTCAATTTTTCAGTGTCCTGTTTGGTGATTCTACATATTGGTTAAATTTTGGGTAAAGGTTCCCTTTGACGGCCCGTGCCGAAAAATAATCGTATTATTTTTATTTTATCACAATAACATAAAAAAACAAATTTAATACCAATTTTAATTTAAAAAAAAACATTTATCGTAATTTGAGAGACTTTGAAAACGTAAGTAGTACCCTTCCAAGCCCTATTTACATCGTAGTTGTGAGTGGTGAGGTACGATGATCGTATGAATGAAATGAATAAAAAATAAATAAAATTAGTTTATAATAAAATTTTATTTATAAAACAAACTATCAGTTGTAAATAAAAATTCCATTAAAATTTTAAAACTCACCGCCCGGTAAATCGGGACGGTTTGCAAGAAGTAAGAAAATTGGAAATTATTAAACTAAGTTAACTTCTTTAAATAAACAAAATTTCAAATTTTTAATGAAGAAAAACTAAAAAATAAATGTTAAAAAAAGTAGTTTATTCGAAGCAACGTCGAAATTTGAATATTTGTAAGCGAACATTGTGTATTTGCGTCGTTTAAACTTTTCCTTCATTTAAACTTTTTCTTAAAACTCAAACGTACATAAATTATAATTACATTATTTATTTTTTTATATGACATTTTCTCATTTTAAATAAATTACTTATACTAATTATCATAATTTTTAAACTAGTGTTTACTTTTAATCGTGTTTATAGTTAATTATAGCCGAGAATTATGTATTAATCCGCCACACGGGCCGTCAAAGGGAACCTTTACCAAATTTTGCCGTCGCGAATATTCAACATCGGCCGAAGTTGTTCGGAAATATTCGGACTTCGGCAAAAAACACACTTCATTTAGTCCCTAGTCCTGAGTTATTTTCAATTTGTATCAATGCATTCGCATTTGTCCTTGTATCTCCTCCAAAGGGAGGTAGGGATAGTTAGGGAAAGCTTTATAAACTACTGTTAGTACTGTTTTGTTTATATGTTAAGAATATTTGGCCATATGAGTAGCTATTTCATATTGAAATCCAATCAAGGTTCTATACTAGGAAATTATGTACAGCAAACCTATTAGCTTAGAAACTGTTTGGGGCACAAACAATGCAGAGTTATCTATAAATTCCCATTAAATACAACTATACAATAAAGATATTTAATACCTAACTATATTATCTATATATATTAAAATGAATGTTTTTATGTATGTATTGTATGTATGTATGTATGTATGTATGTATGTATGTATGTAGGCATGTATATATATATATGTTATTCATGCATTGCTACACCATTCATCCGATCGTAATGAAATTTTCACACAACCTTGAGAGTCAAGGAGAATCAAATATAGAGAAAAAAAATTTGAAATCCGACACAATATGAGCGGAGCGGAGCGGGAACTATATATATATATATATATATATATATATATATATATATATATATATATATATATATATATATATATATATATATATATATATATATATATATATATATATATATATATATAATATAATATATATAATATATATATATATATATATATATATATATATATATATATATATATATATATATATATATATATATATATATATATACGCGGAAAAGTGACCGGGAACGCGACGGGAACGGGAAAGCGGAGAAGGAAACGGGAGCGAGAGAGACAAACATTAGAAAAACCTCTAAAATCCCTGGGCAACGCCGGGTGCCCCCGCTAGTATATAATAAAATTAACATTTGGAAAATTAAATATTGCATTACAATAAATATTTCATAAACAGAAATCTAATAATAAAGCAACTATGAAAATATTTAAAAAATGTCTTGCCTTTTATATCTATAAAAACAGAAATATAGTTTAAAAATTATCCTAATTACTAATTTTACAGGTTAAAACCCATAGATATGAAAATTCAAATTATGCAATATTCAATATTTAAATATTATTAAATTTTCACAGGCTCAGGGCAAGGAACTGTCATTATACAAAAAAAAACAAAATTAAAATTTTGTTGTGTTATTACTTCTGTTTGTCTGATGCTGGTTTTGAGTACAGTGGCCTCATAGTCATAAAGTTTATGACTATGAGGCCACTGACATAAACTAAGGATATGTAATATGTATATCCTATTTCTATGAGTGGTCTCTAAGGCAGCCCCGCAACTACGGGGAGGCGAGGAGGGGCAAAGCCCCCCCTATAAGATATCTCGCCCCCCCTCCTGGAAAAATTTGAGATATGTAGTTTTTTGAAATTTATAAACCTGTTAACCGTTACACAAGTAAATAGCTGGATATTTCGCCCCCCCAATTCTAAGATATGTACTTACTTTTCGAACTTTATAAACCTGTTAACCGTTATACAAGCTCATAACTGGATAAGGCATCGGATTTCGCCCCCCCCCCCCAAATTCAAGATATGTACCTATTTTTTCGAACCTGTATACAAGTTCATAGCTCGATAATAAGGCAGCGGATTTCGCCCCCCCCCCCCTGAAAAATTCTAAGACATGTACTTTTTTGAACTTTATAAACCCGTTATGTAGCTGGATAAAACAGCGTATTTCCTCCCCCCCCCCCCATTCTAAGATATGTACCTACTTTTTCGAACTTTATAAACCTGTAAACTGTTATAAAAGTTCATAACTGGATAAGGCAGCGGATTTCGCCCCCCCCCCAAGTTCTATGATATGTACCTACTTTTTAAAACCTGTTAACCATTATACAAGTTCATAACTGGATAAGGCAGCAGATTTCACCCCACCCCAATCAAATTCTAAGATACGTATCTATTCTTTCGAACCTGTATACAAGTTCATAGCTCGATAAGGCAGCAAATTTCGCCCCCCCCCCTGAAAAATTCTAAGACATGTACTTTTTTGAACTTTATAGACCTGTTATGTAGTGTTTAGCTAGATAAGGCAGCGTATTTCGCCCTCCCCCTTACTGAAAAATTCCAAGTTATGTACATTTTTGAACTTTATAAGCTTGTAAACGGTTAATCTGGTACATAGCTGGCTAAAGCAGCGTATTCAGGAATAGTCACAAAATTGGGAATGTTGGGTATCTATCAACACACCTGCAATATAGTGTATTTTGTATCCAATGCGGTTAACTTATTAACGCATCACTGCAAACATCTAAGCAAAACCTTGGGATGCAACTTTTTCTCACGGCCCACTTATATTTGAAAAAAATCTAAAACTTTTTAAAGCCTTTATTTAATTTTTCCTCCAAAAAACTGATGACCGGGGGGTTAGTCGGAGCTGCTTTTTCAAAATATTTTCAAAGCCACTTTTTTATTTTTTCTGTATAAAAACTGATAGCTGATGACCGGGAGAGGGGGCTATACGGAAGTAGTTTATCCATACATGTTAAACCACTTCAGGGGGCCCACTAGTTGGCCTATCCAACCTCAAAAACCTAAAATATCAGAATAGAAGCTTGAAGTGTACCTATATAAAATTACAGATTGTGTTTAAATTAAAAAACAAAACAGAAAATTAATTCTGTAATGCAAAGATTTACGATAAATATTGATTATTTTTATTTATTGCAATTTTTGTCATTTTATTTTTATAAACTACTAGCAGTGCCCGTAGCGGCTTCGCTCGCATGAAATTAGAGAGTTTGAACCGTGCATCCATAGTAGAGATCAATTTTTTAGGTCTCGGCTCGGCCCGTCGACAACTTAGCCCAGCCCGTTTTAAAAACCAAAACTCCTGGCCCGGAACAGCCCGTTTGAATTAGGCCCGGCCCATTCTTACAGGCCTAGAAGTTCTATATACTTGATAAAAAACTTCGGCCCGTCCCACCTTGACTTCAGGTTTGGCACGGCCCAACTGAAGACCCTAAAATCACTAAAATATCTATATACTTGGTGAAAAACCTCGGCCCGTCCCACTTTGATTTAAGGTTTGGCTTGGCCCGTGTGAAGACTCTAAAACAACGGCTTGGCCCAACCGGTGATAAACTGGACTTAGCTACTTTTAACCGGCACAAAACTTCAAAATACTAATTTTTACATTTGTAGCACTTACAGTTTTTGAGTAGCAGTTATTTTGAAATCAATTAACCCTTATTTCCACCCCAAATTTGAGGTCCTGGAAACAACTGGAGTTCGAGGTTATGCCCCCTCAGGCTGGTAGATGGAGCCCTTCAGTCTTCAGAAGAACTCTTATGGATTGACATTATCTATTCGAGGCGCCGTAGCACAGTGGTGAAAGCAGTTATGCTATCATCCTGCCGTCGTGGGTTCAAATCTCAGTCGCGGCGAGGCGTAATTCCTTGAGCAAGGAATTCACTCACACTGCTCAGGCCAACTCAGCCTTTCATCCTTCACTGGTCGATGAATGAGTACCAGTTTCACGACTGGGATGTAATAGAGCTCGGCACATTCCGATTTCGGAGACACGTGCGGGTGGCAGGTAACACTGTGTGATCCCATATGCACTAGCAGTTCCCGGCGCTGCTGGGGTATTAATTGATATACGAAGTAGCGCCCTAATGTTATACATTTACATTTACATTTTAGTCTGTTTAGAATTTTGAAAGTCTATATTAAATCAACTCTAACCTTTCTTTTCTCCAAGGTTGGCAGTTTCAACCATTTTAGCCTAATTTGGTAGTCAAGACATATCAGACCATCTACCTCTACCAGCCTAGAAGCTCTTCTCTGCTCTTTTTCAAGGTAAGGTATATCTTTCTTCCAATGTGGCGACCATGTTTGTTCACAGTATTCCATGTTCCATGTCTGACATAGCATTTGTAGAGGTATTCAAACTCCTTTATTTAACGTTTCTTGCCATTCAAAGGCGTAGCTAGGGGAGGGCAACGGGGGACAGTTGTCCCCGGGCGCAGGGCTGGAGGGGGCGCATTTTCAGTGAGCAAATGCTTTTTTTATTATTACTATTTTGATGTATCTAGAGATTTCTATGGATCCGACTAACCCCGGTCATCAGGTTTTTTTTTAAAGCAAAAAGCAAAAAAGGTTATGTAGGGGACGCATATTTTTTTGTTTTGTCCCCGGGCGCAGTAGACCCTAGCTACGCCTCTGTTGCCACTGACTTTTAAAGTACAGCTGCTGAATTCTTCTGGATTGACAGATTGGCAATAGGAACCTGTAGTGCGAAGATACTCCGGTATATGATTAAGCATTGGAATTTCATAAAATAAGTTTTGTAAAATTAAGCAAATATGGGATCAGTTGCTCATGCGATCAGTAGTGTTCCTGAGATCGGATGCAACTATTCTTAAATTCGTACTCGCCTGGATCAAATGAATACCTATAATAACCTTTTTTCTTGTCAAAGTTAAAGAAAATGAAGACGTCGACATTTTTGAAGAACACCGTAAAAGTGCTATAATAAGAAGATGCAAACGAAGACGACGGAAATTAATCATTAATCAACATACATAATTTCCGATGTCCGTATGTACCCTTTTTGATTGTATGTATGACTTTCCACTGCCTTCGTAGTAAAAGCGGTCCACGAGCTCAGACTTTTTTCATTTATCGTTGAGATCTCTTTCTTAGCCCACGTTTCAACAAACGGATTTTTCGAACTCAACATTGGCGCGGGAAAATGGGTCGTCGAATCATTAGCCTATATTTTGCATTTTGATGTCACGTGGGGCGGACTGCGTCTCTTTAGTGACGCCACTGTCTCTGGGATAAGCAGTAATCCAGAAATTCCTGGTGGGGGTGCGCATCTAAAATTTTACACATTTTCCATAAAAATGCTAATGACGAATGGGGGGTAGTCATTTTTCCAGAGACACTTTTTCCACTCAAAAAAAGCTTATGATAGGGGTAGTTATAGGGATTTTTCAACTATTTTACTTTCAGCTACGGTCTATTTCTATACACACACAACATTTTAATTGATACTCTGGTGGATGCATGAATTGCCCCCACTCATTCCCTGGGGACAAGATATAAGATTGGCCCTAGAAATTCCTATTTGTAGACATTACGTCCAAAAATAGCTACCGGCGAGGGTAGGTAGTTTTTTCCAAAGCCTTATACTCACTCGTCTCAAAAAATAGGTGATGACCGGTAGTCCTAGCTATGCTTTCCAATAATTTTTTGGCACCTCACGCCCCCTTTCACTACTCCTACTCTGGCTGCTATAGGCTTAAATCTAGCTACAGGTAAACAACAGCCTTTACACAGCAATATTCTAAACGTGACTTTAACCAAGGCCTTGCACAAACTTGTTTATGTTTAACTCTGCATGGCAAAAGCATACCCTCCCATAAGCAGAGTTATTGAAGTTCAACAGCTCGCAGATAGACAAAACACAACGATATGCCGCGTGGGTTAACAGCTTTATTTCCTACACTATTACAATGAACATCAATTCGTCCTTCTGAACTCTTTTCTGTGTGGCACAATTTCGACAAACCGAGACCAAAGAAGAAAGCTAACGAGAACAAAGTTTATGAGAAAATAGGATGGTGCAGGAGTAAAAGATCCTCCTGGTAGCAAACTTCATTTCTTCTTACCAACTCCGGCCTTCTGGGCAGCCTTGGTAACCTTCGCCTGTCCACCTTCTCGTTTCTTGACAGACTTGATGACACCAACTGCAACAGTTTGCCTCATGTCTCTCACGGCAAAACGACCAAGGGGTGGATACTCGACGAATGATTCTACGCACATCGGCTTCTGGGGAACCATGTTAACAATAGCAGCATCTCCAGCCTTGACATTAGCAGGGTTGTCTTCAATCTTCTTGCCACTACGTCGATCAATCTTTTCCAGAAGGTCACGGAACTTGCAAGCAATATGGCAGGTGTGGCAATCCACGACTGGAGCATATCCAGCACTGATTTGTCCAGGGTGGTTCATGATGATGACCTGAATTAAGAAAATTGAAAATATAATAATTTAACCTTCGTAGATGCAAATAGAAGTTGTACACAACATACCTGAGCTTTGAACTCTTCGGTCTCTTTGGGCGGATCGTTCTTGGAGTCACCAGCCACATTACCACGACGGATATCTTTTACGGAAACGTTCTTTACGTTGAAACCGACATTGTCTCCCGGGAGAGCCTCTTCCAAAGCTTGGTGGTGCATTTCAACTGACTTGACCTCAGTGGTCAGATTAGCTGGTGCAAAGGTGACGATGGTACCAGCCTTCAGGACACCAGTTTCAACACGACCAACTGGCACCGTTCCAATACCTAAATAGCAATAATTATCAGGTAACAGTACAGCCACTTTACATTACACCTATCTTCAAAGAATGACCAGAAAACTCTCATAGATAACATCTCTCTTCATAATAATTCAGAAAGAGAGTTCAATCTGATTGTAATCATAGAGTCTCAACATTAAAACAAATAATATTTCATACCTCCTATTTTGTAAACATCCTGAAGAGGAAGTCTAAGAGGTTTGTCAGTTGGTCTCTTGGGAGGATCGATGTTGTC
Organism: Erpobdella octoculata; assembly: GCA_963978895.1. Classification (NCBI taxonomy): domain Eukaryota; kingdom Metazoa; phylum Annelida; class Clitellata; order Hirudinida; family Erpobdellidae; genus Erpobdella; species Erpobdella octoculata. The sequence continues at coordinate 5,557,503 of OZ022242.1, forward strand.
AAGAGCTTCCAAGATGGTAACACCAGAGTAGTCTTTTTTGTCTGCTTTCTTCACACTCCATCCCTTGAACCATGTCATCTTGGGGCTAGCCTCGAGCATGTTGTCACCATTCCATCCTGAGATTGGAACAAATGGAACAGCATCTGGATTGTAACCAATCTTCTTGATGTATGCTGAAACTTCTTTCTTGATTTCTTCGAATCTAGCCTGAATTAATAAAATAAATTGTAGAAATAAAAAAAAGTTTTTAAAATAAAGAAAAAATTGTTTCAGGTTATTTACTCACCTCGCTGTATGGGGGTTCAGTGGAGTCCATCTTGTTGACACCAACAATGAGTTGTTTCACACCAAGAGTGTAGGCAAGCAGGGCATGTTCACGGGTCTGTCCATTCTTGGAAATACCAGCCTCGAACTCACCAACACCAGCGGCAACAACGAGTACAGCACAGTCAGCCTAAAATATAAATTTGCTCTGTTGCCTATTCTCAAAGACTAACACAAGACAATTATTGTTTAAGTGAAATAGTTGCGCTAAGGCACAGGTTTCAGTCTGATCCTATTGTGTAGCTATTAGGAACTAATGCATACAACCAGTTTAACCTGGTGTCTAAATATTGCAACAACTATCAGAATGTGATTATCCCCAACCACAAACGTGCTACTCACTTTATCGACTGAAGAAAAAATAGAAACTTAAGTAAACTTTCAGCTGTAGAATTAACTCAAAACCAAAAATTCTATAAAGTATGTAAAAGGCACGCTTGACAGTTTGCATGTATAATATGGTGCACTCAATACAATTATTAATTTTGCTGTTTTACCAGAGCCTGTCTAGCTAAATCTGAATAGCATGACAACTGAGTGCAAACAAAACATTATCCTCGGATCCTCTTACTAAAGTCAACGTATAGCAATCTACAAATAGTACCAAATATAGGCATACTGGCGCTAAAGATTCTAGTCATGTTCCACACAGAGCCAGCCATCCATGAATTGGATTAATCCAAATGTTGGGTCAAATATCTTTGATCAATCTCACATAAGATGAATCAATTGAACTTATTAGATGTAATGTATAAAGTTTTAAAACAACTCAAATATGTTAATAGACATAAATCTTGAATCTTTGTTATTAGAGTTATCCGGTTATACTAAGATGTGTTGAGTCATAAATTTTTACTTGCAGTGGGTTGGGCCACTGAAATTTGACATATAGATACCTCATGGATCAATACTAGTTTACAACATGCTAAACAGAAAACTCTCTAAATAAATAAGACAATTATCATAACGATACCTGAGAAGTACCAGTAAAATTGGACATATGGATACCTCATGGATCCATACTAGTTTACAACATGCTAAACAGAAAACTCTCTAAATAAATAAGACAATTAACATAATGATACCTGAGAAGTACCAGTGATCATGTTCTTGATGAAATCACGATGACCAGGGGCATCAATGATGGTGATGTAGTACTTGGCTGTCTCGAACTTCCACAGAGAAATATCAATGGTGATACCTCTTTCTCTTTCTGCCTTCAGCTTGTCCAAAACCCAGGCATACTTGAAGGAGCCCTTACCCATCTACAGAAAGATTAAAAAGTTATAGGCATTAATAGTCATTATTTCTCAATGAAAAACATCGCAAGCGCAGACACCATCAAGCATATGTAGAAACCAATTTATTGATTGTGAGAAATCTAATAAAAACTATAGATTTTAGTTTTTAATATGAACACAAATTTATTCCAATGAATATATATTCATCATAACACTGAATAAAGTAGCCGGCGAAATTTTATTCCCTATTAATCAGCGAACAATTAAAAAACAAACTTCTTGGGCTTCTTTCTCGAATTTTTCGATTGTTCTTTTATCAATTCCACCACATTTATATATAAGATGTCCGGTCGTTGTAGATTTTCCCGAATCTACATGACCAATCACAACTATGTTAATGTGAACTTTCTCGGCTCCCATATTCTGCCAAAATAAAATCTCGAATTGACACAAAGAGTAAGTGTTTTGAAATCAGAAAAATTGTCAGCTTAAGAGACAATGATAACTACTTATACTTCAAATATTACCAAGTTTCAGATTGCACCACGACACGCCTAGACAATGCAAGAGGAAAAGGACGAACAGCTTAGTGAACGCTAACACATTAAGATTTACGATCACGTGAACAGAAATGTGCATTTTCAATCAAAGCTTTTTTAGGTTTTATTTTTTTTACACACAACAAAAAACATTTTTTTAAATTTTTTATTGAAATGAGCAATTTAAGTCAGTTTTTTTCTCTACTTCTTCTTGGGAGCAGCAGCGGCTTTCTGGGCAGCCTTGGTGACCTTGCCCTTATCACCTTCACGTTTCTGGACAGCCTTAATAACACCGACTGCAACAGTCTGCCTCATGTCTCTCACGGCGAAACGACCGAGGGGTGGATACTCGACGAATGACTCGACGCACATTGGCTTCTGGGGAACCATGTTAACGATGGCAGCATCTCCAGACTTAATGTTAGCGGGGTTGTCTTCCATCTTCTTACCGCTACGACGATCGATCTTCTCCAACAGTTCACGGAACTTGCAAGCGATATGGCAGGTGTGGCAATCTACGACTGGAGCATATCCAGCGCTGATTTGTCCAGGGTGGTTCATGATGATGACCTGAAACAATGAAATAAAATAATAGAATAGTTGTAAAATTTAAAATATTAACAACTGATACCATTTACATAATTTTACTGCTATAAAAAAACAAAACACACCTGAGCCTTGAACTCTTCGGTCTCCTTGGGTGGATCGTTCTTGGAATCACCGGCAACATTACCACGACGGATATCTTTCACTGAAACGTTCTTGACGTTGAAACCAACGTTATCTCCTGGAACGGCTTCCTCCAAAGCCTGGTGGTGCATTTCGACTGACTTGACTTCAGTGGTCAAGTTAGCTGGTGCGAATGTGACGATGGTACCAGCCTTAAGGACACCGGTTTCAACACGACCGACGGGCACCGTTCCAATGCCTGTAAATTATTTTTTTCAGTCAATAATTTTAGGTTAAAAATATAGATATAGCTATCTCTCATAGAATTAACTCTCGTCATAATAAGTCTGAAAGAGAGTTCAATCAATGATAATCATCGAGATATCATATCAAAGAAGTTTTACGTTACCTCCAATTTTGTAAACATCCTGGAGGGGAACTCTGAGGGGCTTGTCAGTTGGTCTCTTTGGTGGATCGATGTTGTCGAGAGCTTCCAAGATGGTAACACCAGAGTAGTCCTTCTTGTCGGCTTTCTTCACGTTCCATCCCTTGAACCAGGACATCTTAGGACTGGCCTCCAACATGTTATCACCGTTCCATCCTGAGATTGGAACAAATGGAACAGCATCTGGATTGTAACCAATCTTCTTGATGTATGCTGAGACTTCCTTCTTGATTTCTTCGAATCTAGCCTAAATGAATAATAATTTGTATAATAAATTGTATATAGTTTAATTAATACACATTAAACAAGTTTAGTTTTTTTTACTCACCTCACTGTATGGGGGTTCAGTGGAGTCCATCTTGTTGACACCAACAATGAGTTGTTTCACACCAAGAGTGTAGGCAAGCAGGGCATGTTCACGGGTCTGTCCATTCTTGGAAATACCAGCCTCGAACTCACCAACACCAGCGGCAACAATCAAGACAGCGCAATCAGCCTAAGAAAAGTAATTCATTAATATAGAAAATTACATGTAAACATTAGTAAAAGTAAAGTAAAGTTTTCGTTAAAATTTACCTGAGAAGTACCAGTGATCATGTTCTTGATGAAATCACGATGTCCAGGGGCATCAATGATGGTGATGTAGTACTTGGCTGTCTCGAACTTCCACAGAGAAATATCAATGGTGATACCTCTTTCTCTTTCTGCCTTCAGTTTGTCCAAAACCCAGGCATACTTGAAGGAGCCCTTACCCATCTACAAGAAAGTGAATCCGAATTATCGTCCGTTCAAGCATGACTTCGCAAAATAGCCACGTGGAGTTATTTTTGGAAACATTACTTACCTCCTGGGCTTCCTTCTCGAACTTTTCGATGGTTCTCTTGTCGATACCTCCGCATTTGTAGATGAGATGACCAGTAGTGGTCGATTTTCCAGAATCGACGTGGCCGATAACGACGATGTTAATGTGGATCTTTTCAGCTCCCATTTTAGGAGAATTACTATAAAATTAATTAATGAATATATTTCATAGTTACGAATCATTAGATTAAACCAAAATTTATTCCATTAATTTTACCAACTAATCGTTTATTAACAATACAATGAAATCATAAAAACGATCTACAAACCTCAGGTCAGCAAGTAGAGAAAAATTAGTTAAAAGGGAGGAAATGGACCTTCCGATTGATTTAAATACCATTCAACTTGACCATTGACCAATTGAATATTAAGTGAGTTTAAGTAATAATTTTATTAATTTGAATAAAGAAAACACTGTATTTGACATAAATTATTTTATGCTGTTTTGATTTATTACTAAAATTATTTTCTAACAGCTTTAGCGCAATCATAGATTACGTTCTTATTAAGTAGATTGTATGCACGTCTACTACCTACCTACCTATAGTGATGCATCCAACTCTTCTATGACTGAATCGCCGTTGATATATAGTTTATTTTATTTATATAAGTGTTTTCAGTAGTTTTATTTTACTTTATTTTAAAATAATTAATTCATATATCCCCTCCTTATGTACCTTCTTGAGCAAACATTTTTAGCTTAAAATAATATAGGCCTAAAGTCTATAATAGATCTTCATCTTTATTAACTTAGAAATTCTCGTTAGATTTTTTAATTGCTAGTAAAGTTTTTCCCCTTTTTCTTCCTCATCCACAGTGATCGCGCTGACATCGTAGTGACTTTTAAGAAGAATTCCATTCCACACAACTTGTTGTGGCATTCAATATTTTCTGGCCATGCTACTAAAGCCACTAATACTTTTTGTATTTTGTATATTAACTGGTTTTTCAATTTTGACAAAAAGGGTAGACCCATAAATATCGTAAGTAAGGTTTATATATCTGTGTGTAGACCATTCAACGTGGAATTAAGTTCATTTTGAATTATTGCTGCATTGTGGTCCGCATAAAATGATTTTCCAAACAAACGATCAATACAATCATTTTCTAGAACAAAATTAAATAATATCGTATTGCGAAGATAAGTTTTTGTTGAATAGGATATGAACTATTTTTATTTGTATTGGTTTTGTCTATGTTTTAACTGCAAATGATTGTTATTTTATCGCTGTTCTTGTCGGGATAATCGTTAATAAATAAAAACATCGTGAACTTTGTGAAAGTTGCGTAGAAGTACATTTTATATAAAAAAATTTTCCACCCGAGACATGTACAGTTTATTTCGTGAAGTTCATCCTCCCACTGGAGTTGAATTAGCAGTTGTCTGCAATTTTATGAATAGGTATGAAGAGGACTTGATTGTTTGCACTGCAAATGAGCTACACATTTACAAGCTAAACCACAACGTCGGTAGACTTCAAGATACCACAAGAGGAAAAGAAAATTTTCTTTCTGAGAAATCTAGCAAAGCCAAACTTGAATGCCAGGCTCTGTTCAAATTGTTCGGAAAAGTTGTTTCAATGGAAAGTATAAAGACCGAAAACCATCCAGATTCTTTACTTCTCAGTTTTGAAGAAGCCAAGTGTGTTGTTGTGCAATATGATCATGAAAGCCACGATTTGAAAACTTATTCAATGCATTCATACGAAAACGAAGATCTTAGAGATGGCAAGCGCCAAAACAGATGCAATCAGCCTATTGTAAGATGTGATCACAACTCGAGATGTGCAGCAATGCTTGTTTATGGCAGCAAACTTGCCATATTGCCATTCAGTAAAGATGAATTGGGTGTGAAAACGCAGCAATCTTATGTTATCGATTTGAGAAAGTTGAATGAAAAAGTTACCAACTTAATTGACTTTCAATTTCTTCATGGATATTCTGAACCCACACTGGCCATATTGTACGAGCCGCTGCCTACATGGGCGGGAAGAATAGCTAGTAAAAAGGATTCTTGCAGCTTGATTGCCATTTCTCTGAACACAGAAGAAAAAACAAATCCAACTATATGGTCACTGAGCAATCTACCTTTTGATGCCCTCAGGCTTCTCCCGGTTCCAAAGCCACTAGGAGGAGTTTTAGTGTTTGCAGTCAATTCACTGTTATACTTCAGTCAGAGTTCTCCACCCCATGGAGTTTCTTTGAACAGCATCGCACCATCTACAACTGATTTTCTGCTCAAAGTTCAAGACGACGTTCAAATAACATTGGACTGTGCACAGGCCTGCTTTCTTAAAGACGACAAGGTTTTGATTTCTCTAAAAGAAGGCGATTTATACGTTCTGACTCTGCTTCACGACAATACCAAATCGATTAGAGGTTTCAGTTTTGAAAAAGCAGCAACTTGTGTCCTTACTACATGCATGTGCGTCATTGAAGATGAATATTTGTTTTTAGGTTCTCGTTTAGGAAATACTTTACTGTTGAGATACTGTGAAAAATCTCTTGATGAAAAAAAATCTGATTTTAACGAATTTTCCGATTCTCCGATGAAGGATTTATCTAAAGAAGGAAACGAGAATGAAGATTGGTTGGAGTTAGATGACCTTGAAGTTTACAACAAAGATGACGTTCAGCACCATCTCGTTCAGTACACGTTTGAAATGTGCGACAGCATGATAAACATAGGACCATGTCAGAATGCGATCATGGGTTGTGCCGCATCGCTGTCGGAGGAGTTCGTCGACACGGAGAATCCAGACGTCGAGCTCGTGACGACTTCGGGATTCAACAAGAGCGGTGCCATTTCGGTTCTTCAAAAAAGTATCCGACCTCAGTTGGTGACCACCTTCAAGCTTCCTGACTGTATCGACATGTGGACAGTTGTTAGTAAGGACGAGACGTCCGCAGAAGAGAGCTACGACGACGAAGCGGAAAGCGAAGATAATTATAACCACTCTCTGATGATCCTGAGCGAATTGAAATCGACGATGATACTCAGGGCTGGAATCGAAATCTCCGAACTGGATCAGAGCGGCTTCATCACTCAAGCGCCGACTATTTTCGCAGGCAACATCGGCTCGAATCAGTACATAGTTCAAGTTTCTACGTGCGGTGTGAGGTTACTCGAGGGAATAAAAAATCTCCAACACGTTGCATTGGGCGACGATTCAGCAGTTATCAGCTGTTCTTTGGCAGATCCATATTTAGTTCTGCTGACATCTTCCAAACAGGTCATTCTGATGTCACTAAAACCGCTCTCGGACGGAAATTCTTCCAGGCTCGTCGTCAGTAAGCCGACAGCGTTCAGAAGCTCAAACGTTGTAGCGCTGAGCCTTTATAAAGACGATTCTGGTCTCTTTGCAACACGAGTGCTTTCTAGTCCGCCTTCTCAGAAAACTGCGAAATCTAGCGAAGACGTCAACATGGTCGATGAGGATGAACTGCTTTATGGTGGAAGGTTTGACAAAGCTCCAGAAAAACCGATGTTTACCAACTGCAGAAGTTCGCAAGGATCAGCATTCAAGGCACCAACATACTGGCTGGTAACATGCACCGACGATGGAGCTTTGTGCATATATTCGGTACCGGAGTTTGAGCTGAAGTTCAAGTCTTGCCATTTTAACCACGGTGACAGGGTTGTTGCCAATGACCTAGCAGAGGAACCAGAAGAAGCTGTCTCAACTAACATGCCTAACGTAACTGCACCGGCTATCAGAGAGATCCTGATGGTGGGAATGGGGAACAGGAACACCAGACCTCATCTAATGGTTGTAATGAATCAAGAACTAATCATTTATGAAGCCTTTCAATACCACGCCGATAGTCCGAATTTGGTGCTTCAAATCAGATTCAAGAAAGTTGTACACAGTTTGAATGCTAGAGACATACCGTATGATTCTAATGATACGATCGATGATGAAGCCTTTGAGAAGAACGTCATGAGAAGCAAGAGAAGATTCTTAAGACAATTTGATAACGTTTCCGGATTAACAGGGGTGTTTCTGTGCGGCTCTCGTCCGTACTGGATATTCATGACGTACCGAGGAATACTGAGATGTCACCCCATGCTGATAGATGGTCCTATCACATTCCTCGCATCATTCCACAATGTTAACTGTCCGAATGGTTTCCTTTACTTCAATCTCCAGTGCGAGCTTAGAATTTCTATGCTGCCGTCCAACTTGCTTTACGACGCGCCGTGGCCCGTTCGCAAAATACCGCTCAGGTGCACGCCGTACTACGTAGCCTACAATGTTGAAAGTAAACTCTACGCCGTGGGGATGAGCGTGTCGAAACCGTGCAACAAGCTCGTAAAGATTGTTGGTGACAACGAGAAAGAAATCGAGCCGGTGGAAAGGGGGCCGAGATTTGTCTATCCGCACATCGAAAGATTTTCCGTACAGTTGTATTCCTCACTGAACTGGGAGCCGATACCTCATTGCCGATTTGAATTCGACGAGTTCGAAAGAATATCTTGCATGCAGACCATCAATTTAAAGTCCGAAGGAACGGTCAGCGGTCTGAAAGGCTACATTGTTTGTGGCACCACTTACACTTACACTGAAGATATTCCATGTAAGGGAAGAATTGTTATCTTTGACGTCATCGAGGTCGTTCCCGAGCCCGGTGCTCCGCTTTCGAAAAACAAGCTGAAGGTCGAATATGACAGGGAACAGAAGGGTGGCGTCAGTGCCATAGCGGGGGTGCAGGGTCTTCTTGTTACGGCGATGGGGCAGAAAATATATATATGGCAGTTGAAGGACGGAGACCTGAAAGGAGTGGCTTTTATCGATGCTCAAATTTACACTCACTCCATTGCTGTTGTTAAAAGCCTGTTGTTTGTCGGAGACGTTCTGAAAAGTGTAAGTCTTTACAGATATCAGGAGGAAATGAAAGTCTTATCTATCGTTAGCAGAGACATGCAGCCACGGGAAATTTATTCGCTGGGTTTTCTGGTAGACAACGATGAACTCTACTTTCTGGCCAGTGATTCGGACAAGAACGTTTTAGTCTACTCGTACATGCCGCGTATCAGAGAGAGCCATGGAGGTCAGAGATTGATCCAGCTTGCTTCTTTCAATGTTGGAAGCCACGTGAATTCCATGTTGAGAATAAAGTGTACCACCAGCGACGTTTCCACAGACTCTACGAAACGGCACGCCACCTACCTGTGCACGTTGGATGGCAGCATCGGTTGCATTTTCCCGTTATCTGAGAAAATGTTCAAAAGATTGTTGATGTTGCAGACCGTTATGACGCGGTACGTCCCTCATCGGGCCTGCTTGAATCCGAAAGAGTTCCGATCCGATCGCAACTTGCACAGACAATTTTCGAGCTTGCAAAAGACTATTCTTGATGAGGTTCTTATTTTAAACTTTTTAGAACTCGATTTCATGGAGAAGAAAGAAATTTCCAGCAAAATTGGAACTTCTCTTGAGCAAATTCTCAATGACATTACTGAAATTGACCATTCTTGTTCTCACTTTTAAATGTTTTTTATTATTATTTAACAACTTATATTTTTGCTTGTAAAATGGACTGTTTTAATTTTAATTACCTCGTTGTTTTCTTTGGTATGTATTGCTTAAATAAAGTTTGATATGAAAAAATGTTCACGACCAGTTGCAGATTATTTTGTGTTTTTATTTATTTATGCCAATATCAAAATTGCTCAGGCGCTGGTGTTAATGTGAGTAAGGTATTCAATCGTATGTAGATCTGGGGGTCGGTGGTTCGAATCGCAACGGCGTCAACAGATTCTGCAGGGATGTGGGCATGACAAGCGTCTTAATGTAGCCCCCTGACAACTTCTGTCTAACCAACCACGTTTCTTCGTATAATGTGATGCTATACAGACGGACTATTTGGTCATTTGCATAAATAAACAATATTCATGGTGATTATCAGATAAGCCTCATCAGTCGATTAGCATAAAATCTTTTAATAATTATGAAATAGATTTTTATATGGTTAATGAAGAGATCACATAGCATGCATACATATTTTCGGACACCCACGTCTTTATTTTACAGCATCAATTATGAAGTCAGAAAGAGAAAGCTTATTAATCCTTTACTCGCCTTCACCTTCTACATTGAAAATGACATTAAAACACAATTTATACAGAAATATAAATACAAATATAAAATGTACATAGAGAAGCTTCATTTCTTCAACTATTTTTTGCTTCGCTGCCAACATTGAAAATGACAAAAAAACATTTTATAAAAAAAAAAAAACAATAAAATTAAGCAACATCACTAAATACAACCAGGATACAATTTACGCAAAAACAATTCAAATATAAAATGTCAATACAAATGGCTTCAATAATTTTTTTTTTCGCCTATAACATTGAAAATTGACATGTCAAAACACATTTTATAAGAAACAAACACAAAAAATTAGGGTATGTCACTGAAAACAATTAGAATACAATTTATAAAAAAACAAGTAAGCCATAAAAAAACCAGGTTTTTTCACAAAATCTCTCATATTTCTGGATTTGTCAGTTTTTCATTTATTACATAAAAATTTCTTTTAAAATAAATTTTTTTATTTTATATATGTAAACATTTATCTAATTATATTTTATTTGTTGTAAAACATCGATTATAATTATTATTTTTAATTACAATTTTTTCTTCAAAAAATTTGCAAACTTCAATAGATTGCATTGTCATGAGGAGTGAGCCTATATTTCAAATTTCAACTCAATTGGATAATGGTAAGTTAGTTAATTTTCAATTTCAAGATTTGTAAAAATTCAAGCAAGCAAGCAAGACTGGCGGTTAAGTTAATATTAGGGATTAAAAAAAACAAATAAGAATATACATTCTTGGTGGAATGAAAATGCCTCTGCATTCATGCTTTTTCGTCAGCTGGTTCAGATGCTGAAGGCATTGTTGGTAAACAAGGTAGTTTTTCCGGCCTTTTCAGTTGTGCTGTTAAATGGCTAAAAAAACCTTTTGGGATTCCCCTGCTTCCCAAATAACATCTTTCGATGTATATATACAGACAATATATATTAAGACAATATATTGTCTTCATTTTAAAACTTTTCTAAAAATTCTTTCTTATTTATTTTTCATAATTTTTTCTGAAAAATCCTTGGCGGGTGTCCCCTGTAGTGGCGTAGCTAGCGTGGGCGGTCCGCCCCGGGTGTCACCCGTTTGGGAGTGACACCCCGCTGCGATTAAAAAAAACCTATATAATTGTCTTGGTTGGAGTGCTCATTTTGATGAGGTTGTGGATACAATTTGGGAATTTTGTAATAAACAAGAAAATGTAGACACCAGAGGTGCTGTTCAAAACTTTATGCCTGCAGTATATAACTTGATTTTTCTTTGTTACCTCTTCTTTTGGAATGATGTACTAAGGAAAATAAATTGCACTCAAATTGCATTGCAAAGTAAAAGTTTGACTATTGACCAGTTAGCTATAGTAATATTTTTTGTCTTATGATAGTTTATAGTCCTTTACACCAAGTGTTTTAAGACTGAATTGGCTGTAGGTTGGAAGCACATAAGTACTTCCTGTCGTGGATCAAAGTTTGATCCTTTTAACTGTCCCTCCTCCTTTATCCAGGCTTGGGACTGGCTCGCAATTAGCGAGGCGGAGTTGCTATAGTAATAGTAGCACTTTGTCTTTATATTAAATAAAATGGGATCATATTGTAGAAGAAGCAATAGGACTTGCAGCAAAAAATTGGAAAAATACGATATTCTAATATAAAAAGAATTCGTAGTTAAAACGAATTGAGGGGAAAACGATAACAGCTGAAAATCAGAAAGATAGGCCTAAATACTGATTCAGTATAGAGGTTCGAACTAGATCAAAATATATTGAAGATGTAGCTTCATCGTTCTAGGTTGTCAGACAATAACGTTGCTCTCGGCAAACATCGAGGAGTTGAAGTTATCTTTATCAAGTTCAACTGGCTTGGCTTGTACGATGAAGTATCAGATAACAGAAGCAAAACTTTTTCTAAAGATACCAAAGTTGAAAAGATTTTTGAAAGCAGCCAATGATACAGTGTCTGATTAGGTATCCGTAGACTTTTTAAAATTTATCATAGAATGGGATATTACATAATTTTTTCCTAATCTTATTGTAGCACTAAAGTTATTTATGACAATTTGCGTATAGGTATCTGTTGCTTTGTGCAAGAGGAGCTTTAGTAAATTAATATAAAACTAGTTACGGTCAACAATGAGTTACACGAGATTAATCAATCTTGCAATGTTAAAGATTGAGAACGAGGTAACACAAAGTGTTAATTTTGAAGATGTGATTTCCGAGTTGGCAGCTTAAGTACTCATTCGATAAATGAGTACCAGCCTTGTTTGGTGGTTAAAGTTCTCTGTGGCGTTGTGCAGCAAGCTAGGCTGTCAGCGCCGCCGTAGACATGTATGTTATATTGAGCCGAGATGTTACACAAAAGACGGTTGAAACTCCAAACTGGTTTTTTACCGTTGATGAACAACTGACGCCATTAATGTAAAAGATCAAATAATTCGAACATTATCACGAAAAAAAACATTTTATTCAAATTCGACAAGATTCATATCATGAACAATTCGATACTGTTTTTCCAGTTTTATAACATTTTTTATTAAGCCTATAAAATTTTTCACAACTAAAGAATCTACTTCTTCTTGGGAGCAGCAGCGGCTTTCTGGGCAGCCTTGGTGACCTTGCCCTTATCACCTTCACGTTTCTGGACAGCCTTAATGACACCGACTGCAACAGTCTGCCTCATGTCTCTCACGGCGAAACGACCGAGGGGTGGATACTCGACGAATGACTCGACGCACATTGGCTTCTGGGGAACCATGTTAACGATGGCAGCATCTCCAGACTTAATGTTAGCGGGGTTGTCTTCCATCTTCTTACCGCTACGACGATCGATCTTCTCCAACAGTTCACGGAACTTGCAAGCGATATGGCAGGTGTGGCAATCTACGACTGGAGCATATCCAGCGCTGATTTGTCCAGGGTGGTTCATGATGATGACCTGAAACAATGAAATAAAATAATAGAATAGTTGTAAAATTTAAAATATTAACAACTGATACCATTTACATAATTTTACTGCTATAAAAAAACAAAACACACCTGAGCCTTGAACTCTTCGGTCTCCTTGGGTGGATCGTTCTTGGAATCACCGGCAACATTACCACGACGGATATCTTTCACTGAAACGTTCTTGACGTTGAAACCAACGTTATCTCCTGGAACGGCTTCCTCCAAAGCCTGGTGGTGCATTTCGACTGACTTGACTTCAGTGGTCAAGTTAGCTGGTGCGAATGTGACGATGGTACCAGCCTTAAGGACACCGGTTTCAACACGACCGACGGGCACCGTTCCAATGCCTGTAAATTATTTTTTTCAGTCAATAATTTTAGGTTAAAAATATAGATATAGCTATCTCTCATAGAATTAACTCTCGTCATAATAAGTCTGAAAGAGAGTTCAATCAATGATAATCATCGAGATATCATATCAAAGAAGTTTTACGTTACCTCCAATTTTGTAAACATCCTGGAGGGGAACTCTGAGGGGCTTGTCAGTTGGTCTCTTTGGTGGATCGATGTTGTCGAGAGCTTCCAAGATGGTAACACCAGAGTAGTCCTTCTTGTCGGCTTTCTTCACGTTCCATCCCTTGAACCAGGACATCTTAGGACTGGCCTCCAACATGTTATCACCGTTCCATCCCGAGATTGGAACAAATGGAACAGCATCTGGATTGTAACCAATCTTCTTGATGTATGCTGAGACTTCCTTCTTGATTTCTTCGAATCTAGCCTAAATGAATAATAATTTGTATAATAAATTGTATATAGTTTAATTAATACACATTATCCAAGTTTATAGTTGTTTACTCACCTCACTGTATGGGGGTTCAGTGGAGTCCATCTTGTTGACACCAACAATGAGTTGTTTCACACCAAGAGTGTAGGCAAGCAGCGCATGTTCACGGGTCTGTCCATTCTTGGAAATACCAGCCTCGAACTCACCAACACCAGCGGCAACAATCAAGACAGCGCAATCAGCCTAAGAAAAGTAATTCATTGATATAGAAAATTACAAGTAAACAGTAATAAAAGTAAAGTTTTTGTTGAAATTTACCTGTGAAGTACCAGTGATCATGTTCTTGATGAAATCACGATGTCCAGGGGCATCAATGATGGTGATGTAGTACTTGGCTGTCTCGAACTTCCACAGAGAAATATCAATGGTGATACCTCTTTCTCTTTCTGCCTTCAGTTTGTCCAAAACCCAGGCATACTTGAAGGAGCCCTTACCCATCTACAAGAAAGTGAATCCGAATTATCGTCCGTTCAAGCATGACTTCGCAAAATAGCCACGTGGAGTTATTTTTGGAAACATTACTTACCTCCTGGGCTTCCTTCTCGAACTTTTCGATGGTTCTCTTGTCGATACCTCCGCATTTGTAGATGAGATGACCAGTAGTGGTCGATTTTCCAGAATCGACGTGGCCGATAACGACGATGTTAATGTGGGTCTTTTCAGCTCCCATTTTAGATCTAAATTAAAAGTTACTAAAATCTTAAGTCAACCTAATTTTAAAGTTGTTCTTCTACAAGAGATCCTTTTGAAAGTGATAAAATGAACTTACGATGAATTGTTACAGAAAATGAATAAACTCCGTAAAGTTAAGTTACGAGATTTGATTATTCCGCTCAGAGGTTTATTTATAGTACTTCACCGGACCAAAGAACCAACTCTGGTCAGCAACAGTCCGTAATTATTTTAATATTGATGTTTTTATTTAAAAAATTTTTTTTATGTTTATAATTAAATTTCATAATGGTTTTTGTTGAAATAATTTAATAGGTACTTTGCGCAGAGGAAATTATTTTCATGGTTCGACGCACAATTAAAGTAGTAAACAAACATCTGAAACAGAATTTTTCTTTAAATGTAATGTTTTTAATTTTAACTTTACTTCTGTTAATTTTTAATTAGACGAATATGATTTTAGTCGATGACTTTGACTTCGCTACTCTGAACATCGCGCTACAGAAAATGCTTGTTTCTCTCAAATTTAGAGTTTAAATCGATTAAACTGGATTAATGTTCAAACTTTCTTTTCCGTCGTTAAATTCTTCTTTTTCCACTGATCGACTATTGTAGTTCCGCCAGTGTTGATATAAGTATCAATGATCTTCCGAGCTTCTAAGCGTCTTCGGACATCCCATGGATATCCGGACAAGTGAAAGTCAATAAAAGCACGTAATAAAATCTGGAACAGTTGCGATTTCAGGAAGTATTATTTACTCTCAGGCGTTTGTGTGTGTGTGTGTGGGTGAGTGTAGGTGTGTGTGGGTGAGTGTAGGTGTGTGTAAGTGTGTGTGGGTGTGTGTGTAAGTGTGTAGGTGTTTGTGAAGCTCGTGACGGCGGGAATGCTTTGGCGGATTGATATTTAACTGAATGTTGCAATTGGTGAGCAGTCATGCGTGACTGTTACGTCCATGACAAAGTAATGAAAAAACCTTCGACGGATTTCATAGCACGAATCGTTTGCGGCACTATTGAGCCGGCGGTGTGCCATTTCAAGATTATTATATGTTGTTGTCGTTTGCTCGTTATTTATTTTAAAACAAAAGTTTCTGTTGTTAAAGAAAGTTTATTAATATATATGTCAATGTTTATTATTTACGTCTGATTTAACTTAAACCGGGTTTCCAGTTTGTGGTAGCTTTTTTTAGGCAAAAAAATATTTGAAATGCTATTAGAAAATAAATCAATCGAAATCTGATGAAATAGTTGTTTATGACGGCTTACTATTCCTAGTCGAAAGCCAATTACAGCTTGGGAATGGATAAATTAACCGAAGTAGAAGTTTCTTTACATTCAACAACTGTGAATGTACATCCAGAAGCCACGACTGTACAACAGAATACAAGTGCACACTCGATATTTGTACTGTTAAGAACAACAGCAGAAAAATCAAAAACATCATCTCCAAATGAAAATATTCCAACGTCAGATGAACATGTTGCAGCATCTTCTGGTTATATGTTAACATCTGAAACACTATCGAAAGAACATAATAATGATGATAGAGCGACATCTGAATCGCAACATCCGTCAACTCTTATTCAACAAGAGTTTCTTTCCGTACGATCTTCTTTTCCCTCCTCGTCGACGTTTTCTTTGTCTTTTCCGTTAACATCAGATTTATCAACGGCGTCGTCTCTGTCATCATCAGTAGGGTCACCATCATCACAATTATTATCGTCGTCGTCGTCATCGTCATCGTCGTCATCATCATCATCATCATCATCATCATCATCATCATCATCATCATCATCATCATCATCATCATCATCATCATCATCATCATCATCATCATCATCATCATCATCATCATCATCATCATCATCATCATCATCGCCATCGTCATCGTCATCGTCATCGTCATCGTCATCATCGTCATCGTCGTCATCGACAACATCGTCAGCGTTGTTTGCATCGTCATCACCACCACCACCACTTTCATTGTCAGCATCATCACTATCACTACAGTCGTCACCACTACCCCCGCAATCCTTGCCGTCACAGCCTTCACAGGAAGAGTCAACTTCACTTTTGCCAAAGTTCAGCTCTTCGACAGCGACAACGTCGTCTGTCCAGTCAACACTAACATCATCACTATCAACATTAATGGATCATTCAACAGTAACATTATCATCATCATCATCATCACCAACATCAGCTGACCAGTCATCATTACCATCGACAATGTCATCATCTTCAACATCACCTCTTTTATCGACTGATACAAGCACACAATTAATCTCTTCGGACCAAAGTCTAACAACAACAACAACAACAACAGTAGTCGATTCAACCTCAATATCAAAAACAACTCCGTCAGCCCGGTTTTCCCCGCAAAGCACTGCCTCAGACTCGCCATCGCAATTTTCCGATACTTCTTGGCCACTTTCGAGTAAAGTCTTTTTAGATTCAAGTACAGAGTACCGGGTAACAAGTACTGGCTATATCGATACAACACCAGGCCAGCACCCTGCTACCAATTTTAACAGTACTGCTCTTGCCGCAGCATTGGGCAGCATTGGTGGAGTATTACTAGTCTTGGTTTCCAGTATTATCATTTATAAATGTGTCAGGTTAGAATAAATGGAGCTTATTAAAATCTTTAATTGCTGATGTTTTTTTTAAAAATCTGTTTTTCTTAACTTAATATGTTTGCGTAGTTCTGAGGTGTATGGTTTTGTGCGCAAGTGTGTCCACATTTATAAATGATAAATTGTTGTTGTTGTTAGACTTTGGTCCGAAGAGATTAATTGTGTGCTTGTATCAGTCGATAAAAGAGGTGATGTTGAAGATGATGACATTGTCGATGGTAATGATGACTGGTCAGCTGATGTTGGTGATGATGATAATACGCTATTCATACAGGAGCGGGTCCAAAAAAAGTTATTTTTTTTCTAAATTTTACAGAATGTGGCGATATCAGGTAATTACAAGCATATTTTTCTGATTAAAAATATGTAATTTATTTGCTTGTCAATAGCGTTTGCACGATGAAGGGGTTTTTGATCAGTTAGCCGCCCCACTAAAATGTATTTGAATCGCTAGATACAGCCTTCTAGTTTTCTTGATAACTAACATGAAATACACAAACTCTGCGTTTAAACGGTGAACTAAATTATTTCTCCACGAAATTATAAACGTGTGCAATTAATGCTATCCACGCCAGAATTTTTGGACTACATTTAACTAATTGATTCTGTATCTACATTAATTTCAAAAAATTTCAACATTCAGTTAACTATGAGAAGAGAGAGAGAGAGAGAGAGAGAGAGAGAGAGAGAGAGAGAGAGAGAGAGAGAGAGAGAGAGAGAGAGAGAGAGAGAGAGAGAGAGAGAGAGAGAGAGAGAGAGAGAGAGAGAGAGAGAGAGAGAGAGAGAGAGAGAGAGAGAGAGAGAGAGAGAGAGAGAGAGAGAGAGAGAGAGAGAGAGAGAGAGAGGGGAGAGAGAGAACTGTTTATTTGGCTTCGCTTGACTAACGTTTTCAGCAATATTAAAACATAAAATTTATTAATTTTTCAATTTTCCAACTGCAGATCGAAACATAGAAAGCTTCAACAGAAGCTCTTGAAACTGCGAAGCATCAGTTACCAGAGCCGTCGTACAGACTCTCAAGACGCTTGCTTCGACTCCAATATGAATCATTTATTCGAAATCTTTTCGTCCGAAGATGACGAAGAATTAAGTGCTGTTCAGATGAGAAGATCGTTCAATAACAGTAACAACAACGGCTCGGTGACAAGAAGAACGCTCAGTGCACACGAAGAAGCACTTTCGTACCACCACCACGACACTTCGGGTCAAACATCTGCAAGGTCAACGATGAATTGTTCTGGAACAAGCTTCACTCACGTCGAAGAAGAAGAATCAAAACTAAGCGCTTACTCTAAACTGCATAATCTAGCACATTCGTCGCAAAGTATTGAATCGAAGCCGCATAATATTTCTGATCCGTCCGCTGAGAAAGAAGAAACCCCTGAAAAATTGCAAACGAAATTGTCAGGAGACAGTTTTAAAATCTTGAATCTACTAGATGAATCAACTAATGTGTAATAGTTTTTAAATTTATGGAGACTGGAACTGTAGGTAAGGTAGGTATATGACACCCATAACAGCTGAGAAAATGTCAAATGTTTTGTTGTGTTTCTTTCATAACTCCATTTGAAATACCTAAAATAGGTTAAAAAAAATTAAACAGAAAGGTTACCATTAACCGATTCCCAGCAATTTAACATAAAAAATTCATTGTAAACAATTCCTTGCCGTCGTTGTGCAAATGGAAAAATTATCTCTGAAAATTTTAGATTTATAGTAGTTCAAAGCAACAATAAATGAAGTATATTAGGTACCAAGAAAAGTTGAATTATCTTACAAATCAATAAATAATTAATGAAGAGCTTCAAGGTTTAACATTTGAATTTCTGATATTTTTCTATTTTACTACAATTATTATCATCATTATCAATTTTTTTGTTTTTTTTTCATAATAGTTTATAGTCCTTTACACCAGGTGTTTTAAGACTGAATGGCTCATAATTTGATCCTTTAACTTTCCCTCCTCTTTTCTCCAGGCTTCTACAAGCTCACTTAAGTTCCATTTCCATGAGGCCAGGCTCTCCTGCTAGCCTCTCTCTTCCTTGTGAGCAGCCTATTTTGCTTGTTTTTTTTTACTTTCGGCATCTCTTTCTTTCTCTTGCTTTATCTTATCAGTAGTTCATCCTATCGTAACACCGTTATCGGACAATTTTTTGAGACTCCACGACCCCACGTGTTTAAGTTCTCTAATTCTATAAAGTAGGTAATAGTTGATACAATTGAACAATTATTTTGCAAGCCAGAGGCGGCGATTCAGCAAAACCTTGTATCTTGATAAAAACTATAGATGAAAATAAGACTCTGAAAACTGCCGTTATACAATTTTTCCTTTTGAAAACTGCGTGGGGGGCCTACGACGATATGTGGAAAGGCCGGGCCCTCGGAGGCCTCCGTTACTACGCGGCCGGATGTGGGCTATTTCACGAAGTGTCGCCCTTATTTCACGACCTTTATACTTTAGCTCCAAAAGTTGTTATGATATATAGGTATATAGATACCTTGTCATAGATATATAGATACCTATTACAGACAGACTCGTGGAAGAAGACAAAAAGTAAAATAATAATGAGTAAGTTTGAAGTTTGTTGCCGTTTTAATTCATTCTATATACTTTAAATACATAACGATAAGTTAAAAGGTTTTAATAACAAAATCTCTTCTTTGTTTATATGTATCTTTTTTAAGTTTCTATGCTTCGGTACATCTCCGCTCGAGCTTTCTTGAGAATGCATTTTAATAAATTTCTCGCTCTCCGAGTGATTCTTTAGTCAAAAAATGAACTCGGTGCATTTTATAGCCTATCCATTGCCAGGGACTGAGGAGAATTTAATCGACAAGTATATAATTTGTTTCTAATTTTATAGTTTTTGTCATGGTTTAGAAAATCGTCTCGTTCTCATCGAAAACAATGGAATCTGACGATTACGTACAAGAAGGGACGCTTTCTTATATAAGTTATTTACAGTAAATTGAGCAGGGTTGTGGGTAATCTTTCATTTTAGACATTTAGGAAAAGAAATCGTTTCCGATACAACTCTCGCAATGTAAATCTTGGTTGGTTAAACGAACGCAAAATTGGTTTAACAAAAAGAGACGTTTAGGAGGTGTTACGTAATGATGAATGGAGAAATGCTTTTCCCTACTACGTTGGGATGTTATCTGCCGAAGTAGGCATGCAATCGGTGCGCTAAAAGTACCCGATTTGTATTGGCCTGCGGTGTTACATAGGGCAATTTTTAGCAAGCTGAAAAGATATTTAGAAATAGACTAGAAAGAAGTTAAATAATAAATAAGTTATTGTAAAGAATGTTTTATATTTTAATAAAATTAATGTATTATGATATAAATATGAGTGGAATGTCTCCAATATCATTTGATGCGCTTATTGTTCAATTCTTCTGAGTATTTGGCCAAGAGGAGCTTTTAATTAATTTTGCGACAGAATAATCACCATTAATTAATTTGTTTGTTTTATATTTTTTCTATCATTTTCACTATTTTTATTTTATAGTGAAAATAATTGTTCTTTGAAATGCACTATTCTAAGCTACTCACATACAAGTGTTTTCATGTATACATAATAATGGCACTCTACAAGTAATATTTTATAAGTTTAAATTTTAAACTTACACATAAATTAACTTTTAATATTTTAAACTTTAAAATATTAAAAGTTAATTTATGTGTAAATAATGTTGAACATGATTTGAAGTCAATCTAAATCGAATTTAGTTTTTGTACAATTTAATTTTTGAATTTTTTTTCAGAATAAAAGATTTGTCGGATAAAATAAACAAGCACGGACTGCAGAGTCCGTCAGCTGTGCAAAATCTTTCAGTCAGTCAAGTAATCGTAGGACCAAACCACATAGCATTTCTTATGCAGGTCTACATTCTTCTTATTTCATTTCAGTTTGACGATTTTTAATGTGGCGTGAATCAGCAGACTTCTAAGCTTTTATAAACGTTTATAAAAATAGAATTATTTGCTTTTTATTTTTTTCACATTTTGTCCTTTTGCCTAAACAATTATTTATTAATCTAGAAATACAGATTAATTTAGAAATCAGGATTTATTGGATTGAATTAGAAATTATTGGATTGAATTAGAAATTATTGGATTGAATTAGAAATTATTGGATTGAATTAGAAATTATTGGATTGAATTAGAAATTATTGGATTGAATTAGAAATTATTGGATTGAATTAGAAATTATTGGATTGAATTCGAAATTATTGGATTGAATTAGAAATAATTGGATTGAATTATTGGATTGAATTATGAATTATTGGATTGAATTATGAATTATTGGATTGAATTATGAATTATTGGATTAAATTATGAATTATTGGATTGAATTAGGAATTATTGGATTGAATTATGAATTATTGGATTGAATTAGGAATTATTGGATTGAATTCGAAATTATTGGATTGAATTCGAAATTATTGGATTGAATTATGAATTATTGGATTAAATTATGAATTATTGGATTGAATTATGAATTATTGGATTGAATTATGAATTATTGGATTAAATTATGAATTATTGGATTGAATTAGGAATTATTGGATTGAATTCGAAATTATTGGATTGAATTCGAAATTATTGGATTGAATTCGAAATTATTGGATTGAATTCGAAATAATTGGATTGAATTATGAATTATTGGATTGAATTATGAATTATTGGATTGAATTATGAATTATTGGATTAAATTATGAATTATTAGGAATTATTGGATTGAATTAGGAATGATTGGGTTGAATTAGTAATTATTGGATTGAATTAAAAATTAGTAATTATTACATTGATTTATATCTTCTGAAATATAAACTGTTTATAATTTTCTAGGATGGCACAATTGGACGAGTTCCGTTTTCCATCTCCAGCGACAGACTCAATTTGAACAAAGCAGAGAATAAACAGTTAGGATATTTTTATACTCGATTTTTTCAAAAACAATTTTTTTGTATGGGCGTTTGGGCTAACTATCTTAATTTGATTTGTTTCTCATTTTAAATTTGATAATAGAAGATTAGTGAAAAATTATATTTGTCTTGAACACCAGATCATGAGTATTAATGAATATTTAAGGTGGCGTAAGTCCATGTTAATGGGCCTCAAGTGCTAATGTTTAGTATAAAAATAAATCAAATTGTAGATATTCGTTAAATTTATTTTATAAAAACCACACAGAACATCCAGAGATGGCTCATCCAAAACAGATCGACCAAACAGAGGAATAAGAATAGCCGAAAGTCCGCTGATATTGATACGCGGTGAAGATGTCAACACGATTTCTGACCAATCTGTTGGGTGAGGAAAAGTTATTTGATTTGTCGAGAAGTGTTTTCTCTCCTTCGGATTTAATAATAATAATAATAATAATAATAATAATAATAATATGGTTGTGGTGGTGATGATGATGATTTCAAGAAGTGACATTTTGAAAATGCTCACTAGTTTCACTTGTCATTTATTTTTTTATTTCTTTTTATGAAATTTTAACGTGATTGGATTAAAAACGAATTTAATAATAACTTCCAGTAGGTTCGCATCGTCATCGAGCAACAGTGCCGTTGCTTCACGCAACAATACATCTTCCGTTGCTACGACGGCACGAATGTCCACTCGACCCAGGGGGCGAATTGTTCGAGCCGTGGGCAGAGGAAGGGGGTCAGGTGTCATAGTCGGGTCACGACCCCTGCTTCCCGCTTCCGTTGTACCGGAAGAACTCATCAACCAAGTTGGTTTTTTGTGTGCTTTTATTTGATTATATTTCATTTGTTTTGAGTTGAAATAAAATTTAATAAAAATTGTTTAGTGTCAAGTCGTATTACAAGGAAAGTCAAGAAGTCTTATCATCAGAGAACTGCAAAGAACTGTTAGTTTCATATTTATCAACTCAAGATTATTTTCATTTTATAGATACTTTTTAACAATTTGTAAATGAATAACTATATTTAGGTTCCTGTGTTGTTTCAGATCTTTTTTTCTTTTTAATTTTTCATACTTTTGACGATTTTTCAGAATCTGGATGTGAATCTGGCCGTGAACAACTTGTTGAGTCGAGATGACGAGGGAGACGATGATGGAGAGAATTGTGACTCGTACATGTCAGGTATGTTATTATAGTTATTATTATTATTATTATTATTATTATATTCGTACATGTCTGGTATGTTATTATAGTTATTGTTATTATTATTATATTCGTACATGTCAGGTATGTTATTATAGTTATTATTATTATTATTATATTCGTACATGTCTGGTATGTTATTATAGTTATTGTTATTATTATTATATTCGTACATGTCAGGTATGTTATTATAGTTATTATTATTATTATATTCGTACATGTCAGGTATGTTATTATAGTTATTATTATTATTATTTTTATGTTTGTACATGTCAGGTATGTTATTATAGTTATATTTTTATTATTATATTCGTACATGTCAGGTATGTTATTATAGTTATATTTTTTTTATTATATTTGTACATGTCAGGTATGTTATTATAGTTATATTTTTTATTATTATATTTGTACATGTCAGGTATGTTATTGTAGTTATATTTTTTTTATTATATTTGTACATGTCAGGTATGTTATTATAGTTATTATTATATTCGTACATGTCAGGTATGTTGTTATAGTTATATTTTTATTATTATATTCGTACATGTCAGGTATATTATTATAGTTATATTTTTTATTATTATATTTGTACATGTCAGGTATGTTATTATAGTTATTATTATTTTCGTACATGTCAGGTATGTTATTATAGTTTGGGTTTTAATTTTTTTAGCGCCCGAGTCATAAAATATTAAAAAAAATTTTGAACTAATTATTTTTGGTGCTAATGGTTAGAGGGAACACTGCCTATCCGTAACTTAATGATAGTTTTATAAATTAAACATAAATTTGATTTGGTTAATTAAAATATTTTTTCTATTTTCATTCAGTCAAATCGGTGTCTTAATTTGAAATAATTAATAGTTTATTGTTGTTAGTAAATTTCGCAGACGACTTGATGTCGCTCCTGGACGCCGGAATCCACTCGGACCACCCGAGTGTCATCATCGATTCGGAAGCGATGTTCGGTGAGGACATGTTCGGTTATTCAACCATGCGTGCCAGGACCTCTTCTCGGACTCGATCAGGTTGGGCTTTCGAAGGTCTGCTGAGTTGCTATTCGTTTTTATCATTGGTCGGTGGATGAGGTGGGGGAGTCGATGGATGAATAGGGGGGTTGTAATGTGATTTGCTTGTTGTTTTCAAGTTTGTGCTTGTGTTTGTTATTATTGCAGTTGGTAAGCAGTTTTAAAAGTGTTTTAGTTTTTCTCTTATGGATGTAACGATTTGGTTAAATGAGTTGAAGTGTGTTATGGTGTTGTACTGTTTGGAATGTGAATATTTATTTTGATTAGTTGTTCTAACGTTTTCCTTTGATTTCTTATTTATAGACAGAGACGGCGAGAGGGATTCGATATTCCGTCTGAGAGAGAGAACGAGATGGTTGGATAGCGTAAGAGAAGATAATTCACTGAGGATAGATAGGACCGATGGAGTGGCCGCCATGTCTGAAGTTAACAAGAAGTCGCAACAGAATCCTCTGAATCTTGGTGAAGAAATCTCGTATTGGTGTGACAAGGTGAATTTATTTTTTTCATTCATTCAATCAATCAATCGGTCATGCATTCATTATTTTAATTTATTTAAAGCATCTGTTTTTGTTGCCTCATTTCTTAAAAAATAAAATAGATACTAAAATAGATTTTGATTGGTCGCCGAACAGGAAGGACAGCCGATGAAGTTCACTCACATGGCTTCAATGCACTCAGAACTGGTTGCCGTCAACTTATCGGGTCAATTATGCCAGTGGAGATGGAGTGACCCGGATCCGTTTTCCAGCAATGAGGTTTCTGTTTTTAAATTAAAATAAATATAATTTATGTGTTAGTAATATATTTACAAATAAATATGGAAAATGGCTCGATAGATATATGTTAATTAAATATTTCAAAGACATCATAGTCGTACAGACAGAATAATATTAGATTAACACTCTATGTTATGCGTGACAAGTTAAAAAATTCAAACTCATGATGACAACTTGGAATTCATTTGTACAGAATGCGTGCCATCTTCACATCAAGACATCCTCTCTAAATCTCGCCGGAGAGAAAATTGTTGGCGTGGCAACGTGCAGTGCTCGTGCGTCAGTGTGGACGGAATCAGGAAAGGTTGGTTGTTGTAATTTCGTTGGTTGAGTTGTTTCGTGTTTTCGTGTCGACGTCGTTGTAATAATATTCATTTATTTAAAGACATAATTACTATAATTAGTTTAGTAAATACAATATATGATTATTGTAGTTTAATTAGTGTAGTTGCAGTTAACTTCGTAGACAAAAAAAGCTTTATTTACTTCACTAATGATTTGCATAATTTATCGGTTGAAATGAAAACAAAATCTTTAGAAGGATTATTTTTTTACATTAAATTGTAAATCATGTTTATGGAAATTTCCGACTCGCGATAGCTTTATTTGTTGGAAATAAAGTTTTTTTTTTTGAGTAATCGTTTATGGAGAAGGTAAGTTCTTCAATTCAGAATCTACCCGTTTAACTTGATGTTGGTGTATACTTGACCTGTTTCATCTAAAATTCAAATTAAGCTCGCTCATCATCGACGAACTAGACCTGACCTGACATCACAAAAGTCTGAACAAATCGGTGGTCGATGTGAACTAGTCACACACAAGCCCAGTGTGACTGGAATGTTGAAATGGCTTGAATTTAACATTTGATCCAGTTTTTTTGTCACGAGAAAGTGTGTCAAGATGACACGTTAAAAAATGGCAGTTTGCTAATGTTACAGGAAGTGAATAGGGATGTTTCATTTGTATAACTATAGTGTTTGTATTTTTCCATTTTGATGTAATTCAAGTTATTTCTACAAATAATACTATTTTTATTAATTTTTTTTAAATTATTTGGTTCTAGCATTTAGTCTGGCATTTAATCAGTGTAGTTATGCTGATGACATAAGATTTAAAAACTGTCTTATAACAAGTTAATATGAACATAAATATTTATAAAGTTCCTTATAGCTGAAATCGACTTATAAAACTTCGAATTTTACACGTCTACATGTATTTGATATTTATTAAAGTATATGAGTGAATAATATTTTTTGACAGATTGCAACATGGGTTGATGAATCCTTGAGTGTCATTTCGTCAAAACTGGACCAACCGACTCACTTGTTCCCGGAGATAATCTCCGATAAAATCATTTCCATGCACTGCTGTTGGTTGTACACGTGTGTACGTCTGGAAAGCGGCTCCCTCTATTGGTGGTCAGTTGGGAATTTTCTTGTTTTATTTTACTTGCTTTTTTTTCGCTTTGCTTGTTTCCTATATATAGACGATCAGAGACAATACAAATCTTGAGACTATTTTTTTAAGAGTTTAGACATTTAAATTTTTTTTTAATTGTTCATGTTCTGGTTATCTCCAGGAATGAATTTTATCATTATTATAATTATTATTATTATTTAAATAAAAATATAAACTTGTTTCAGGGGTGTCATGCCGTTTGGTCAGAGGAAGCGAAATGTCGACAAGTTGAGATCGAAAGGGAAAAAGTCAAAGCAGTCGTCTGCCGATTCTAAAAACTCAAACTCTGAAATCGTTGTCGGATCTCAGGTGTGTTAAATTGTTGTTCTATCTCAGGTGTGTTAAATTGTTGTTCGATCTCAGGTGTGTTAAATTGTTGTTCGATCTCAGGTGTGTTAAATTGTTGTTCTATCTCAGGTGTGTTAAGATCATTGCTACCATTGTGATATTGACTAGGGGTTTACTTACTTTGAATTTTATCTTGTTTTGTAAAGATTTAATAGTTTCATCATGAATTGAAAATAAAAACTGTTTAATTTTTTAATTTTCATTGATTTCAAATCAGGTGTGTTTATCGAGCTCTCCGATCTACCACATCGGTGCACTCGGCTTCACGATCTCCAACGGAGTTCCGAGAGTCGGTCAGCTGATGAAGGCAGCATGGATGATGGACGAAACTTGCAGGTTCAGCTTGAAGTCTGCTCAGAGGTTTGTTTCTCCATTCATCGACGGATGGTTTGCATGCATAAATTATTATTTTTTTTTCTTATTAATAATAAAATTAATCTTTGTGTTGATTGAATTTCTTTTTGAACAAATATAAAGAATCAATGTTTTTATGGAGAGAGGCTGCCATTACTTTTATAAGCTCTTTGAGGATAAATAGTATGCTCAAAACAGTTACTATAATCCTTGAATGAGTATCAACTAATCTAATGGTTCATGAACATGTATTATTTCCTTGTGGTCCTTCAATGGTGTAACAATTTTAACCTTAATGGTTCCAGTGAACGGCACGAGACGAAACAGGAAAATCGATCAAGCGAAACCTTCAAACCCGATATGCCACCACCCCCCTCTCCTGCCTCATCTACCTGCAGTGACCACAGTGGTCCATCGATTGTCAGCCCCATCTCTTTTAGTTAGTAGTGTTTTCTTTTTCATTTCACAGTTTCTTAATATGTTCCAGGTTACACTTTATAATATGATCTGACTACTCTGATTATTTGGTACACCTGATTGGTTTGTATGTCATGCTCGTTTGTATGTCATGTTGGTTTGTATGTCATGCTTGTTTGTTCATCTGATTGCTTCAAGAATCAAGTTCATTTGTAGATCTGATTGGTTCTTACATATTATTGATTAATCGATATATTCCACATGACTGTATTGATTGATTTATTCCTCATGGCATGATTGATTTGGTTTATTAATTAATTAATTATAATTTATTTCAAAACAGGTAGAAAAAGGAAAGCTTCAGCTTGGTTGAATGAAGTGGAAAAGAAAGACGAAGAAGAATGGAATTTGAAAGATGTCGTTTTTGTGGAAGATGCCAAGACTGTTCCGATCGGGAAAGTTCTTAAGGTGAGCTGGTAGATATAATTGAATATAAAAAAATAGTTGCGATGATTGTTTTATTGCCATTCTTCGATACCCCCTGAGTCACTAAGGCTCACAGGTGGTAGAAAGGACCCTATACGGTTACCTTTGGTAGTTACCACATGGCGAGTCCCACGGGCAAGGTGGCCTATGTCGTAATAATTTTAAAAGTGTAATTCATTGTTTTGCGCTATCGTATTATTATTATTATTATTATTATTATTATGTATCCTCTGATGTATTTGTGTGTAGATCGATGGATCGAGTGTCCTGGTGAGATTTCCTCCGTTCAACACCAAGGAGTTATCCAGCGATCCGTCGGCCGTCAAAGACGAAGCCAACATAATGCTGAACGAATCCAGGATTCTCAGGAAAGACGAACTCCAGGTCGTCAAGGGGACGAACGTGCCGAAGATTCCGGATTACTTCCAGAGGAGTCCGAAGAAGATTCTCCTGCCGGACAATAACATGAAGATATTAGCTACAACGATAGATTCGCAAGGTTTGTTAACTTGTTTGAAATAATTAAAATTACTAAGGTGGAATACTCTGAGATATTTTATTTGTTAATTATTTGTTTGCTAATTCCGCAGATGCGATTTCGTCATTATTACTTAATGTAGTTTGATTAACAAATGTTGCATTATCAGCTGTTTAATAATAATAATAATAATTTTTTTAATCAAATTTTTTTTATCAACAATGTCAGGCATACGTGATTATTTTAATCTTTTGTTTCAATTTCTTGTTTCAGGGATTCACATGTTGATGAGCTCGTTGACGCGTCTCATGTACTCGTATTACAACATCAATACGTGCAAAATGGAGCAGGAATATCTTTTCTCCATCGAACCGCAGTCCTTCCTCGGCAGGGCGGACAAGGATCCGACGCTTCACAACTGCGATGAGGTTTGTATTTTTATTTGCTAATAATTTGTGATAATTTGTCACAACTGCGATGAGGTTTGTATTTTTATTTGCTAATAATTTGTGATAATTTGTCACAACTGCGATGAGGTTTGTATTTTTATTTGGTAATAATTGGTGATAACTTGTCACAACTGCGATGAGGTTTGTATTTTTATTTGGTAATAATTTGTCACAACTGCGATGACGTTTGTATTTTTATTTGGTAATAATTAGTGATAACTTGTCACAACTGCGATGACGTTTGTATTTTTATTTGGTAATAATTAGTGATAATTTGTCACAACTGCGATGAGGTTTGTATTTTTATTTGGTAATAATTTGTGATAACTTGTCACAACTGCGATGAGGTTTGTATTTTTATTTGGTAATAATTAGTGATGACTTGTCAAAAATGACAGAAATTACAGTGCCAACTAACGGTCTAACGTGCATTTCTAGCATACCTACACACACAGATATCCGAAATTATGTGTGTGTTGGCAAAAATTCAAATTAAATGCAATTTATTGAAATAAGTTAATTAGTGGGCGTATTATCAGTTTTGACACATGTGACAATGCACACATTTTATTCTTTACAAATGCATGCAAAATAAGTGCCTAAATTGATATTTTTAATTAGCATGTCTTATATAATTATATTTCCTTGCAGTTGTTGTCCCCGCTGATTTTGAGGGATGGCAATGGAGCCCTGTATCCGATGGCGAAAGATTGTCTGACTGGCATAAGAGATCCACTCTGGTTCGATACGATTCCACTCAGAAGCCTCCACATGAACTCTCAAGCACTCAATAATGTCACTTCGAATGCTAAAAACAAAGTTGCCATTGTTGCTGTTGTGTTTGAGGTTAGTTGTTGTTTAGGGAGTTGTTTATGTTTTGGGGTTGATTATTTATTTTGTGTTTTGAAATTGCTTATTGCTCATATATATATATATATATATATATTGATAGAGGTGTAAAATAAGTAAATAATGATGTTCATTTGTAGGCTCAAATGCTGATTCCAGCCATATTGAAAGCCGATATAGAAAAAGTACGAAGTATTTTGCAGAGTATCGAAAACAAAGAGAGTGAGTTGAAAACTCGATTAGTTACGAAGAGAATTAAATTTCTGATATTTTAACGTTTGAAAATATATTTAACGCATGGACGATAAATAAAACAAATA
This sequence comes from Erpobdella octoculata, assembly GCA_963978895.1. Taxonomy (NCBI): domain Eukaryota; kingdom Metazoa; phylum Annelida; class Clitellata; order Hirudinida; family Erpobdellidae; genus Erpobdella; species Erpobdella octoculata. Next base: position 5,587,874 of record OZ022242.1, read on the forward strand.
ACGAATTTTAATTTAATCGCGCAGGTGCGTACGACAGAGAGAAACACATCGATGCGTTGTTGGAGGAGCGTTGCGATGGAAATCGGAACATCATACACGCCTGTGTGGCCATGTCTGCACCTTTGTCTAACAAAGACAATGAAAGTGGTTGGTTCAATAATATTTTCTTTTTACTTTCCTGACATCTTTGTAGAGATGATGATCGAATGAATTTCTATCATAATTAATGTCGTTTTATGAATCAACTTTTTTTTATGCCACTGCTTCTTGATAATGTAGTAGATTAACCCATTAATGGTCACTACTATACGAAAATACTAAAAATGACGTTGTGTTTTTGCAACCATAACCGTTAATGGGTTAAACGGCTAAAGTCTAAAACATCATAATGAGATATATTTCTATGAAGTTTTCATTTCGTTCAAAACAGAGATCAACCCACCGACCTCGGGCAGTTCGGTTGATTTCGCCATGGATTCCTCGGACGTCCTGTCCTCGGTCCATCACCTGAGAGAACCTCTGGACAGACATTCTTCATCGAGGGGACTCCGGGCCATGGTCAGCTGTGCATCGTCAGCTGCTCGCAATCTTTCCTCGGAGCATCGGGATAGTGACAGGGAAGAAATTGTTATCTCAACACTCAATTGGCCATCCAGTGAACCCCAGGATCCACTTGGATTGAATTGTAGTCAGTTTCTTTTTTTATTTTATTCTTTATTTTTTGTATTATTAACAAACTTGTAAGATTTTTTTTAAATATTTATTAATCATGTTTAATTTAATAAATGTCATTTAAGACATATTTTAATTTTAGTTTTTGTGCATCTTTTCATATAAATTCTTAATTAATTGTTACATATAAGTATTATTTAATCATTTCAGGTAGTAGCAGTGTATTGAATCTTCCGAGAGGCAACCCTTCCACGTCGGCCAATCAACAAGCTCCACCGGGTAGCGTCCAATCATCTTATTCTCTGTTGATGGGCGGGTCGCAGAAAGCCGAGGAGAAAGACAGGAAAACTTCTGCTCTTGTTATACTTAAGATGCTTTGTGAATCGCCTCTCCTCCAGATTCATCTTTTAAATCTTCTTAAAGCGAGGTAAGATGATTTGTGTACTTGGTGCTGGCTTTGTACATTCATGCATATATATGTACATACATACATCTATACATACACCAGAGAATTTCAAATGATAAGAGAAGATTTAGATGAATTACCTTAAAATAAGATTCAAATTTCATTAAATTTTAATTAAAAATCTACAGAAATACAGAAGGTTGTACAGCATTCATGCAAGCGATATGCAACAGAGCTTACCCGGCTGGCTTGTACCTGATGGAGACCTGTAAGAGGATTGCCACTAAGGACGGAGAGGTCAACAAAGATCTTCTCATGAGCATGATCTTCCCTTCCGGGTGCAATCTGGATAACTCTCCCGTTCACATACTCTGCTGTAATGATATGTGTAGTTTTACGTGGACCGGTGATGAACACATCAATCAGGTAACGATTAATTCGGATTCGATTGTCCATTCATTCAAGTCCATGAATCCGTTGAAAACAAAATTCTAAAAATTCTTGCAAGGTTGATTGTTTTAAAACTTCTTGGTTTTTCTTTGTAGGATATTTTTGAGTGTCGAACCTGCGGATTGACCGGGTCTCTGTGCTGTTGTACGGAGTGTGCGAGAGTTTGTCACAAGGGACACGATTGCAAGTCAGTTTGTGAACATTTTTATGTTATTATATATTGAAATATATTCTAATAATCATGTTTTGTCGTGTCGTTATAACTAACATTCGTTCTCATTGGACGTTCAGACTGAAGAAAACATCTCCTACTGCATACTGCGACTGCTGGGAGAAATGCAAGTGCAGGTCGCTCATCGCAGGCAACCAATCAGCTCGATTCGAGCTGCTAAATCAGCTGCTTGCTGAAACGGATCTCGTCAAGCTGCCAAACTCCAGGTTCGTAAACACTTCGTTAATTTTTTTTTACGGACAAGTATTCTCACGAATGTTTAATTTGTAATTTCCAGAGGGGAGAACATCTTAATGTTCCTTCTACAAACTGTTGGTAGACAGATAGTTGAACAGAGGCAGTACAGACCCTCTCGTATCAGACCTCCCGGAGGATCATCAAGGAAGATGATCTCATCTTCTGATATGATGGGTTTGTTGTTGTTGTTAAATTTTATTTTATCAGTTAGTCTTTTCATCAAGGTAGATACTTTTTCTGAGTTATTGTTTGTAGTTCCGAAAGCATAAAATAAAAATGGTTTCGCTTTTAGTTTAATTAATAGTATTAATTTAAAATACAATATAATAATTTGTTGTTTTTTTTTTTGTGAATTTACATTTTTGTCTTCGATCAATTCCAAAAGAGCCTCAAATGCCGGAGCACAACCTGGAACCTCCGAAGTTCAGCAGACGTGCTCTCGAAAGAATCCTCAACGATTGGACGGCTGTCAAGTCTATGCTTATGACTGGCTGCAAGGAGAAGAAAGTGGGAAGGTAAAAAACTTTGGGTTGAATTTTGCCGTATTTGCTGACATATTTTGGACTCTTGGTTTTTTTTGCAGGTTCTTTTGTGGATTTGTTTTGGTATTAAATACTGTATAAATAACCATGTTCATTAATTGTGTGTTGAAATTACATTCTGCCTTACATTAAACAACAGCGCTTCAGATGTGATGTTCGAAGATCAAGTTTACCTGGAGAGTCAGACAGGTGTGAACCAGGTCGATAAGTTCGTGCATTGCTTGCTCGTCAAGTGCAACGTGGAGGTGAGTTATTTATTGTTTACTTTTTTAGCTCGATGACGATTGGTCGCTTTTTACATTTGCAACGATGTCTCAATCTCACTATCGTTTTGTAGATGTTGGATTCACTGCTGGCGACGTTGATTCGAGAAATGCAGAACGATCAAATCGAAGGAAGAAAAACGGAAGCGAAGAAGGTGGCTTGCAGGTTCATAAGATCCGTGGCTCGCATATTCGTAATCGTCAGTGCAGAGATGTCCCCCCAGACGACCAAGAAGAGACAGTAAGTTATTTTCCGCGTACGATTAATCTCGAATGACTTTAAACGATCAGATCCGCTTATTTATTTCGGATGTTTGAATTTCCAACCAGGAGTCAGGGATCGTCTGCTCCGACTACGAGGTGCAAGCGAGCTTTCCAGGCTTTGATCAACATAGCCATCGAAGAATTGTGCGAAACTGCGGATGCTTTGATCGCTCCCGTCAGGATGGGGATTTCCCGACCGACTGCTCCGTTTTCTCTCGTTTCGTCGTGCAGCGATGCCATCCAGGTTTGTTCTATTTTTTTATTCCGGGTCAAATATTTTTTTAAAGAATTTATTTGATAAATGCGATCATTTCAGTTTTTTGAATATTTTTTTTAATATAAGATAATAAACTAAGATTGTCGAGCTAAAAATCGTTGAGACGCCAAGAAATTATTTCCGGAGTTGTAAATGGGATTCTATTTTTAATAAAAGTTGCGGAGTCATTTTTTGATTTATTTATTTTGTCAATTAATTAATTTATAAATTAATTCATTAATTTATTTCTAAATTGATTGTTATTCTGTACGAGCAGGGCAGCGAGGAACTCTTCTCCATCGAACCTCTTCCGCTGCGTCCGTCGGATGCTCGCATGTTCGGTGGATACGTGGCCACTTCGGTCGAAGGGTTCGAAAATCGATTGAACGTTCAAAGCGGAGTAGAGAACCGGATGAGACAGGAAAGGAATGTCGAAAACGTTGAAGAAGAACTTGTTGCTGGTGATGCCGAGGTGTGTTTATGTCTATTTGTTTGTTTGTGTTGGTTTGTTCGGTTTGTGCTGCTTTGTCTGTTTGTTTGTGCTGATTTGTCTGTTTTTTTGTGTTGGTTTGTTTTACACAATAACGGGGCTGCTAACGTGTGTTCTGCATGGTGATATTATTTTGTGAACATGTTATTATTTGCTTTCCGCTCAGTGTTGTTTGAATGTTAATCTTTGACGATGTTTTCTCTTTCAGATGGAAGTGTTGGAAGGACTTGCAGAAGATAACATGGACAGACAGAGTGACCACGATGACCAACATTCAGAACATTCCGAACACGAAGGCAACCAGGCCGATCACGAAGAAGGTTGATATATGTTTATATTTGTATTTTTTTAATAAAATGCAATAGTTTTGTGCTAATTCGGTCGTATCTTTTAATAAATGTTTATTTTTCCATGTACAAATGAGTGTTATGTGCAGTTTATTGTTTATCATGTCATCAAATTGTTTATCAATATAAATTATTTCAACAATTAATTACTCATTTTATGTTAAACCGCGTCGAGCATAATTAATGTCACGTCACGCGGTCAAGTACGTAATTAATTTGTACCGTAACAATGTCGCGACAGGAGTGGTCGAGAGTGACATGGAGTTGGACATGATGAACGGATCGGACAGCGACAGCGAGGAGAGCACGAGGAGCCATGCGGACAATGCGAGCATTCAGAGGAGTGCCATCACGGCTGCTACGGCAGGATCGGATGCAGGTTGGTTCCTTGTTTCGTATTTTTTTCATGTGCATGTATAATTGTATGCATGTGACCTTTAAAAACACACATGCACTTGCTTATTTTGTAGTAGTGTTAAGTTGTCCGTTGTTGTGCTTTGAAGTAGTTTTAAATTTCACGGCGCATCTCGTACAGGTGTCGGAAGTTTGCCGTATTTCTCCGATGACGAGGAAGACTCGGGCGATTCGTCGAGTCAAGACGACGACAGTAAGGCGGGAGACAGTGGTGATAATGATGCCGATGTGGCCGGTCTGCTGGATGAGCAACTGGAAAGAAGAAATAATACAAGTGGGTTGATGATGATCATGGTGGTGTTGGTGGTGGTAATGGTTGTGGGGATGATAGTGATGATGATGATAATGGTGGTGGTATTTATTGTATTGATCATTAGTTATTTTGAATGAGTTATGTGTCATCATATGGAACTTCTAAAGGGGTGTAGTTGCAATATCAGTCAATGCCTAATGCCTTAAATGTTGGTCCGTGGTTCTTCGGGTCTGAAGTTTTGAACTGTTTGGCGAGTAGAGACAGATATATTTATACATTTATATATGTAAATTGATTGTAGTTGTGTACTATGTACTTAAATTGCATTTCTTTTTCATTTAGAAATATTTCGTGTCCGATTACATTTTTAACAATTTGCTTTCTTGTTATCTGGTCTGGTTCGGGCTGAGTCGGTCTCTCGAAAAAGTCAGCAATAGCTGACCTGCTGGCAGCTTAGGTTTATATTTAAGATGGGATTGGATTTTATGCTGAGGTGATGATGATGATGGTTGTTTTTTTGGTGTGTCAAGCATCGAATTTCATGTTTTCATCACTACAGGTGCCAATCAGCACCTGTTACAGCCACCACACACCATGCAGTGGGCCCTCAGACCACGAGACATCAGCACCCCGTCGACCGGCCGTCCCACCCTACCTGCTGCTGTCGCTACGACAACGACAGGTGCTTTTTTCAACAAAAATGTTTTCGGTGTTTCGCGTGGGCTGTCGTCCATGTGATCGTGCGTTTCGCGTTTTCGTACAACTGGCTGACATGGAGTTAGTTATTTACAGAAGCAGACATGATCATATGTTGCTTTCTTACTTCTTTTAAATTATGAGCAATCACACCGAGATTTGAACACGAAACCACTTCAGTAATCAAACGTTTAACCACTAAGCTGATTATATATGCGCATGATTAGAAACGCCTGTCATTTAATTCGTTATTCTGTTGACTACAGAGGTGAAAAGTAAATTTTTAATGGCTTGAAAACATGGTAAGATCTCACTTAAGAGCAGTGTGGTAAATCTTATTAACAGCCTGCTGATGTTATATTCTCTGAATAATAAATAATTTCTTTCAAGTTTATAATGAACTTCCAGGTCCGAGTGGGATCGTCTACATCGATCCTGCCATTTTAAGAAGAACCTCCGTCAATCCGGCCGTGTCCGTTGCTCTGTCGACCAATCAGGACAGCACGTTGAGCGTTTCAACGACGTCGAGTCAACTGGCACGATCGTTTGGAATTGTCATCAGACAAGTAAACTTGTTTATTATTATTATTATTTCTCGAAAATAATGATAAATTCTAGTTTCATCATCTCTGGTGTCTTACAGGTAGTGAAAAAGTAATTTAATTAGGTGAATTGATAACTAGGATTTCGATCAATGCTTCTGTTTTGAAGGAGTTTTGACTTAAAGGTTTCTTTATTTAGGTCGCAGACTTATTGATGATGCTTCAAGATTATTCTAACGTGGCACCGAACCAACCTCCGCTTCTTGAGATTAGCAACCAGGAAGTCATCGACCTGCAAATGTACCTGGAGTGCCGGTTGAAACCCACCTGGGATTGGCTCGTCAATGTCATGGATGCCACCGAAGCCCAGCTGAGATTCGGATCGGTTCTGAGTGGTCCGCATCAGGCCATGCAAAAGAATCTTAATCCGGTTAGGCCGGTCAGCACTTCCATGTCAAGCAGCAGGTTCATATGATGATTTTAATTTTTATCGTGATATAAATAAATAAATAATAATAATGTCTAATGTGCACTGTGACTTGAAATCTATTCTTATGCCAGGTTGAACCATATGCAAAGAGATGAATCAAACACTCAGCAAGGAGGGGTCATAAACAGATCTTCGCTGGCTTCAAAACCGAACAGCAGTGCAACTCCGACCGCTCCTGCCTCCGACGGCAACAGCGCCCGTAGAGACTTCCTCACGTATGCTCTCTCCCTAATGAGAGCACACAACAACGAGCACTACGATGCACTTCCTGCCACGGACATTACGTCGCTGAAGCACGCTGCTTACGTGCTCGATGCTCTCATATATTACATGCGTAGCGGAACCGACTCGGAAAACAACGCGAGGGATTCGGTTTCCGTTCAGTCGTGGTTGGAAAACGAAGAGAATGCCGACGAAACGGCTTTCGACGATTACGCCAACAGGAGTGTTACGTTGGAGACGGATAGTACCGACGGCGTTTCAGACGTTGGAGAAGCTAAAGCAGGAAAGAAGAATCCATTTTTTCAGAGATCTGAGTCTACGATATTCTTTGGCTGTACGCCTCCTGATCCTTTTCAGTCAACTCTTTGCGAGTCTCTTCCCCTTGCGGAACAACCCCACTTGCTCCATCCGTACTCGAGAAAGGAAGATTTGTTTGGCATGCCCAGACAAACTGTCAACACGAATTCTCTGCCGGTCCCTGATAATCCCAGCTGTCACGCGTCGAATTCGTGGCCTTTCTTCGATCATCTTCCAACTCAACTTTCCCTTTCGAGAAGATGTTCCGTCTCCTCCATGGCATCTGCTTCTTCTTTCCACCCTCCATCCATCATCTCGTCACTTCCAAATTCTAGTTTGAATCCCCACCACCACCAGTTGTCCTCCTATCAATCAGCGTCGACACCAGCTCCGCCAGCTCATTCTGTTCATCTGCCGAATTCTTCCGTCATGGACGTACCCGGCTTCGGATCGAGCGTGATCGTCAGCCTTCTGCCTCCCTCGGTCCCGCTCTTCCATCCGACTCCGATGGCCCTTGACGATTCTACGCACCAACCCAGTTCTTCTTATGAAGGTCAGTCAAACAATGCCAATCACTCTCATGCATCATCTTCCTTCTTTGGTTCTAACAATCAATTTTCTTCTGACTCCAATGCAGGTATGAGAGACAACAACAATCAAGGACTCGTACACTCGCTCATGGATCTATCGGTCGTGAGCCAATCGACGTCGTCGGACGTTCAGCACCAGATGGATACCATTCCTCCCCTCAACCATCTATCTCGTGGGCAGTCCTCCCGCCACATTTCACCCCCGCAGCAGCAAGCCAGTGTCATCGTCCATGCGGGCAACTCCTACCCATCCATCGGCTCGCACATCCATACGGATCAGCTGTCTTTTGATCATCGACAACACTTTGTTCCGGCTGGAATCTACGACGATCCGAGACACATCGTCCCGTCGAATGTCGGTGGCCACGAAGTGGGATTGGATCTCACAAATCCGTCTAAAAATTCGAATCAGCCAATCAAATCACACGTTATCGGACCAAGTAGTGAAGGTTCTTCTCTTGGAGGCCAATCATCGGGGCAAAACCAGCAAAGGTTTGAAACTGAAATGTTTGTAGTTTTAAAAGTGATAATCTATTATCAATAAAAAAATTTTATTTCTTAATAATTTTTATATTAAATAATAAAATTTTATTAAATTATTTTATATATTATAAATTATTTTATTAAATAATTCAGTTCCTCCATCGATGCATCGAAATCAGACGTCCCGGCCTCTTCCGTTGATCTCGTCGGGGCCAATGACAATGTTTCAAACACTGTTGTCGTGGAAACGACTCACATGCAATCTGCCGCCGTTCTACACAGGTTTGTATTGTTCGGTGGTAGTAATAGGAATAGCAGTAGTATTCATAAGTAGTTGTTGTAGTACTAGTGGTGGTGTCATCTATACTTTAAATTTATGCTATTTTAATAATTTTTTTAATGACTTAGTGGTTTCTTATCAGCACTTCTGAAATGTCTATCATTTCTCAAAGTTCTTGAAGTTTTATTAGATCTCCTCATACTTTTTAATTTCTTTTATTAACTTTGCCGCCATTCGTTGCGGATGAATCTTGGAAGTGAAAATTAACATACTTCCGGTCATCCAATCTAAACAAAACTTATAGCCTAGACTTGCTTTTTATGAAAATGCATTCTATTAAAGTTTTGGAATTTTCTACAGTAATAGATTTAAATGTTAATTTGTAAAGATTGTTTAGCCTATGTAAAAAAGCAACAAATCTAAAATTTAAAAGATTTCTGAAAAATTTCAGGCTCTATAATTTTAAACAGATTTGCATAATGAAAAGAAATCTGATATTTCTGAGTTTGAAATCTGTTCCCTAGGCAAACTTGGCCATAGATAATGGGCATCAAATTAGTTTACTTGTACATTGACATTGACTGGTAGTAGTTGAATAGAATAAATATATTCCTAAACAGGCCGCCGAGCATAATGGGATGTCTCGTCTCCGCTGAAACCTTGATGGGTAGATGGCGTCTCTGTCTGGATCTGTTCGGGAGGGTTTTCTGCGACGACGTCGGAGCGGAACCGGGCTCCATCATCAGCGAGTTTGGCGGCTTTACTGTCAAGGAGAGTAGGTTCAGAAGAGAGATGGAGAGACTGAGAAACTCTCAACAGAGGGATCTTTCAATTGAGGTATTTTATTTTTAATTATTTAATAGTTTTATTCTATTATTTATTTATTTACAAACAACAAGTGGACCTCTAATACTACTCGAGAAAACAACAGATGTAATCAAACAAAGTTAAAAATTGGAAATAATATTGATATGTGTAACTTAATAACTTACTTACATGTTGTTTACATTGGGCTTATGCTATTATAATTTTTAATATATGACTTTCTGAGACTATTGGCATTTAGTTGCACTAGTTTATCGAGCTTTTTTTATTTGTATGTCAAGGTCGAAAGAGACAGAAACAATCTCTTGGTACAAGCTTTCAAACAGCTGAACACGCACTATAACAGACGCAACCAGAGCTCCAGTCCCCCATTGGCTGTTCACAGGGTCAAAGTGACGTTTAGAGACGAGCCAGGAGAGGGCAGCGGTGTGGCCAGGAGCTTCTACACGGCTTTCTGTCAGGCTATTCTTTCGTCTGAGAATCTTCCAAATCTGGACAACATTCTTGTTGGAGGTTACGATTTTAAGCGTTGTAGTAAAACGATCGTGTCGTACTTTTACTTAATTACTTAACTTTTTTCTTTAATGTTTTTGTTATAAAATTAATATTTTAGTTGTGTATTATTTTTTTATATGCATGTGTGTGATTCTCTTTACGATACTGTACGATTAAATATGTACGTATAAAATTGCGATTAATCATGAAACTGTACGATTAAATAAGTACGCATAATAACGAATACAACATTTGACCACTACAGACCTGTTGCAAAGGTTAAGATCGAGAGAGAAAGAAAGGAAACGACAGCAGCAGCAACAGCAGTTGAAACGAGACAAGGACAGAAAGACTCTCTCCTCGGACGCGGTCTCCTTCTTCATGCCGGCAACGTCTTCTTCGTCTCTCCTCGATCAGTCGCCGTCCGCCAATCCCATGGACACTGCCGGAGATGCCAACCAATCGTCTAACGATAGCCTGTCGTTGCAGAAAAAGCAGCTCGGTGAGAGGCTGTATCCAAGGGTGCAGGCTCTTCAACCTGTGAGTCATTGAGATAATTTATTCTTGAATAATTAATAAAAGATAAATATGCATGATTTGTGATAATTTATTCAGAAAGAAATATGTTTTCATGTTATATAACAGTATTATAAACGTAAATGAAACTTGGATTTATAGGGATTGGCATCAAAAATAACTGGGATGTTGTTAGAACTTGGCCCTCCTTACATTCTCGGGTTGATGACATCGGAAGAGCACCTACGTCAAAGAGTCAGCGAGGCCGTCGACATTATTATGACTCAAAGCAGGTCTGAATATCTATCATTTTAATCAAATAGTTTTAAATTTTAATTTGGTTCTGAACCACTGATTATTCATCTCATTTACATCATCAGTTATGTGCAACTGTATAAGGCTGATTGCTGTGACATCTCATCCCTATTTGCATGTGTTATGCACAACCGTATAAGGAGAGAAATTTGTAAAATGTCATTTGAATGTTTTGATGTCATGTATTCTTAGAGATGGATCGTGTGCGGAGAACATGGAGTCGAGCGTTTTCAACTTTCCGGGTGATAAAATTGGAAAGAAGGGAGTGAAGAAGCTGAATGAAAACGAAGATGACTCGGATGTCGAAGATAACAGACCTCTCTTCTGGCAACCTGGAAAGAAAGGTTATTACTCACCTAGGCCAGGTAGAAATACACCTGAAAGACTCAATGCGTTCAGAAATGTTGGCAGGTAAACTCAGCTGATTATTATTTTTTATCCATAGAGACGTGCTTAGTTAATCATTCTTTTGTTTTACAATGTTTATTTGATAATTTTTGTTTTAATTTTTGTTTTTTTTTTTCTGTAATAACACTCGCCATAATAGAAACATGTAATAATACTACTACTCTTTCCTTAGAATCATTGGCTTGTGCTTACTCCAAAACGAGATCTGTCCACTCTACCTGAACCGACACGTACTTAAATACTTGCTCGGCAGGAGAGTGTCGTGGCACGATCTGGCATTCTTTGACCCGGTCATGTACGAAAGTCTCAGACAGCTGGCACTGGACGGTGAATCGAAAGACGCTTCGTCCATCCTTGTTAATATGGATCTTGCTTTTTCTATCGAACTCTCGAGTGAAGAGGTTTGTACGATCTTTTAATAATATTTTTAGTTTTTTTGTGTGTATTTGAATGTCGCTGTGATGTATTGTTTGTGTATTTGAATGTCGCTGTGATGTATTGTTTGTGTATTTGAATGTCGCTGTGGTGTATTGTTTGTGTATTTGAATGTCGCTGTGATGTATTGTTTGTGTATTTGAATGTCGCTGTGATGTATTGTTTGTGTATTTGAATGTCGCTGTGATGTATTGTTTGTGTATTTGAATGTCGCTGTGATGTATTGTTTGTGTATTTGAATGTCGCTGTGATGTATTGTTTGTGTATTTGAATGTCGCTGTGATGTATTGTTTGTGTATTTGAATGTCACTGTGATGTATTGTTTGTGTATTTGAATGTCGCTGTGATGTATTGTTTGTGTATTTGAATGTCGCTGTGATGTATTGTTTGTGTATTTGAATGTCGCTGTGATGTATTGTTTGTGTATTAGAATGTCATTCATTGTGATGCATTGCTGGTATGTTTAAGTGTATTGTAGTTGTGATGTGTAAATGTCACTTTGTTGATTGATAGCATTTCTATTGCTGATGAATAATTTCAGGGTGGAGATCACATTGAACTGATATCTAATGGAGGAGATATCGAAGTTACACCCGCCAACATACATGATTACATTCGAAAATATGCCGAATTCAGAATGCTAAAACTTGTTGCAAAGCCTCTTGAAGTATGATATCATATAACTTTATAAATAGTGTTTTAATTTAAATAGTAATTTATCTTTGCATTTTTTAATAAGTATTAGCTGTAAAGCTTGTAATCCTGAAGTTGTTTTATTTTTTATGAGTTTTTTATTATCAGAAAATTTATCATTTTTTTGAATAATTTTGTAGAACATGAAGTTGGGGGTGTTCGATGTGATACCTCGCGGATCCCTGGACGGACTGACATCCGAAGATCTGAGACTTCTCCTCAATGGAATGGGAGACATCAACACTCAGACTCTTATCAATTATACTTCATTCAATGATGAAACTGGGGACAGTAAGTTCGTTTTTTAGTTAGCGGCATTTAGTGCCGCGTCTGATGACGGTTTACCCCCATTTTGCAGTAGGGGCATTGTGGTTCCTCCAAACCAGCATTTCGGTTCATGAAAACAATGACATTGTCATCAATTTAACATCAATTTTTTGAGACTTTCCTTATTACATTTATTGCTTATGCTATTATTTATTATAATAAAAGCTGTTTTGAATGTTATTATAAATTATAACTGGGGAGGTGCATCACAAAATATTGGCCTATTATTGATTTTTTTAAAGCTTGTTTGTTCATTAATAAGTTTAGCATGCTGTCAAATGATGAATATCATCACATTCAGTCACCTTGTTCTTGCTATAGTTGGCACTGTTTGGCACTTGCCAGTAAAATTGCAATTAAACTAAACTTTCCAAATGCATATTAAAATGCAACATCATCTACCAAAAACTTGTGACATTGAAACAGAGTTCTTTCTATTCTATTACATCACCATATATGGTTATCAAAATATTTTCCCGATATCCATCGAGTTTCCACAAGTTTCGTCTCCACAAGAAAATCTTGATAAAATTCCATCCCCACCTAAGCAAGTTACGCCTATAATGTGTCAATCACATCGTTGTAGGTTCTTCCCAATAGTTCCTGGATGGTACAGTTTTTTTTGTAATTCATGTTAGTAAATTCAGACGTGGAAAGATTGCACCACAGACTATGTGTGTGTGACATCTTTTAGTGATGGCCCTTAATCAAAACTACACCCAAATGGAATATAATTTTTTTATCAGTTCTCTTCAGATGTTTAAACTTACAGGTGTATTAATACATTTTTAATGTGTTGCAAACTGACAAAAATAATTTGTCAATTTTGTGAGCTCACCCAGAAATGGCGAACCTTGTGGCGGGCCCTGAACACGGCACTGGTGACATTGTATTTTACAAATAATTTTGTTGTGTTTAATAAGTGATTAATGTAATTAATAATAATGTAACCTATTGATAACTAAATTGTATTTTACCCTATGAATAATTAATTATGTTTTACCCTATGAATAATTAATTATGTTTTACCCTATGAATGATTAAATATGTTGTACCCTACGAATAATTTGTTTTATTTTTGATTTATAGGAGAGGGAGGTGAAAAAGTGCACAGGTTCAAGAAGTGGTTCTGGTCGACCATCGAGAAAATGAATTCAGCTGAGAGACAAGATCTTGTTAGTATCTAATTCTTTGTTGAAATTCTTATCTTGTTAGTATTTAATTCTTTGTTGAAATTCTTATCTTGTTAGTATTTAATTCTTTGTTGAAATTCTTATTCCTCTTAAGTGTTTGTCTTGTTGATTTTTTTTAAATGTTTATTCTTGCTGATTCCTGTTAAATGTTTGTTGGTTTTTGTTATATGTTTAATATTTATTGTTGATTTTTTTGTCTGTTTAATTTTTATTTTTTTATAATGCATTTTCGCTAGCTGTTTCGATGCATTTTTAATACACTGTATACGAGCGATGTTTATTTTGTTTAATTAAAAATGCAACTTATCGTTTTTTAAATATGCAAATTCACCTCGTCAGGTCTACTTTTGGATGTCGAGTCCAGCACTGCCAGCCAGCGAGGAAGGTTTCCAGCCGATGCCGAGCGTCACGGTACGACCGGCGGATGACAACCACCTCCCCACTGCCAACACGTGCATCTCTCGTCTCTACATTCCTCTCTATTCATCGAAAGTCATCCTAAAACAGAAACTCCTGCTTGCCATTAAGACGAAAAGTTTCGGGTTCGTCTGAAGCTGCGTCGTCGTGTCGGGGAGTCGCTCGGAGCATTACTGGTGTCATTTGTAGTTACAGATATTCGAACAATTTGGTTTCTTCTTTCTGTTTTTTTTTTTATGTCCAGGTTTGCTTTCATGAGATTGGTCTCAGATGATGATGAAGCATAGATTCTCGTGATTGTGGAAGACACTTTTGTAAACATTGTCTATAATGTTATTAATAATTATAATAATAATAATAATACAAATAAATTTTCAATGGCGATTTTTATTAAAACGAAAATTTTCGTTTGATGTTGTTCGTTTTTCGAATTTTAAGTTTTTTTTTTGAGACTACGAAACTTTAATTAATGCAGTTTGGTGTTTCAAATTTGTTGTTGTTAAATTTAAAATACATTAAGGATGTATTCATGACTGTTAAAGTGGTTCGCTGAAGTTCGATTTGCTTGCATAGGTACTCTAGGGAAGTAGGACTGTGGTATTTTCGTAAAGTTTGTTTAATAAAAGACAGTCTTGACGGCCTACTTGTTTGAATTAATTGCTAGTGGAAATTTGCCTGAAATTTGCTTTCTTGAGTCTCTGGGGAGTCTTTTGTGGATGAAATCTCTGAGTCCACTTATGCTTGTTTTTTGTGTCCAATCCATCAAACAGGGTTATTAAGATGTGGTGGTTTTAATTTTGTCAGCCTGCCAACTCTTTTAAGGGAATGACGGGCACTACAGTTAACCGGTGATGAGCAAGCAAGTAGATGAATAAAAATTCGAAATGTTTTTTCTTTCAAATAATATTTTTTTAAATTATTTTATTGCGTTATCAGACATCAAAAAGTTTCAGACCTGTAGCTCTTGGAAAATCAAATCCATTTGAGATTGTAGTGGCACTGCATGTGGAGTTGCCCAGGCCAAAATTGAAGGTTTCAGGCCCCCCGACCAACCCCCTCAAGCAGAAACTCCTGGATGCACCATGACCATAAGTCTATACAAAAAATTCAAGGAGCACTGGCACACTCCTAGATGATTTGATTAAAGTAAATGTTAAATCGACAATTAATAAATATACATAATTTCTCTGGGAATTTTAATCAACATTTGTTTGATGATTTTCATCGTGACGAAATAAAGCATGCGATAGATGGCGCGTAAGTGATTGGAGAGAATATTCAGAGTTGTGATTGTGTTCAGTTAAAAAGCTGTGAGCTCAAGTGAGCTGCAGCTGCAATTTCTATTGAGCACGGACGGTATTACATATTGCCTTTTATAAATGTATATGTTTCTCTATTTTTCTTGTCAACCAAGGGAGTGGGGGAGTGGTCTAACAATCGCTGAGTCTCCTCAGTTACATGGAGAGTGGTTTAATCTTACAATTTAAAAATTGTCCTCTACGTCAGCGTCAAATTATTTATATTATTATTACTATTTTAATTTATTATTTCCTCATTTTATTCAGTCTTGAGACCAACTCATGTTCACGTTAGACGAGGTTGAGTTCCATGAAAATAAAAACTGTGTCTAAGTGTCTATGATGGTGAACAAAATAGCAGACGTTATTTTTTTACGTACCTCACTCGCGGTCCATGTGATCACGTATCGTATAACCACAGTGATTTGATATTCAATAAATATTTGAGATAAAACACGATAAATACTTCTGAGGACTTCTTCAGTGCTGCTGAGAGAGGGACGAAAGATGAACATACATGTTATAAAGACTTCAAACCGACACGATTAGGTATACATAGACACACATGCAAAAGCAGACGTACAATGAGGTACATTGGTGGATACGTGCACACTAATGCACAGACATAAATAAACAAACAAATGTACACAGAGTCGGTTTTTACCATAGGCAAGCTAGATATTTAATATTATTTAAGCAAGGATGCCAACGTTTTAGAGATGGCAAAAAAACTCATGTGTTCAAAAAATGTATGAAATCTATAAAATGATATTATGTTTTGATTATTTAGGGAGCATGTCTGACAATTTCAATGTATAATACGCTATTAAGTAAACAGCCGCTTTCGCTTTTGCTTTTGCATTGATCGACTCCATTAACGAAATATCTCAATGAATAACTTGTCAATCAATAAGCAAGTGTTTCATTAACTTTGCTCTCAACTACGGTTATTTCCAAAAAACCGGGTATCCTACCCAAAAACTTTTAATTGATACTCCGGTTGGGGGGTTCATCCTACCCAAAAACTTTTAATTGATACTCCGGTGGGGGGGTACATCCCCCCAGCCCCCAACCCTGTGGAATCGTTCCTGTGTGTATTATTTTGTGGCGAAATTTGTGTGAAATGTTATTATGTAACGTGTGTTATTTTGTGAGGGAATGTGAGAGGTTATGTATGCGTGTTATTTTACAGTTTAAATGTTACTATGTTATTTTACAGTTTAAATGTTACTATGTTATTTTACAGTTTAAATGTTACTATGTTATTTTACAGTTTAAATGTTACTATGTTATTTTACAGTTAAATGTTACTATGTTATTTTACAGTTTAAATGTTACTATGTTATTTTACAGTTAAATGTTACTATGTTATTTTACAGTTAAATGTTACTATGTTATTTTACAGTTAAATGTTACTATGTTATTTTACAGTTAAATGTTACTATGTGTATGACTGGATGTGTTAATTTCAATGAGTGCTGCAATTATTGAAGATTGCTTGTTGTTCACCCTCCTAATCCTGATTGGTCCTCCGTCTTAATCCTGATTGGCGTTCAAATCCGTGTGTGACATCACGTGACGTCACGGGAGGAAATTTCTGTCTTTTCACGCCTACGATTTTTTTTCTATTTTGCCGGGAATTTCCGTGTGCTCTAGTTCTAACAATAAAAAAATAATATAATAAATAACTGTAATCAATTATTGACGGTCATTTAATATGTGAACAGTATTTTTATTTTAATAATTTTTATTGTGATTAGTTCATTTATTGATGTTTTCTGAGTTTTTTTTAAATACATTTTATATCTGCTGTAACGGCATCATTAAAATGGCCGTAACTTCATGGTATTGTATTAAAGTTTCAAAATGTCATCAAAAAAATAAATGATGCATTGATGCATAAATAATAGATAAAAACATTTATTTTATTTGTATTACCTACTTAGGAAAAGTAATTAGCTTGCGAAAATTATTTAGATACAGAGATGTGTTAAATTATGAGATGACGACGGTGGGTGAAATGGAGTTGGTGGTAGAAAAATAATTCAATCAATGAAGAAATAAGTGATGGAATAAATAAATAAATGAATGAATAAATATTTAAAAAAATAAACAAAAAAATAAAAAAAATATAAAAGAATAAATAAATAACTATATATGTAAATAGATTAATTAATTAAACAATAAACAAATAAATAGATAGAAAAATTAATTAACAAATAAGCGACAAATGAGATGAGCAGTAAAGCAAAAATAACAGTGAACAAAAATGATAAATTCTAAGAAAATATAATTGATGAGTGAGTGAGTGAGTGAGTGAGTGAGTGAGTGAGTGAGTGAGTGAGTGAGTGAGTGAGTGAGTGAGTGAGTGAGTGAGTGAGTGAGTGAGTGAGTGAGTGAGTGAGTGAGTGAGTGAGTGAGTGAGTGAGTGAGTGAGTGAGTGAGTGAGTGAGTGAGTGAGTGAGTGAGTGAGTGAGTGAGTGAGTGAGTGAGTGAGTGAGTGAGTGAGTGAGTGAGTGAGTGAGTGAGTGAGTGAGTGAGTGAGTGAGTGAGTGAGTGAGTGAGTGAGTGAGTGAGTGAGTGAGTGAGTGAGTGAGTGAGTGAGTGAGTGAGTGAGTGAGTGAGTGAGTGAGTGAGTGAGTGAGTGAGTGAGTGAGTGAGTGAGTGAGTGAGTGAGTGAGTGAGTGAGTGAGTGAGTGAGTGAGTGAGTGAGTGAGTGAGTGAGTGAGTGAGTGAGTGAGTGAGTGAGTGAGTGAGTGAGTGAGTGAGTGAGTGAGTGAGTGAGTGAGTGAGTGAGTGAGTGAGTGAGTGAGTGAGTGAGTGAGTGAGTGAGTGAGTGATTCAAAAAGTTTAATTTGAACATGCGCAC